>WOFM01000532.1:0-600000 GCA_011428145.1 Ericerus pela
ATTTGGATTGTTAATCTTCTGTGAGTGGTTTTACCTTAAAATTTGAAAGTTATTCTATTCAGTCAACTTTTTCATTCTAGCTATAGAAAAAAAAATTATAACGTAGCTGCAGCACAATTAGAATAAGTACAATTTGTTTTATTAAATTTGTAGCTGTTTGTTTAAAATTAGGCAGTTTAAAATCATTATCTCTTTCAAAATCGAAATAAAAATAAACTTTAAGGAAGTACTCTCCGGCCAATCCGCATTTTATAAGAGATTAATACAGTAAATATTTGTTCCAAATTTCGTAGCTATTTTATATAAAACTAGCTGACTTATTGCGTGTTGCTGCGATCTCTGAAGAAAGGAATGAGAATTCTCTTCGATTCATCGCTGAATCCTAATTAATTTAACAGACGAATCGAAAAGAATTTGTAGATGAATTCTCAGTCCAATGGAAAATGGAACTTATTAATGACACCTTCCAAAATAATAAATTATAATAGTAAATTTAATATTTGTGAGCATTTCAATGAGTTTAACAATGCTGAAAATTGAAAACCTCAACTCGAAATCATTTGGTTGTCTGTTAAATATTCAATTAAAATATTACTATTGGGAGCTTCCATAGTCACTGGGAGCGCGATAGTCAACAAAAAATAGAGGTGATGGTGATGTGTGTTATCAAAAATAGGTCCTGGCATATGTTTCTATCAGTCGCATCCACTCATTGGATGAACTCCAAATTCAAGAACTGGATTGTAGCAAGTTAAGTGGGAAAAAACCTTGCATTAAAAAAGCAATTGCAGAAGTGGACAGACTTTGAAACTTATGTTTTCATGAATAAGATAATAAAGTTTTGATTCTCAGATTAGTACGAATTTGTTTCTTACTAGCATTTAACTTCAACATCCAAAAACAGTAGGATACAATTATTTTGAAATTAAGATGTACATCAAATTACCTATATATTTTTTTATTCTTAAAAAGTCAAAAAATAAAAAATAAAAAAAAATTTTAAGGATAAGCTTTTATTTAATTTAACACTCTAAAAAGTAGAAAAATAATTTTCATGACCTACTTAACTTATTTATTCTTGTAACACAAATAAAAGTGCGGGGCAAAAGAAAAGAAATATCTCAATTAGAATACAAGACGAAGGTAGATAGAACTATCCACTGAAAAAGGGTCTTAAACAAATAATTTGAAGGTTGTTGATTAGTTGTTTGATAATTTGGATATTGATAATAATGATTGATAATACACATTACTGTAAGAATTAGGTCAGGATGGAGATGACTTTTAATTTATAATGATAGTTGAGCAAAGTCTGTAGGCTACTCATATTAATATTCAAAGTTTTTCAACAATATTTGTAGGTTTCTTTTTATACAACGAAGAAATAATGATGAGTCAAGTTTGCCCGGTGCTTTTATTTTGTGTTACAAGAATAAATAAGTTAAGTAGGTCATGAAAAATTATTTTTCTACTTTTTAGAGTGCTATGTTAAATAAAAGGTATCCTTAAAATTTTTTTTATTTATTTTATTTTAGCTATAAAATGTTTAATTTTGCACCAAGAGTCGCAAAATTCTGCATAAATATTTGTTATAATTCACTATAGCATGCCGCCAATTTTGGGACGGATAAACCGGACAGTATTTCCGGTACTGTTATATTTGTTTTCAAATATATAGGTCACTCAAATTCTTATATACACTATATATAGGTGTTGTGTGTGTGTACACTTACATAAACAAATATTTCCACTTTTTGTTCGTTTTGGCATTTTTTGGGAGTCCGTGAAGCCTCCGCTGTTTCGCCTATGAAAATGAAACTTGGGGTATTATTAGAAGCTTTCATGGGCTACACATTCGTGTTAAAATTTTTGAAATTCATCGGGTAGTTTCGGATGAAGGGGTTCTCAAAGTGTTACAAACCCATCCTGTTGTCATTAGGATAACACGCTGAGAAGTTTTTACCAGTGACAGAAGCTCGCTTATACTCGATTCATGGTGAGTTTCCACCAGTGAGTATTCGCTGCTCGTCTGAACTGGCTAAGCTCACTGGGTTAGGGTTGTTCATCGTCGTTCGCTCAAATTTCGCTAAGGTATGTCGAGGATTAGTATTCGTTGGTATACCGAAGTAAGGATCGTTGAAGATTGAAAATTGAAATTCGCGAACTTTTGTCCAAGGTTTGTTCTTTCGACGTTACGGTTTTACCGCTCATCTCGTTTCTCGCTCTCTCTCGCTCCTCATTCTCTCACCGCTTCTACCTTTTTCACCCTTCTTCGCCCAGCAACCGAATTCTCTGGCTATACTCTGCGTTAGGGCCGCGCGTTCACGTTGTCGCGTCAGATCGACGTTAATTTTTTTTAGGCCGTGCCGCGCCGTGCCGCGCCGCGCCGCTGCTCTGCTCTGCTCCGGCGGGTTCACGAAATATGCACGAAATTGGAAATTCTCTCTCTCCCTCGACCCACCGCCACCTGTCCGTTTTCACGCGCGTTTACTCCAACACCGCTGCCTTCCCCGTTGTCGACGCGTAGTCAGATGACGAACGGGCGTCGAACGAAAGGGGATGGCAGATTTTCTGAAGGGGAAGAGGATATCGGCTGGCGTGGAGGGGCGTGGAGGTGGCAGCGGAACGTATGTATAAAACGTGAAGAGCACCACAACGACGACGACGACGACGACGACGACGACGACAACGACAACGACAACGACACAACGACAACAGCACGACAACGACAACGACGACAACGACGACGATGCCAATCCACGAGAGAAAGAAAGACGGAAGAGTGAGAGAGGCTGAGTGATAAAGCGCGACGGTGGGGAAGTGGTAAAAGAGCGCTGTCGAGGAACCCCTTCCAATTTTTCGGGTTCGACGTATTTTTCTTCTTCCTTTCTAATATTCTCCTTCTCTTTTTCGGTTGCTCGTTGTACACCACAGCACACGGTACGTATGGTTAGCTGGGTGTGCGAGTGCGAGTGCGTGCGTCAGCCGTGCGCCCTCCGCGCCGCGCCACGTCACGCCCAATATGTCGAGCGGTTTGCATGGGGAAGGATACGCGGGCGTTGTTGCGTCGACGTCCACTTTTCTCGTCGTTCGTTGCTTCGATGCTTCGATGCTTCGATGCTTCGATGCTTCGACGCTGCCGCGGCGTTGCGAGCGCTCACTTGGCTGCGGTTCGGCTACACTCTGCTCGTTGTCAGCGCTGACTGCTGCTCAGCGCTCCGCCGTATACTCGCTCTGCCGCTGGCGTAAGATGCGGTGAAAACGATTTTTTCCTTTTTCGAGCATATCGAGAGAATGAGATAAGCTGATAGTCGTGGCGGTTACTTGGCGGTGCCGGCGGTGCTGGCGGTATTGGTGCCTACAGTGAATGCGACTCTTTCAGGCCGGCGAATGTGTGTGAGGTGCGGGCGTTGCTGTACACCTTTCGTACTGCGGTAATATTCGAAGCAGAATTTTCGGTTATGTTGCGTGTTGAGTTTTGCGTGGAGGAGGCGGTGTTGTGCGGCGACTGTAGGAAAAACGCGCGCGAAAACAGGCCCGAACTTTCGAGCGTTTCTTTGCCGCTGCAATCGGCCATCGGCCCTGCGAAAGTCGTCATCCACCTCTTTCGATCTACGATGCATTTAGTTTGTTTTTCCACGATGGAAACTGCCATAGTTCGTCAGAATAGCGGAAATAAATTTAAAAATCGATTTTAGGCGTTAAGAATGACAGTTTGGACCACGTAAATTACGAATCCGAAAAAATATTTGAAAATCTCTAATATGAGGGAGATACTAAGTTTACAGTGTGACTGCACCAGAAACGGTACCTTGTTGGAACAGCTTGTAGTTATGACGTCAACAGTTGACGTAAGATTGTTTATAAACAAGACAAAAATCACAATTTCCATTGAATAGGGCTGAAATTTGGTATGTACTATTTAGGTAGCTCCGAGCATAATCTCAAGTGGAATTGTTTCTGTTGCATGTCGGTCGGGGAGGTTGAAGCCTAGGGGGCCAAAATAAGTTCCGCCAATGAAGATTAAGACTTAATTATCAATTGATAGGGTTTTAATTTGGTACGTATTTAGTACCGAACATGATGAAAAGGGATACGCCTTTTTTATGAAATCAGTCAAGTAGTTCAGCTATACGCCTAAAGGAATTTCCTTCAAAAAAGAGCTGAGTAGTGTTTACACAATGATAGCATTTTCCACCATGTTTTCATATATATTTATACATTTCATGATATCATTCTTCTTTCTACTAGCACTGGCCAACTATCCATTCAGTTTAGATAGCTGGCTAGTTGCGAATTTTACTATCCCCTGAGTTTACACAGGCAATAAATTTCTTGCAGGCTAGTGAAATTCTAGCAGCAACTTTTGACTAGCGATAGTGTTTACATGAGAAAATGACTGCAGCTAGAAATTTTCAACTAGCCGCTAGAAAACTGCCTCGTGGAGACGTACCTTTAAGGGTCAGTTTCAAACTACGGAAATACTACATTTTCTCAGTTTCATTTCTCAGCTAAATTAGTTTTTTTTTGTAGCTTTGATGTAGTTTGTCATGCAGAGGCTTCATTTCTCAACTAAACTATATCTTTTTTTCGTAGTTTCACTATGGTTTAAAATGAGCACTTTGGTTGGTGAATGCTTAGCTCCAAGTTAGTGTCAACTGTATGAGTAAATAACAGACTTAGTCTCGAATTTGCTTGCATCATTTCTATCATCAATAAGCATTAGTGAATGATCGTGCTTTTAAATATTAAATATTGCAGTCAATACTAGTATTGTAGCAAGTTTGTGAACATTTTACAGTTATTCATATATTTTTTACCAGTTTGCATTTGGTTTTAGTGTCCTCACCAGGTAAGTTTTGGTCTTGTGAAAAATTCAAGACCTATTACAATTTCCTGATTAAGGTGTGGCTCCTATTAGCCATGGCACCTACAGAATCATATCAATATATTTAAAAAAATTTTTTTCTTTTTTGTTAATGTGAAAACATCCCAGTTCTTTGTAGTAGCTACCCGAAACTTAAAAGTGTCAAACTATGTGATCATAAATCGGTAGTAGATAGGAAAAAGAGAGTTCTGGGACAGCTTTCAAAGTTGAACTTTGGAGGTCAATATTTTTGCATGTGAGCTTTTGATCATAAAGAGGCGTGTGATATATCGATATGTATTTTTTTTGACATGGCAGTTTTGATTTCGAGGTTGAAATTTGAATTCGATGTACTATAGGGTTGTAGGGGGTTGAAACGTGAGGTTTAGAGGTCAATAGTAAGTATGAATGAAATGCGAGGTGTGATATATCCATAGGTATGTTTTTTTGACATGCTGATTTTGATTTTGACCTCGAAATTTGAATTCGATGAGGCAGAGGGGCGTGTGGGGCTGAAACAAGGGGTTTTGAGATAATTAATATATGTGGATGAAATGAGGGGTGTGACATATCCGTACGCTTGTTTTCTGATATACCAATCTGAATTATAACATCGAAATTTGTATTGGATGAAGCATTGGTGGGAGGGGTGAAGAGTTATTTTCAGTTAAGATTTATTTTCCTGTTGTTTTTTTAATTTTTTTTAAAGCAAGTCTTGACTTGTCCGTGCTTAGACCTAGACAATGGAGTTTTACTGCACTTTCTCTATTGATTCACCTTTCTTCTTCTTTTTTTTCGTCCTTTTGGTTTCTCCCACTCTTTACTTCATATAAGCATTTAACCTAGAATCTTAGAAACTTATCCACATTTGAAAATTCTAGCTGTTTCACTTCATAGTGTGATTTTTGTGATAATAGAAGACGTTATTTCTCTTTTAAAAATTTTTGGTTGATATTATTTTTACTTCGCTACATCTCATATTGACAAAGTAAGTATCTACCTAACATTAATTTTTTTACAGTTGATTTGCTTTTTTTTTTTTGCTTGCCCGTAGGTATTTGATAATATATCGAAACAATAGAATATTTTGTGCTTATTTTATTAAATCGTATTTTAATTGTTTCACACCAGATGGCTTCATCCTCGAGTTTGTTGAAACGTGGTGCTGACAATATTTCTGACGCATTTGCTGATGAAATGAATGCAGAGGTTGCAAAGTATATCGAAATTCCGACCAAATGTTTAATCGAACTGAGTTTAGAGAAAAGTATGAAATATTGAAAATTGTTCTATCGAAGCCAAATACGGACGTTCTCTCATCGCACATCTCCGAGCTGAATCATCGAAGGAAGAATTTGAATAATTTCTTCCAAAAAGAATCGAGAATTATTTGAATACGGATGAAGGTATCGAGGTATTTTTACAAAATATTTCTCACTTGAAAGTTTTGGGTTTGAATAAAATGAGGGGTGTTAATCTCAAATTTTTACCGAGAACTTTTGTAACAGATGCAAGTAAAATGCAATAATATTACAAATTTACCGTTATTTACCTATGTATTAAAATAAAGTAGGTGCATATTTAAATATTATTCTGAGAATTCCAAGATGTTTTAATTAACTAATATTTATTAAAAATAGTTTGTATACACTCATGTATTTAACAGAATATGATAATATTATAATATTTTAAACTATAGCTTTTTCTTTTTATTTTGGTTTTGAAACATTATCATCAACGATAACTGTACCTTTTGGTTTTGATTTCTCATCTATGAGAATACTTTTAACACTAATTGATTCAAATTTGGACTCTAGATTATTACGTAGTTGATTTATCTCATTTTCAAGTAATTTAAATTGAGGGGTGGTATATTTCTTAACAAAGTCAATATTAGCTGCATCTCCATCATAAGATCTTTCATCAGCGAGAATATTTTTAATACGAACTGCATCATTTTCAATTTGAATTTGAAGCTGTTTGAGATGTCATTCTTCAAAGTTACGCTCAAGTTCATGAATCTTTGAATAAACACGAACATTTTCTTCTTCATTTTGATTTGCACTCGAGGTTCTGTCACGAGTTTGACCAAATTTATCAATCTCCATATTTGAACACAAATGATAAGGACTGAATGTAAGAAGGAAAAATAAATAAATAAATAAATAAATAAATAAATATTGTTTAAGTAGAATTAACTAATTACAAAAAATCAACCTTGTCAACACCTTGGTCAAATAAATTTCTAAGCCAAAACTTTAATTTCAGAGCTTGAGCTAATGAACAAACTCCACTCTCATTGTTATTTAACGAGTGATTTATATAAGAGCAAATAATAGTCTTGGTAATTTCTGGTGAAGGTAAGCACTGAGCTTGTGGACAATCCAATTTATCCAGGTCAATGACAAATTTTCCAGTGACTTTTTGCAAAAATAAGGTGCGTTTGCTGCCTTTAATATACAAAATGCTCGCATCTCTGACAGCTTGTAAAACTGAAAACACTTTATGATAATCCAATTGTCCATCTTTCCAATTAATTTTATGGTGATATTTCTGCAACCAGCAAACTTGTTTCTGTTCGTCTTCTGTCAGACAAGTGATATTGAACGGAGGTGAAACAAGAAAATGTGATACATGTTCATTGTACAGATTGACGATTGACAATTCCTTTATGACAAAAGAATGGTCATCTAAATTGAAGCCTTGGATATCTATAATATATTTTGCCATCTTTAAACACACAAACTCAAGACACGCTAAAATAGTAACTAAATTGTAATGACGAAAATTTATTCGGATGAAACATTTTATAGCTCATCACCGTATCAATAATGAAGAGGAGTGGAAGATTAAAGTTTGAGATCTTTCTTGTTCTCCCACGTATTTTCACTAGATGGAAAGCCATACCATTTAACCAGGCATTTGTTTCCTCGATGTTTGATAATTTTTTCAACTAAATAAATATCGCAATGTTTAGCTTTTTGCAGTTCTTGATTATAGAAACCCCCTGCAATTTTATTGTTACAAAAATCCCGCAACTGATACGTAACAGGAGTAGTTGGAAGGATCTTATCAATGGTGAATAATTCCGTTGACCAATTTGCAGTATAACCTTTTTCAAAAACTCCTTTCAATTTGCTAATACGTACACAATCACCTTCCTTAAATTTAACACATCCTCGAGGAGACTTATTTTTATTGCTCTTATGAATATCTTACAAATATGCTTCATCGCTCAGAGTTACATCTGCTGGTTTCATCTTAATTGTTCTATGTGTGGAATGATTATATTCATGAATTAAATCGTCTAAAATATGAATCCATTTATAAGATCCATTCACTGAAAATTCACGCCACATTTTTGTTTTCAAAGTTCGATTAAATTGCTCGACAACAGCAGCTTTCTTATTACTATATGTACAGTACCATTGAATATTATAATCTTTCAACATATTTTGAAAATGCTATTGTAAAATTCTTTTCCCTCGTCAGTTTGTAAATAACAAGGGGTTTGAAAATGGCACCATCTCTGGAATCGAGTATATTTTTCATAGCTGATGTAACTGTAGTAGCCATCTTATTCCTGAGAGGTCTAGCCCAAGCATATTTAGAAAAAACATCGATAACAGTCAACATGTAACAATTATTAGCATTTTCATCGGCATAAGGCTGCATTTCAACAAGATCAGCTTGAAATAGATCCTTGAATCCTTTAACAACAGTAGGTCTTCTCAAATAATTTTTACAAGCTGGTTTATGTAATTCAATGGCTATCTCTCGAAGCTCCATCTTATTTGAACTTGATACTTTCTTATCAGCAACAGGATCCATATTTAATGGATATATCCAGCTTCTTGTAATTCTGATTCAATGCTTATAATCTCATTAATAACGTTATTATTTCCAGCATTTTGAGAAGCATGCAGTAAACATAAACGATCAACCAACTCGTTAGGATTGTCCCAATAAGTATACAAACTTTTGATTTTATCCTTTGCTTTTAAAAGCTTCATTTGTACACTTTGACCAGTTTCTAAATCTTTATTTGAAGTAATACTATGACTTACTCCAGCTTCAGTGAAAGAAGTAGAAGGGAGATTCTCAGTTGATGAAGTGGAGGTTGGAGAAAATAAGTTTTGTCTCATTGATAGTAATTTGTCTAATCGATCTTGTTCGATATTGATATTATTTAAAAATGGTTGAAATTGGGGAGAGTTTTGGGAAATCATTTGATTTTCTCCCTCTTCTTCTTGAATACTCGTATCCTCAGTTTGAAACAATTTCTTAATAAATTTTGATTTGGCACCTGGATTTGACTTAATTTTACCATTGGCTTTTCGCAAATGAGCTCGAGTATCAATCAACATTTGTTTGTAAGACTTAACGTCCTGACTGGTATAATCATGAGGCTTCTTCTTCGTTAGTAAGGATATTAATCCTTCAGTCACTTCATATTCTCGATCAGCAGTGGTAATTAAATCATTGGAAGATACAATAGGATATTCTCCGAGGGAATATGTACCATCCATATGACGTTTAACTCCGAAGATAGTATCCTCACTGCTAATTGTCATTAAAGTTTTTGCCTGTGGTTGTTGTTGTTGTTTCAACTCATCTTTTTGCAAATCCACCAAGGGCTTATATTTTCTCTCCATTTGCATCCTATAATCAGCTTCTCCATGACGATAATTATCAAATTTTTGTCTCAACACACTCGCTAATTCAATTAAACGCTTTTTATCGTCAATTTCATTTGAAGCCATGATTGTGACTGAATAGAAACTACATTATTCAACAATTATATATTCATCAAAGCCTAAACGATAGCAACCGTTGTTCAACTCACTAGTTTTATCCACAAAATTTATTGAAACTCATATCGGTATTTACATGGTCATAGTACGCATGTTTCAAATTAGTAAAGTCCTGTTTAAATAGAACCAGTAAATTTGCGTTATCTCGTACTAAGTGTTTTGGAATCCGAGTGTAGGTTTGAGCAAGGTAAAATGAATCTATATTTTTGTGACGACCCATGCAAAAGTATGCTCGAATATGCTGTTGTTTCTCACAGGCTACATCGTCAAAAATGAAAATGGAATTTGGTTTAGCATCATTAGGAGGAATGACTGACTCATTATCATCATATGGAAAATATTCAATTTCTGATACTAATTGTAACACATTCTCCAATTCTTGGTATTTTGGCTGATAACGAGACTTTGAATACAGGTAAATATTTTCAAATGACAATCCATTTGGGTTATATAATAAATTCATCAAGAGATTTGTTTTTCCACAATTACTAGGTCCACAAATAATGGCTCGAATGCTAGTAGGCAAAAGAATTCCATGTCTTTGAATTTCAGATAAACCATCCAATTCAAATTTGATTTCATCAATAGGTAATGAAACTTTTTGCTTGATAGTCTTCATCTTGATGTATGTGAGTTGGATGTCAACTCTCACAATTATGGTGAAAACACGAGCGTGTAACGTATTTATAGATGGTGTGAATGATTTACAATGAACAGAATAAATGGGAATTGGGATGGTAATAGAGAAAAAACAAATCAAGAGTATAAGTTACAGTGATTGACTGCTCGTAAATCATTTATAAAGAAGATGACAAAGAGTAATAACGTTCATGGATTATCAGTCTAGTGGTTGTGGTTTATTTAATAAGTTTTTAAATTTGAAATTCATACCAGAGTTGCATGTTCCATCCTATCAGTATTTAGGACCATTTACAAATTTGGAAGAACATTTGAAACGAGGCGATCCCGGTATAAATCCTTTTGATCAAGCTGCCAAAGAACATGATATTTTCTATTTTAAGCATAAAGATACAGCATCCCGACATTTAGCAGATAGAAAGTTAGAGAATAAAGCTTAGGAAAGAGTAAAGGCATCAGACTCGTCAATTCCTGAAAAAGTATTTGCTTATGCAACAACAAACGTGATGAAAGTTAAACAAAAATTAGGACTGGGCTGTCAAATGAAGAAGAAGAAGACAATAATGAGGGATATGAACATTGGCTGTTGCAATCTCAAAATGAAGAAAAAGTTTAAGCAAATTGGTGGAATTATATCATTTGGTTTGCTTGTACGTAAAGCTCAAAAATCTTTGAGAGGTACCAAAGCCAAGAATATTAATGATGATTCAACTTTACAAAAGGCAATACAAACTGCATTGAAAGCTATTGGCTCACGTAAAGGTGTTGAAAAAGCTTTGATGAAAAATAAAAATGGTAGTAGTAGGATCATTCCAATACCAACGGTTGGTGGAGTTCTACCCTTAATACCAATTTTGGCTGGAATATCAAAGGTGGGAGCAATAGCTGGAGGAGCGAGTGCTATTTTAAGTACTATACGAGATATAGTTAATTTGAGAAGAAGTATGAATAGTAATTCCATAGATGCTTCAACTAGTCACAAAATTGGTAATGGACTATTTCTATCTCCATATTGTAAAGGATATGGACTTTTCTTAGCTCCTCATCCTCCATATTTTCCAAAAAACTAGCAGATTTTGTGAAAATATTACCTTGGCATAAAGCACTCACTGATCATGATATTTTTAATATCATATCGAAAACGCATATATTTCCCTTATTCCAAGGAGTGTTTTCACAAGATGAAATATTAAAACGTAAAAGTTTGCCCAAGAGCTACAAATGTGGAGTAATAAATTTGGATGAAAAAGCTGGTCCTGGAACTCATTGGACGTGTTATTTTAAGCATGATAACATTGTAAATTATTACGATAATTT
This sequence comes from Ericerus pela, assembly GCA_011428145.1. Lineage (NCBI taxonomy): Eukaryota > Metazoa > Arthropoda > Insecta > Hemiptera > Coccidae > Ericerus > Ericerus pela. The sequence goes on from WOFM01000532.1 coordinate 11,638, forward strand.
TGGTAATTTACCACCACCTAAAGAATTTGTAAATGTGTTTGAAGACTATGATATTTATTATAACTGGGAGCAAGAACAAGATTATGATATGATAATTTGCAGTCATTTATCATTGTGTTTTCTTTTTAAACAGTTTTGTGAGTATGAAAGAAAAGTAGTCTAATAAAAATGTGAAACCATCTATCTAATCATCATTTGCATTCTTAATTCTCCCATGTAAACACCGATAATGGACCGTTTATTCACACTTAGCAGTTACGGAAGCGAATTATCTCAAGATTATTTTCCTCCTTTGGAATTAGATGAGGATGGCACATATGCCCTTGGGCTATACAGTCTAAGTACCTTCAATTCTATTCCAAATGTTATACGGAATCAAAATGATATGTTTCACTACTTTTTGATTGGGAAAAATCTTAAACATGCGGCACGATCTATTAAAATACCAGAAGGAGCTTATGATATAGAGGCTATTGAAAAATTAATCTACGATTTAACGTTTAAAGATCATGAAGTATACCTCAAAGATAGTTTCAATAAGGATAAATTCAAATTTTCCATAAAGCCCAATGTAAATACACAAAAAGTGGAAATTATAGCATCATTCCCAATCAGTTTTGAAGGAAGTGAACATGTTGGAAATATACTCAGATTTGATCAAATTTATATCGATAATAATGCAATGTCTACATTCAATACTTTGGTTAAAATCACATTAGTAGATATTGTCAATGTCGAGTGCAACATTGTTAATAGATCCTACATCAATGGTCAACCATCTCACACATTATACTCATTTTGTCCTAGTGATGTATCACCTGGATATAAAATTAGTCAATGTCCCACAAATATGCTTTATTTACCTGTTAATGTCAAGAGTCTAAGTAATATTACTCTGCGTTTAATCGATCAAAGAGGAAAATTAGTCAATTTCCGTGGAGAGCAAGTTGTAGTTCAATTAAATTCACAAAAGATACACTGACTATCATGGGTTTTGTTTATAATAATAAATATCCCGGTGGTGATAACAATTTCCTAACTGCTTTTCATCATTCTCAGCGTAAGCCTCGACATAAATACTCATCCAAGAGTGGAAAAGCTTACACTCGTCATTCAGCAAGAAAGAAGTTAACACGTAAGAGTCGCTTGATTCTCAGTTCTTTAGGTTATAAAGTCTGTCAAAAATAGTAAAAGTTTCATCATCATGAATGCTGCTCAGATTTTAAATGTTAGCACAAATGTGAATTTTGAAAATTTAATCTCAAAATTTGTGTATGAAGCCCATCAACCTTTAGCTTCAACTCGATATGCTTTCAACGATGAAATCCGTATTCCCATTCAACAAAATGATGTTTACACGCTGCCCAGCAGGAGTTTCTTACAAATTCGTGGAAAACTGAACAAAAAAACGCATCTCCTGCGCACTTTATTCAAAATGGCGTCGCTTTCCTATTTGATCATATTCGTTACAATTTGAATAGTATTGAGGTGGATAAAACTAGAAACCTTGGATCAGCTACTTTACTCAAAGGATTAGCCTCATTTACCAGAGAAGAATTTGAATGTTCGACGAATTCTGGTTTTGCAGACTTGAATACTGATCAACTTTTGGATAATAACGGTGAATTTAGCATTTGTGTGCCATTGAGAAATTGGTTAGGATTTTTTGAAGATTACGATAAAATTATAGTTTTAATGAAACAAGAGCTGATTTTACAGAGATCGAGTAACAATACCAATGCATTATACTCATCCACACCATTTGTTCAAATTCATAACATCAATTGGCTCATGCCATACATTACCTGTAGCGATGCAGCTCGAGTTGTTTTACTTACTTTAGTTGAGAAAGAACAGCCTATCTATATACCTTTTCGTAGTTGGGAAATGATTGAGAATCCAGCTTTGAGTACGACAACTCGAAATAATTGGTCGATTATGACATCTACTCAACTGGAGAAACCTAGATATGTACTAATCTCCTTCCTAACCGATAGAATGAATCAATTAAAGAAAAGAATGGAGAAATTTGATAATATCCAGCTGAAAGACATTAAATTATTTTTAAATAGCGAGTATTACCCCTATGCAAACTTGAATTTGGATATAGACAAGAAAGATGTTTCATTTTTGTATCAAATGTATTATGATTTCCAAAATTCCTACTATCATCGAAAGAATTATCGCCCTGTTTTAGATCGAAAAGAATTCCTAACTTCCAATCTTTTGGTTGTATTAAACTGTAATTTTCAAAATGATACCATCAAGACTGGATCAGTAGATATCCGCTTAGAGATTGAAACAAGTATGGCTGTTCCAGCAAATACTGTTTGTCATTGCCTCATCATTCATGATAGAGTTATTCAGTATTCTCCTCTGACTAATCTTGTTAAACGAATGTAAGAATTTTCATTTTTCATAAATTAATATAATATATTCCAACTGTACAGATACATAATAAATATATATAATGATACCATATTGATTTATCTACATTTATAGATACATAATAATCACAATATATTTAAAAATATATATAAATTTTTATAAAATCATACAATTTACACCTTCATTTCATTTACAGCGATGGAATTTTCAGTCTTAGATACAAGTGAATTGACAAATTTTGTACATATATGTTCATAAATTGAATATACAGCTCTGAGACGAATTTCAGAATCGATTAAAAAACATACGGTATAATCTAAATTTACATAATCACAACTTAAATTGCTACGTGGCAATACAGAAGTCTCAAGATTAATCAGGTTATTTTTCAAATATTCGATCGAAAAACATAAATTATCCTCTGTATCCTGTAATTGAATAAAATAATAGTTGATAATTCTATCGTGAACAATATGAGCATATTCGCAATATTTTTCGAGAAATAATACTTTATATTGAATCGCAGTCTTATAATTAAACATTAATTTTTGCCAAAGTTCAAGACGAGTATCTAAAAAAGGCTTAGAAATCATATACAGTCGACAATCAGAGAAACGTATAATATTCGTTAAATTAAACATGGTGACAGTATATTTGTCAACTTCGAAATCAATTTCATTCTCCTCCATTAATTCGACAGTTGTAATAAACTGATTAATAACGTACTTTAATTTTGAAAAATTTTCGATACTTAAACTTATTTTTTCTCTATTTTCAAATGAAGTATATCCTAAAACAATTTTGATAGGATAATCTCCATTGTTTTCCAATGAACACATACCTACTTCTAGAAATATTTCCTCATTGTTCAAATAGTAGAAATCAGACATTATAGACGAGGAAGACATTATTGATATTAATTTTAAACGCACATTCACACAAATGACTACACTCTTATATAATGAACTATAGATTGAGACCAGTCAATTCTTCCTATAAGCACAACCCTGTATCCAAAGAGAAATCCTCCTCCTTACCTCAAAACTGAGTTATTTTATTAATAGTAAAAGTGAGTAATAAGTTTGTTGTTGTTGTTGTAATCATTAATGTCCGCCATCATACCTCAAACTCATTGACATCTTCTTCTTCTCGCTGATGTATGGTAGAGTTACATGCGTGGATAAGATCATCTTCTTCCTCAATACTATAATGTTCCCAAGCCAAGGTGTGAATGCCATCGGGGAAAATGAATCTCTTATCATCATCCATAGTGAGTCTTCTTTCACTGCTGAAGGGTGAATATCTCCTGATTAAAGCTACAAATGCCACTCATATGATGATATGTAGGTTTCTTGCTCATTAAACAGTTAAAGTAATCGTTAGTGGTTAAGTATTTTTTAATTACATGCTTTTTAACGCCTTTAGCCTTTTTAAGTTCTTTTCCATCTATGACTATCGAGTATAGTTTTGCCTTCAAAGCAACGATGCGACTAATGGGTTTCCCCTTAGCCTCATCTTTCATCTTGGCTAAAATTTTGTTATTGGTAGGATTGTAAAGAGGATGGTCCTGAGGATAGTCTGAGAAATCAAAGTAGGATTTGTGTTGTAATAGTCGGTCAGTTAAGGATGGTGTGCGAATGTTATAGACAAAGCTGTCAGTATCAGTATAGGCTAGAGTTACCGTTGTATCAGGAAATATAGTATTTTTTAGGGTTTGGTAGTGAAAGTTGTACATCACTATTTTAGACAAATCTAAAATATCACCTCCAGCTTGTACAAATTTGTTGAAGTACAAACTTGTATTAGCCATTTCAATTAAAACAAGGTTGCTAACCTCATTCAAGATGAGACGACTTTTGAAGTTTGGTTTGCTGACAAGTTTCAATATCCGCTTCTCATTTTTGGTTAGGTAGAAGTTACGTCGTTTTCGAATAGACTCCAAAAACTTACCAAAGCAACTATTATTCATCAACTTGTGGAAGTCTTTAACAAATTTGTTAGTTGCCACTTTCCGTTGGTTGGTGTTAAGTTGAATGTAGGGTCGCATCCATGGCTCTTGATGGAATCGAACACCACGATGAATTTTTTTCAGCTTTAAACCATCGCGTAGAGCTGATTGAAGGTATCGATAATGAACAATATAGTTGTATTTGTTATGTAACGTAGTAACGTAGTCACTAGTTTAGTAGGAGTACCAGGTTTCAGCGAGATTTTAAGTTGTTGAGGACAGTAAGGGTAGTCATTATGAGCATTGTGAATTTTAGTAAGATATTCGAGGTCAACCTCCAGAACATAGCCTGTAGATCCTTCCTCCTCAATATTAGGTATGTCAAGTTGGTTTATTTCATCGGCAATTAACCAGTTAAAATCGCGTAATGGTAGGTAGGAATTCATTCCTACACCATATAAGTTGTTCGCATCAATATACAATATATGGTTTTGTTCCTTATTTGGGTCAAAATTTGTTAATGTATTGTTATTTGCCTCAACATACCATTCACTCGCTGCGCAGTAACCTCCTCTAATGCTAGATTCATAAAACAAGTACATAGTATAGTCTGTTAAAAGTTCTAGTTCAGCCTTGGTCACTTTCAACATCGCATTCCATGCAAGTCCGGGAGCTGAGTAGTGCCAAGCTGCGTCAAGTTTGTAAATGTCGAGGCATAAGTTCCAAAAGTTTTCAAAAACATCAGCCAAAAGTAGAACGTCAGTTTTGAGGTAAATATCACTATACTCACCTAAATTCTGACATTTGAAAAACTCGAATACTTTCCTCGCATGGTTATAATCCTCCTGAGAAACCACCTCATCAGTCAAGCTGCTATAAAAAGTGTCATGTGGAGGTAGCTGTTGCTCGTCATATTTTACAACACTAGAGATGTATTCATAGGGAAATACACCCTTGCGTTTAACAAGTTCGAAACAATCATCATTGTCAAAGAATTTGCAAGTGTGACTAAGCTGTTCTGAATTTAAATTAGATACTAGGGTACATAATGAAGAGGACATGATTCTAAACAAATTGATAAACCGAGCACTCAATTTATTAGTTACCTGTATTTCAAAGGAAATGAAATTTTCAGTATTTTTTGCAATTACATTAATATCACCTATTTTCCTTGCACGACTTCTATTTTTATTCTTATCATTCAATTTCCTCTTCTGACCTACAAGTTCTTTTCTTTCTTCATCTTTAAGCTCCTCTGTTTCACTTTCACCACCTCCAATCATATTTTCCTCATCTTCCTCCATATCACCCTCACTTTCTACAACTTCAACATTACTCTGTATAAAATCACAAGTGGATGTTCTCTGTCTTTTACCTCTTGATTCGATACATTTTGCGCTTGAACTTTTCCTTAAAGTTGAAGGAAAATTATTAATGTTATCATCCTGATTCGATTCAGATTCATCATATATTTCGCGGATTAACAACTTAAAATCATAGTTTGAGCCATTGTGGAATATGATGGGAACAAATTGTGGTAACTGATACTTGAAATTGCATGTTAAACATGCCCACCCTCGAATTTTTCCAGTAAGATGATCATGATCAACTACCATATCTGTGCATATGTTTTCCTCAATCATCACAGTTTGATCACCATCATCATCCTCAATATTAGCTCTAGAAAATCTTACAGAACCACATATATGACAACACATATTTTTACGGATTTAATCGAACGTACCATCTGTCTTAACCGTAGGAATAATTTTATGGTAAATTATAGCAATTTTTTCAATAGTACTACGAATGCGTTTCCAAAATTCTTTTACTACATTTGCTCCTCGATAAAGAACTGGTTCGTATTCAGTTGCATCTGCTTCATTGTTACATACAACTAGGAAACAAAATGATGTCGTTGTATGAACATGTTTCTTATCAGTAAATGATTCTGACAACGAGGGATCACAATCAGCTGATAAGAATGGTGTTATAGCGCATTCAAAATCAGCATAAATTACATACGGGATACGCTGCTGAAATTGCTGCTTCTCAAATTTTTGGATGGCTCGTTCTTCCTTTGGCATCACAGATCTAAGAGGTTTGTTTGTAGTGTCCACAAAAGTTTTCATGCACATTAAGTTTTTCTTCTGTAGAATAATGCTGCAAACATCATCTACAGATGAACAACTTGCCATTATGAGCACTCTTCTGACCACTGACCAACCTACTTAAATCTGTATTATAACAGTAGTGACCAGAAATTACACCATCTGACTCTTCCTTCTGAATGTAGAGTAAGTCAAAATGACATTCTTTCACATACTTATATGCAATTTGTATTGGAGAAATGTTGTTGCTCTCATCATCAATTCCATACACATTTACTGATGCATCGTTGTTTTTTTCAAATTTGATGATATTATCGAAGGGAGTGGGATATACAATTTTGTTAAAATTAAATGTCCTCATTCGTGTGGGGGTATAATGCGTGATACGTTCCAAATGAACAATTTTTGGTACAGTTGCATCCAGCACTTTCGAGATGATCGCATACGCAAAGCAGCAGTGGTCACTATAATTTTGCACATTGATCACTGCTTTCTTTGCCATGATTTTTTTCGGTAATGGAATATAAGAGGATGCTCTAAGTGGAAGAAACTTGCTCATATGCATTTCAAAATCATTAATAAAATGTAAAGACCAATTTGAACCTCTCAGAGGCATGTTTTCATATTTTATTTTAACTGTTTCAACTAATGTAGTGAACCAATTTTCTCAATTTATTCCATGCAACATTGGTTCTACTTTTGTACGTAATGATGCGTCAGTAAACATCATTTCACCATTCACATCCGATTTGCATAAGTTTACACTCAGTGATGTACCAATCTTAACCGCATCGTAAAAGACCAAAGCCTCCTCCACTCGAGCTATGATACCATTTTTAAAATAGACGAAAAAAGATTCAATGGTCTTTCATGCTTCAGCTAAGTTAGGTGACGATGGTTGAAATTCCATTGTTGGAGCAAATAGAATATCATATAACATATTATCAGTTGTTGAATGGAGAAGTATTCCCTGCTCACCTACAGTGTCTTCCCGCAGACCTCGATTACAAACAGCTGCTTTGTGTACTTTGTAGAGGAGATGTTGATGCCAAAATGCTTTATAATGCTGGGTACTACACACAGCACATGTAATTGTCACCCTTATTTTTCTGCATTTTTCACCTCCTATAAAAATTAGAAGATGCTTTGAAAAAAGTATTATAGTACCAATCTGATGTACCACCATGCTTTATTTCTATTTTCAAATGTTAAATTTTAAGATAGGTATGTCAATGAAATTTTACTTACCAAATTTTGAAGAAATAAAATCTGCTGGAAATAACAATATTGTAAACACACTGCTCTTGCAAATAATAAAATGTTAATGACTATGGCGAATATTTTTCGTTTAAAATTAGAGGATTTGAATGGGATTAGAAAGTCTACAATTCTTAAAGAAGTAGAGGGATGATTTTAAGATTTTAGCTACCTGAGAGAATGTGGGTAGATAGGATTATATTTGAAAACTTGATGAAACAAGGATGCTAAAAGAATGAAAAAAAAAAAAAGAAAAAAGGGAGGAAGGAGAATCAAAAGAGAAAGTGAACACTCTATTCTCTTGAATATACATTAGTTATATTTCCGCCAGTAGGTTTTCATTCAGTTTGCAAAAATCAATCCAAACTCACCCAGCACGTCAAGACTTGCTTTAAAAACAACAACAACAAAATCTATAACTGAAAACAACACATCACCTCATCTCCAGCCACCCACGTCTCGATGCTTCACCGAATACGAATTTCAAGGTTATAATTGAGATTGGCATATCAGTAAACATACGTATCGATATGTCACAACCCCCATTTCATCCATACATAATAATTACCTCAAAACCCCTTGTTTCAGCCCCGCACGCCCCTCCGCCTCATCGAATTCAAATTTCAAGGTCAAAATCGAAATCGGCATGTCAAAAAACATACTTATCGATATATCACACCTCGCATTTCATTCATACTTACTATTAACCTCTAAACCCCATGTTTCAACACCCTACGCCCCTATACTACATCGAATTCAAATTTCAACCTCGAAATCGAAACCGCCATGTCAAAAAACATACATATCGATATATCACACGCCTCTTTACGATCAAAAGCTCACATGCAAAAATATTGACTTCCAAAGTTCAACTTTGAAAGCTGTCCCAGAACTCTCTTTTTCCTATCTACTATTGGTGGATAGTAAGTTTTGTTGATGTGTATTTGTATGTGTTGGTAGGTGATTGTGTGTATGCCCCTCATCAACTGAAGTTGAGCACAACATTTCAATTTTGAAACAATCGTATATTTCATTCAATGATTCCTCAGCTTCTATTTAAGCTTGAAAGGTGATGATGATGGTATCTTTGGAAGGAGAAGAAAATTTAGAAAAATCTGCTATCCATATAATTTTTATATCACCTTAAGCAGTTTGAAAATAAATTAATGATAAAAGAAAAATTAAAAAGAAATTAGCTGTTTTGAAAATCTAGAAACCTTTCCTCTGTCACTTTTATGTTTCCTCAATCATTATGTAAGAGGGATGGGAACATATTGTTAGTTGTTGTTTGTATTTACTTAATGTTAAATGCATTTAGCTACGGGAATTCATTTAAGTGACCTTTCAATCAGACTTAGGTTTTCCCTTTAATATTCATACTTGACGTAGAAAATGACGTTTTAAAAATATCAAAACTATTGAAGCCCTGTTCACAGTTCAAAAATATCCGGTAAATAAAATAAATCCTTTTTTGATTCTGTCTTTCGTATGAAAACTAATTTCGTCGTGTAACCTCATGCGAAAAAGCACCATAAAATTAAAAAATTGCTTTGAAGAAAAGAAAAGGCGATAGAGTAGAAGAAGAGGAAAATGAAAGAGTGGAAATTTGATGTTTACATACAAGTACATATTATATGATGGAATAAGAATCCACAATAAATTGGATGAAAAAAAAAAAACGTGCTTCAGTACCAGCCTGGGTGGACTGAAGCATTTAATGTGGAAAACATTTGATAGCTATCAAACGCAACACCAGTTCTGTTAGAAAAAGCAGATTTTTGAAAATTATAAAATTAGTCGCTAAAAAGTTATTATTAAATTTTGTAACTCTTAATGTAAAATTACACAATTAAAAATAATCATCTCCTTCAAAATCTAAATGAAAATTAACGTTTGGAAATAACTTCACACCCATTTGCAGCAGAATTGCTATTATGTTGCAATAAATTATAGTTGTTATTTATTGCAAATGTCTTGGTTATTGGTTCAAAATCAAGCATTTTATAGCTAAAATAATAACCAAAATAGCCAAAAATCAGTATCTTGTTAGAATAGTTAATAATAAATATTTGTTCTGAATTACATTCCTATTTGTCTAAAATTAGGCATTTTATATACAAAATAAAAATAAAAATACTGTTACGGGAAGTACCCTAGAGTCGATCTGAATATAAATATTATTTTGAATTTTGTTGTTATTGGTTGAAAATTAAAAATTTTATATCTAAAACAAATATAAACGTAGCAATACCAGTGCCATATAGCCGATCTGTAACAAAATCAATAGCTCAGGTTGTTGGTTAGTACTATAGTTAGTTTCAGATTTTATGACTATCGGTCAAAAATTGAAACCTATAGTGTAGTAACAAGAAATTGGTATTTATATATAATTGTACATATATATATATATATGTATAGGTACTATCTGCCCATGATGTCAGATTTGCTTAACCATTACCTTGGACCTCTAACCCTAACCCTAAGTTAAGTGTTCACTGGTATATTACATAATAAAATCTTAAAATAAAACCTTCTCCTCTTTTTGAGCCCAATGAGGGTGATAAAATTAACGTCAAATTAAAATACAGCGCTTCAAAAAACATATCCTATGATATATTACTCAATAAAATATAAAAATTGAAAATTCCCACATTTATGGGCCCTATGAAAGTCTAAGAATGGGTCTAATGATAAAATTAACATCAAATTTGAATTCAGCGTTTCAAAAAACATGTCAGATGATATGTTACTTGATAAAATCTAAAAACTAAAAATTCTCTTTTTTTTGGGGCCAATGAGGGTCTAAGAATGGGTCCAATGAGAAAATTAACATCGAATTTGAATTTAGAGCGTCAAAAAACATGTCCAATGATGTATTAGAGTATTACATAATAAAATTTGAAAGTAAAAGTTTCTCTTGGGGCATGTGCACGCACATAACCACACACCTACTAACACAGACACATTTTTTCTTCTCTCTTTCTTTTTTCCTTCACACCAAAATTCGCACCAAGGTTTGCATCGTGCCAGGCGCTTGCACACTTTTGTCTTTACTTCTGGGATGAAAATAAAAATGTGTTCCACGTTAAAAATGAGACTTCAAGCATAAGACTTATCCTAGATGCCATTGATATAACATGTTGTACACACAAAGTCATACGACTTTAAAATGTTTTAAAATTACGGTTTTTTATCAGCTAAGAATAAGACTAAATTTCCCATAAGAATAAAAAATTTATGCACGACTTGAATCAAACTATTAATAAATTTCAATTCTTTATATTTAAAATGTTATCGAAAGCAATTATAGGAGAATTGTTTATTGTAGAGAGCTGAAACACTGTAGAGACATCGAGGTATATTGTCTGAAAATTAGGCTGAAATTGTATGTAGTTAGTTTCAAGATATTGCTGAAATTCTCTAAATAGACTGAATTCATATCATTTGAATCACACGATTGGAACAGAATTTCAGTAATATCTCAAAAACTTTAGGCATAATTTCAGTGAAATTTTCACAGAATCTTGCACTAACAATAGTTCTCCTAAGTGAAGTGAACAAACTAAGAATATGGCCTTTGAAGTTAGTAATGATGGACAGAGAAAAAAGTTTATCACAGTCTTCATATAATTTTTCAGTTACATTTGGCAGTTTGAAAAACAATAAAAAATACAAATTAATGAAAAATTTGTCGTTTTCATATTGGTTACATATTTTCAAGTTTACACATCAGTCCTTCGCACAGCCACAGCGGCACTTGTGTATTTTTTCTCTTTAACTACTCACCTTTCCCACTTTCTTGCTAGATATGACTTCTCAGAGATAGCCCTCTTTCAAAAATGAAGTTCTGAACGATACCCTTGCTAATTAGGAGAAAGTGTAAATAAATATTTCCTCTTATGGGCATCTGGGTCCATCATAATCAGAACATACAAATGAGTATGATATCTGTATTAGCTCAGTTCCAATGTACTGTTGTGAACATTTTGATTATAGTTATGAGGTTCATGAGTCTTATTATTATTGCACTCAGAGAGATACGGTTAAAGAGCCGTCCAATGCCCATTTAAAAACACGTCACAGATAGAACCTTTACAAAATGTTTCAAATTTTAATATTTGTTACTGCGCATGTGTAGGCAACTTGATAGTGTGTGCGCGCGCATGTGTGTGTGTGTGGGGGGGGTATGAAGATGTCTATTTTCGTAACAAAATATGCGCAGATTTGGATGCGAAGAACGTACAACTTAAATTGCTTCTTTTTTATCTTTCGTGTATTTTTAAATCTCAGCGCACATGGAGCATCGGACATCTCTTTAGCTGTATGTCTCTGATTGCTCCATTCTTTGGATTATTGTCCTTGCATGTCTTTAGGCTTCAAATTATGATACACTCATTAGTATCAGAAAATCGAATTTAAAAAACAATTTCAATTAATTAGACGCACCTGTGCGATACGACAGAACGAATTGAATATTTTTATGCTGGTTCTCTAGTCACCGTTTCCACCCGTTACCGCTACTGGACGCGAGCTCCGCTGAAGGTGTCGTCGGGTAGCAGCAGCGACACTCGCTCTGTCGGTTACGCAGTGTTGCCGCCGTCAAAGGCGTCTTATTTCTCACCTAAATCACATCTAATAGGAAAAGTTTGGCGCGCGCACGCACGCGTCCGCCTGTTATTACATTTTAGTTTAGGCGGCTGCTAATTTCCGGTTTCGTCCAAGTCGAAGTCGACATCGTCGTTATCGTCATCTGTGCCGTGTATTCGTAGACAGTGCCCACTGCCTGTCGTGGTGTACAGTAGCTTAGCTTTTTAATGAGTATTCCTTTTAAACCGAAAACTGTATCGGTTAGCTAAACACCCGTTTGTCGATGGCGTCGCGAAAGCGTCTTTTCACATTTTCTCACTCTTTATTTGTCAGCGCGCGCGTGTGTGTTTGTGTGTCTGTGTCTGTCTGTTGAAGCGAGCGGTGAGCGTGTGTGTGTATTTGTGTGCTCGTAAAGCCTGTGCTCTCAATAGCTCAAAGTCGAACGTTCTTTATTATTCCTTCAGCACACAGCCGTAGTTGTTTGTGATTTGGACGATCGCGTTTTAGCAGCGGCAGTGGTAACGTCCGCCGTTCGTTTTCCACGATCACTGTCCCGAAGGTGCGTTTACGCCGAACAAACGAACATTCGCTGTTCGTTTGATGTTTGTAATTTTCCCGTGTTCACTCGGTTACCGTAGGTTCGTTGCCGTTCGCTCGGGTCTAGCGAATTTCGTTCATTCTAATTTGATTGGTTTACTTGATGAGCCAAAAAAAAAAAAAAAAAAACGTTCGTTCGCTTGTTCGTTTGGTATAAACTAACAAACGTAGCTTGAGGCGAACGTCGTGTTGTGCGACTCGCGATTCACTCGAACGTCGAATCGTTGCGGGCGTTGCGTTGGTCGAATTTACTGGAGGAAGGAAACTGAAAGAAAGAAATTTGCGTGCCCCCCACCCTCCCACGTAAATAAGCTATGGTCGTTTCATCTTCTTCTTTTTGTTGTATTCCCTTACAATAATTATACCTCTACGAGTGACGTATTCGTTTTTTCCTTCGGCAGTAGCGTTCGTTTTGGTTTCGGGTTTTTTGCCGCGAAAAACATAGAATTTTCTCCGTCACAAACGTCCCTCCCCCACCCGCTAGCGCTTTGTGCAGCCCCTTATCAATCTGTAACGCATTGTCGGGGTGTGTTTTGTACGTGTGAAGTTTGCGAGGGGGTTTTTCCGCATTGGGAGTGCATTTCTTTTCTATTTTTTTTTTTTTCATTTTGTTTGGTTGAAATAATAAATTGGCTCCAAGACGCGGACTTGTGCAGTTTAATGCAGTTATAGCGGTTATGTTGTACGTTTGCGCCGTCCCATCAATCGGAATACATAATATAGAATAACACGAATGACGTCGTCTTCCTTGCCGATTTTTGCTTCTTTCGTGCAGAGCTGCTACGTGGTGTAGGTAGGCGCGTTTTTCGTCGTTTTTCTTCGCTGTTGCTTGCGTTGCCCAATGTGGTGATGGTGGTGGTCTGTGTGCGTGCATGTGTGTGTGCGCGTTGTGTGTGCTCTGTGCTGGATTGTGGAAGAAAGTCGCAACGACGACGACGACGACGGTGACGTAAGTTTCAAGCGCGATTACGTTGCTTTTTTATACGTGCACTGACTGCGGCGAAGACTTTTGGATTGAGTGGGCGACGGCGGGTTGGTGGATGTGTGGTGGGTGGGTGGCGCTCCGTTTAATCTCTTTTTGATTTATCGTAGCGTTGGTGAATTTGGCCAAAACGTATGTACGCGTACCAACGCAAGGTGTTTAACGAAGGAGCACGCGGTGATGGGTTCATTTGCTCCTGAAGAACCTATATGTAGATATAGTAGGCAGAGAGCTGCTCTCGAAAATTGGGTTAAATTATATTGTACCTGTCGCTACGATTTCTTGGGGTAATGTGGTGAAAACAGTAGTCTTGGGTTGGGATGATCGAAATTATGATTGCTGAGACGGGTCGGGAAGGCTTTTGACATTACATTCGATACCAATAATTGGTAAGTTCGTTATTATCACAGTGGATGTAATCGTTGAAAAATTTATAATTGATTAATTATCTCCGTGATTCCTTCCAAATTTCAGCCTATTTGAGAGGAGCACCCATCCAGAATTCAACCGCGGGTTAAAAAACATCGAAAAGAGGGCGTATGTTTATTAGTTAGCGTTTCTATGAAAATCTACTTGGAACTCATTATTACTTCAATTGTAATCTGCGCCGCTTATTCTTGATGATAATTACAACCTTATGTGTACAGAAATGAAGTTTGGTGCGTATAGGTAAAGATAATTCTTCGAATATATTTTTCGCTTCTGTTCTTCGTTTAATAAACGAAAAAATATTTTCAACCATAATCACCGACCACTTTTCATTTTCTAAAAAAGTGTCAATAAATTATTTTTCGTTAAAAATGGAGAGAAAAAATATATCTTCACTTCGAAAAGAATTTGGAAACCAAAGATTATATAGAAAAAAAATCTCCTGCCGTCTACATCGCCCCTTAATTAAAGCAAAGTCGAGCGGAGCTTCCTTATGTTCCCACTCTCAGAACAACTTTTGCGATGACGCCATTGCTCGTAGATGGCCTAACCAAATTTGATGAAAATTTACCGATAATAATTAGAAACGCAGCCCGATGTTGTGACTAAAGTCGATTTTTATCCAGTTTCTTGCAAACAGGATGTTAAAATTGACCTAGTAATAGGTTTAGGGGTGGTGATGATGAAAATTATTCGTTTCATGAGAAAAGAAAACGATTGTCACCATTTTCCCGTTTTTTTATATTTTTTTTGTTTTTGTTTTTATGTGTAAGTATATTATGTACCCTTAAAAATTTGTGTTCATGATTTTGAGAAAACTGCGGAAAGGATAGAGCTGAAATTTTTGCGAAAGATGGTCATTATATAGGACAAAATCTGATGGGAGTTTTATGTCTATTGGTTCCGTAGTTTCCGAGAAAACTGGAAAACAAAAATTTCTTGGAAACATGGTTTTTCAGAGATTTTGAGAAAACTATGAAATGGATCGAGCTGAAATTTTCCCGATAGATTTTCCCTAAGTAGTTGCAAGTTTAATAAAAGTGTAGTGTCTATTAGTTAAACAGTTTCCAAGAGAACTGGAAAAGAGAAAATTGCTGGAGAAAACTTCGTTTTCACGGTTTTAAGAGAACTATGAAAGGAATAAGGCTGAAATTTTCATGAAAGGTACAGTCCTTGTATAAGACCAAATCGAATTGTAGTTTGTTACCTATTGGCTCGGTAGTTTCCGAGAAAACTAGAGAACAAAAAATTCTTGGAAAAGTGGTTTTTCCCAGATTTCGAAGAAACTACAAAAGGAATAAGGCTGTAATTTTAACGAAATGTACTACTTATGTCGGACTAGATCTGATATGAGTTTAATGCCAATTGATACATTAGTTTTCGAGAAAAATGTAAAATAAAGAAAAGTTGGTCTGTGTTGCTTGAAGTATTTTTTTCGTATTTACGGCGCAAATGGTTACGAGCTTCTTTTCGACATTGCTTTAATTTAAGTTAAGGTGTTTTTTTTTTAAAATGTTCATCAAAATTGACAGACTGTGTTAATACTGCACTAGAGTTTTATTTTAAAAGAAAATTTTGTTTTTCTGGGGGAGTTTAAATCGGTGTCCTTTGATCAATTTGGATTCGACTTTCGACAGGCAAGGGGTAAGGATACTTTTTTTTTTTCTTTAAAATTGAGTAATAAGTTATGTACTTTGTCAGTTATATTTTTTGAGGCGCTGAGTTTAAATTTACAATTCATTTTTGAATTGAACCACTTCTTGGACTCACTGTGATTTAAAAAGGAATAGTTAGGAAAATTTTTCAATATTTTATTGTATGATGCATCCTCGAATATGTTAATTGAAATCCAAATTTTCACTTCGAACATGTTTGACGTGGTCCAGGTACACTTTTTTCCAAGGTAGGGTTTTAGGTAATCCACTTCGTTTCAGTTATGGTTCTGAGGTTCACTTACGACGCGCGAATCCTACTTAGTTTATTTTTACAATTGCAAAAGTGTCCTTGTATATCTCAGTGACAGTTGAGAAAAACAGAACTAACCCGTGAACAGGCAAAAGAGGGCCCAGGGTGCATCCAGTGGATATAATTCCCAAACTCAACAGTGTATCGATGATGGATACATAGGTTTGCATATTGAATACTAGTCGAATTTTCAACCTTGTGAATGTGTGAATAAATTATTTTTCTTTGGTAGTAAGTACAAGTAAATAAATTCATTTCACATAATATATACTTGATTACAGTTAATATAAAGATTTTTTCAACCGTTGAAATCTGGTCTATTCGATGAAACGGAGCTGGAAGTATGCAAATTTTATAAAATTTAATGCGATCAAAAATCTGCAATTCCGGAATCATTAATGGTTGCTAGGGTTGCCTGTTGTTTATTATATTTATCTCATTGGTCTGTAATACAGTAACCCAACACCATTGAAAATACATAAGAAAATCTGAAAAAATCTAAAGATACCTTGAAAATCCATTTTTGCTTTTTCATAATCCGTGTAAATTGAACAAAATCAATTTTCAAACGTTCTTCCATATTATCACAGACAATAATCATAGTAGAACAGAAGTACAGATTTAATTTTGAATAATGTTATTTCTGAGATTGGAACTACACCTGGATCAAAGTTTCATATTGTAAGAAAAAAAAAGATGGAGAAAAATTTGTTTCATATTAGTATATAGAATCTGAAGCACAAAAACTGGAAAAGTATGCTAAACTCCACTATCAGTATTACCCAAAATGGAAACAAACTTGGTTTCGTGTTTAAAATAGACAGAATTTTAAATTGTGTGTATTGTAGGTTGCATTTGTCGTAGGTTTAAAGAATTTTGTACTACTTATAGTAAAAATTTCAAAAAGCTACGATGCGGAAACTAATGGGCAAATTTGGTCCATTATTGAACTTGATCAAAATGTAGATCTAAAGTATGCTCTTGAAAAATTTTTTCCCAATTCATAAAGAATTACGCTCTGCCCCCATGATAATTTCAGATTGAAATATCTGATATTTTGGATTCCACTCATCTTCTAACTTGACTGATTGTGAGATATGGACACAAGTTACACACATGCTAAATTTTGCCCTAATCTGTAAAGAAATATGCCCCCAGTTCGTTGATAAATTTCGTCATATCCTATAAATATTAGTAAACTTTTGAGAGGATGGTGGATTTTGGGGTCTGGGGACAGGCTTGCCAGATCTAAGGTAATTCTTACATAAGGAAACCAGTATTTTGCATTGGAAAAAAACCAAAATCATCATACATTCTGGCATCTCTGTTTAGGAACCATGATTGGAAGAAATAGTGAAAGTTTTCCAAAGTTATGCTACTCTCCACAGTAAGTAGATTCTATGAAATTGACTTAAAAGTACTTCCATAGCTATAAATATACTATACATGACGTTATTCCTAAAACTCAATTAAAAACTACATAATTCTCTCACTACCATATATTATAATACAAGAAAGTGAAGACTTGGGTTTCGAACAAAATTTATAAATATTTGATGTCTTATCAAAAATCAAGATAAAATTTCACCTTTGTATATTGAATGAAGATGATACAGTCTGGGAAATACTACATGTACAGGAATTTATTCCACATAATTAGACAAATTACCATAATATGAAAATTATCATGTTCTAAAAACTTTTCAGTAAGGTGAAATAGATCTAGAAATGACGAATTTTCAAAATTCATATATTTGTGAAATACAGGATTGTAGAGCGATTTTAAAAATTCCTGTCAACAAAGTTATCAAGTTCTTCGAAGTTTGTTTTCATTATTTTCGGCTGTATTTTTATTTTCAACCCTAAGTTACATGAGATTTTAATCATCCTTTGTAATGGAAGAACGTACCAGCAAGTGTGCAAGAAGAGATTGGCAAAGGAATTTCGATTTGAAGTGTTCTGAGTAGTAATTTAAATATGATTCAAGTTATCATCGAGAATGTATGTAAGTCTCAAATACAGGTATAAATTTATTCTTGTCCTATGAATTTGGTCTTCAATCATAGATCGCATAAAGTGGTATAATTTCATCCCCGCTTCTAGATTTCAAGAAGTGCATTTTCCAAAATGTATATTTTTACAATGCGTGATCCAGGCAAATTTTTTTCATGAAAGGGAACTTTAATTTAGTTGGCATATTTGTACTTGGCAAATTCAGATGGTAGCGGATATAGAGGGTATTCTTCAACATTCATCTCAATCTTGGCTCTATTATTCTATGATACAAGCAATAATATGCGTATATGTATGTATGTACATATGTATGTATGTATGTACATATATATACATATGGATGCACACACTTAAGCTAATATAGAGAAATTAATTTAATACTAAATTTTAAACAATAACACAGTTATTAATTAGTATAAGGATTTTAGTGCTTAGGACACTTAGATAATTTTAGTAAGATTTTTGTGAAAAAAGTCAGTGAGGGATTTTGATTCTGCCCACTACACCGCTGCAATTTGTAGAAAATATGAGAAAACACACTCCAAAATATTGCAGTACGAACTTTTAAGAAAGGATTAATTACGATGTAATCAAAAATTATGAGAAAATATAAACATTTTTATGAAAATGGGTTTATGTGAAAAAGTTTAAACATGGTGTAATCAAAAAAGTTACGATGACACGAGGTTTTTCACAAAATTTCTTTTTTGAACAATAATGGAAGCAATAATAAATGAAAAAACCAAATTTTTATTTCCAAATTACACGAATTTGTACGAACAAGTGAAAATACACAAAATATGGCAAAAATCAACAATAATTAAAGTAATTAATTAGCAAAAACAAGCAAATTTACATTATAGATGATGCAGTTATTCATCAAAAAACAAAGCTAGTCCAAATTGACTAAGTCGTGAGGATATACATTTTCAAAGTTGATTCTACGCATGTGTGAGCATACAACGTGGTTGAGTTAGTTACCTATTGCTGCTGTTGCTGCTTCTACCTACAAAGTCCATGAGTGTTTGTATTTATAGCGTGATGTGTATTTACACAAATGTTGTGCATGTGTAAGACTCATCATCAGCACTATACAATGGAAGGTTTTCACATTTCAACAATATCGGTTGTCCCTAACCTTGACATCATCGATGTGTTATAATGACACCCTAATTCATTTATTTTTAGACGGATTTCCGAACTTCTTAATTCGTTTTGCAAAAATGTATGAATGCAAGAGAGATAGATAGATAATATTTTATCCGTTTTTTTTCTTGTTTTATGCTTACACATAGGAAGGTGTAGGTGATTTAGACCTGATTTATGACGTAGAATTTTTAATGCTTTATTGGACTGAAATAGATATATTACAGACAATAGTAGGAGTTTATCCATTATAAGATATTTTCATTAAGAGTAAATGAAGGTAAAAATATGTAATATTTTAAAGCAGAAAAATGCTAGGGAATGTGGAAAAATTAATAAAGTATTATGAAAATAATGTGTACTAAATAGAATTGTTAGTTTTTTATGCTGGTGGTGGCAAAGTTTATTTCACTGCAATGACAATAAGTATTTTTGGTACTTATTTAAAGAGTAAAATTTTATTTCTTAGACAAATTATTTCTGTCAGACAAAAGAAAAAGTACGAAATATTTTAATTCGTTAGGTATTATGACTGAAGCAGCTAATGTCGAGAGTAATGGTGAATTACCTAGAAAAATGCAAAGTATTTTTAGTCATGTGTTTTGCTAAGTGGAAGCAATTTATATAGACCAATTCAATCAATTCAAGAATTGTTAAATTCCCAGAACCACAAGGTCTAATTGCTCCTGCTGCCATGTAGTGGGTAGAAGCTTATAATTGGTGTGATTTAATGTCCAAGAGACCATATAAAGTTGGTTGGAGTCACACGCCTTGTAACTCACAACTGACATCGCCTCAACACCAGTGTCTCCTTCTAAGAGGGAGAACTCTGGTGCATTGCCTGTGAGCAGGAGCTTTGTGAGTGGAGCCCACAATAATAGTGTTTTCAATAGTTTTTGGCCCGTTGTATTTTATAATATGTAGAGATAGTGTTGAGTATAAAATTAAACTTCATCTTCAGTTGAGTTCTTTTCATCTTTTGAAGGTTAAAGATTACTCAGAATTCTAGAAACTGAATGACAGCCGTTTAGTAGCTAAATGAGCATGGTATGTTATATTCTCCCGTTATTCCCTATGTGCTTGAAAAATTTTGATAAATTGATTAGAAGGAGAGGTGGAGAATGATTGATCGATTTGTTATGAAATTCATTCATCAAATGGATGCAAACTGTAAAAAAATTCAAAATGGCTTTTTAGTCCAATACGTATAACTACAGTTTACCTCCTTTTCGACTAATTTCAATTAAATTAGTAATTATTGTTTTCATCGATACAGTCAGTGGTTGAAAAAAAATTTTTTTTCGTAGTCTAGCGTAAATATTTTTGGCCCAGTATTCCCTAAAAGTGTTAGATTGATCGAAATGCACTCTTATGTCAGAATTTGTTGCGTAATATTCGAGTGCCTATAAAGAAAAAATATGCTTAAAACTCAGATTCTTTCAGTGTACGTTACATACCTATCTTCGTGGTGAGCTGGGGTCGAAGGTAGGCTAGTGTTTCCTCATCATATCTAAGACTCGCTGGAGAAGTAGTTTTGGAATGAAGTTGTCAGTGTATCGGTTGGGTATGAGAGTGTGTATTTAGAATTTTTTTTTTTTTTTTGTGAAACGCTTTTTCTTTGCGGGCAAAATAATCGATTAGCGATATTTTTGTATCGATAATGTTCTTTTGGGTAAGTACTTCAGTTGTAGCGAACGTCTTGGTTCGTCAGTTTTATAGGCCACCGATTGCAAACGTGGTTCGTGTCATCGGTACAAGGTTGTGAAGTGCCTGAGTTTTGTTGAGGATGGTAAATGTAATAGTTTCAATCAAAGAGGTTTATAGTCATCAGTATCTATTTTATGGGATATATATTTAAGCTAAAAAATGTCCCTTGCTGTAGAACGCAACCAGCTTGAGACGAGCGGAGTTTACCGCCTATTAAATTTGTTTGGTGTTGAATTAAAAAGTGTTGTGAAATCGAAATGTGTTATTTCGCTAATTAAACTTACAATATAAAACTAGTTTCGATGAAATTATTCGACTTATTCATCAAAATTTGTTAAAAGTACACAGGACCTTTTGAACTAGTATTAGATCAAAAATGTGGCTAAATGTTTTCATTTTATTCTCTGCTGTCATTGTTGTTTGATTCCTTGTTTACTTTGATCTGCACGTAGCCATATTATTTTTTTTATTCACTTAATTCGTTTTAAACTTTGACTTTGTAATCGGAGAATATTTTGCTACATCTTTAGTTTTTATTGGTACCTAATTTAAAAAAAAAAATTATTAAACTTTATATCTCAGCTTAAGATAAGGCTCTTTACCCCGACCCCTTGGGGATATGCATGTCGTGATGATGATGAGATGCCATTTTGGTTTTTTCATTATCGTTATCGCTCAGGTTCTTCAATATAAACCAATTATAAACAATTTTATGGAAAAATTCGAAATAACGGCTCATTATTGCCGTCGAGAGGGAAGGGGAAAAGGTAGGATTCCTCTTGCGTCCAGACTTTTTAGGGGGTCCGAAAGGACCCGGCTTTAGCTTGTTCGAAAATACGTATTAATCCGTTTTCGAATTAGAAAAAATGTTTGTTTTCATCTGAAAAGGAGATTTGACCTCTCCTCCACACCCTTAAAGTCTAAAGGCTCCATAGTTATGACCTCCCGGATCTTGATTTTCTCTCCTCGGCCTTGCATATACCTGAAGGTAAAGAGTACGCTTTGGGTTGCTCCTCCTTATAAATGTTTGACTCTGTCACAATTTATCTAATTACATACATCAAAATTTCGACTTCCACTCGACAAATAAGCAACCATTCAATTTTCATCGGTTGAATTTCTGGCTTATTTACAGAGTTATAGACGGTCACAAGAAAAAGGTTTAGGAATTGAATCATTTTCTGTTGAGTGACTGAAAACTATTGTGCTTTTTCTTGTATAATGGTCATTTTTCATATGATTTTATTTAACTCACTACAGTTGTTCGTTCACAGCCTTGTTCAGTTGATGTGCATTTAGATTTAATAGGATAAAAAGATAAAGAACAAATGGGTAGTACTGAGGAAGACTACCATCTTACGTTTGTTTAGTGCTGCAGTCGTCATAATGTGAGTGTGTGTCTGTGACTGTGTTTTAGTCCTTAATGGGCATAGTACTATTTCACCTTCATGAGTCAAATTTGTCACCTTATCAGTTTCACATTTACCAAATTTATTAGTGTTGCATAAAGCTATAAAACAAAATACAAATTTTATATTCACAAATTACTGCATTTTATGCATCTAAAATATATTCTGACAGGCCTTTGTATAACAGCAAAAAAAAGTTTTTAAAATTTCCACGAGTACCCGTGAGCATAATTTTTGTCGGTGAAATGGTATTGTCCCCTTTAAGTGCGCTAGGTTTCGTTCAACATTTTATCCTTAATGAGGACGTATAATTAAAAATTCATTTTCACTAAACTTATTCATTATTCATGAGCAAAAAATGAATTACCAACTTATTATACATATTATTTTCTATCATGTTTCCCTATGAATTGTACTTGTTTAGCTTTTCATAATTTCAAATTACACTGAGTATCCCACAAGGTCATTTGTAAGTTTATAGCTCCATCTTAGATTTATAAGGACCATAGTTAAACGTCTGTAGTGAAATATGTTAATGTATAAAAGGCTAACGGTAAAAGTCTGGAATCTCTATCGTTCATTAATTTGTTAATTCTTCAATATTTTAATAGTAGTTAATAAAATCGTTTTGTGTATGAATTATATTTGAATATTCCTGTTTGTTTCAGGAAAAAATCTGTCATTAATTTCAAAGGTTCGCTCGATAGTTGATAGATCTACAAGTTCAGTAAGTATTTCAGCTTTAATTTCAAAATTTGTTTTTATTTATTTATTTTTATATATGATCTTTTGGATTTGATTGTTCTTGTCAAAATAGGTAAAATAATAAAATTCATTTAAAACCTTGGTACTTAATATAAACAAAAAACAATTTTTTCAATCACCCAACTTCTGGATGAATTGAAATATTATAATGTTTTATTAAAAACAAGAAAATTAAAATCAACTTTTCTTTTCACTGATCAATGCAGAAGGAAGCCTTTTCAATATGAGCCTACTTTCTTTAGAATCTTTTTCCTAAAACATTAGGTATAGATTCTACAGGAAAAACAAATAGCATTTTTGTAACACCCATTGAAGTATTGTCATTAATGAATCATTTGAGATCCTACCCTTCCCATTCATAAGTAGACTGATGATAAACAGCCTGCCGAGTATTTAGGAAAACATATTTTGTTCATTATGGAGAGAGAATCATCTCATTTGGATCTTAATTAAGGTCAGCGCCTGCGTTGTTCAGTGAAAAAAAAAAAGTGTTTTTCAAAAATATATTTTATTTGTGATTTTTTAGAGGACACCAGTACAAAATTGTTGAGCTCCCCAAAATACACATACAATAATGTATCATTATATAATTTGTGGAAATAGTATCCTAACCCCTTTTTTGGGGTCCACAGGGTGCTCAAGGAGTGATTCAGTCAGAAGATGGATCAAAAATTTATACTCAGTCCCTCAAAATATATGTCCGATAACATATCGCTGAATAATATTATAAAAAAATATTATCCTTACTCCCTTTTTGGGGCCCATATGGAGTCTAATGGGTGGTTCAATTCAAAAATGGACTCATAATTTGAACGTAACGCCTCAGCAATCAGCATCATGTTCAATGATATGATCGCTCAACAATAGAGGGATATATCAGAATTAAAATTCCTCATCTTTTAACAATATGTGAAAATTTTGAAAAATACTATCATGACTTTTTGAGATTTGAGACTAGACTGACTTTTCAGTTTTCACTAGCAAATAGCCAAAATATATATAATATAGAGAAATACCGTATCATGCAATACCCTGCTTATTTATGTTTCAACTTGTTCAAATTAAGGTTATAAGGCGTAATTATCATTTGATAGAGTTGAGATTTAGTAGGTAGTTTGTTCTAAACCTAATTACAATTTGTATAGTTTGATGAGAATCGGTCATGCAATTCAGTAATGTAGGCTGACCAAAGTTTCGCCCATGGGGCTAAGGCATGATTGTCATTCGATGGGGTCGGGTAAGTGGTTGGTTCTGAACTCAATAAAACTTGGTATTGTGTATATTGAAAATTGGTCAATTGATTTAGCATGTGGGCTGCCAAAAGTTCCATCAATGGGGCTAAGATGCAATTATTATTCTATAGAGCTACTATTTAGTATACGGGGAGCACTGAACATACTGAATGCCGACATAGATGTTTATGAAAAACATTATTGAAAAAAAAAAAGATAAAACTTGTGATGAAAATGCAAAAAGAGATGAATGATTCTTGAAACTGCGTTAGTGTTTTTCTGCTGTAGGTGATTTTTCTGGTGAGGGGGATAGGTTCTCAAATCAAAACGTTGTAAAATGTTTCGTATTATAATGTCATCCAGTCCTTCTGTAAATACTAATCGTGAAACGATTAAAGGTAAATTTTCATTAAAAAAAAAAAAAAAAAAAAAAAAACCACAAGGTTAGCTTATGGTATTAAGACTGTCTAAAGAGATACGCTAAAAAAATGTTCGAATGTATTTCCTTGAGCCAATTTTTGTGCGCTTACTACTCATCTTTCGGAAACCTCTTTTTATAACACTCTTCTCTTTATTCATTATGGGATATGAGTTTTTCCTCTCCCATTTTTTCTCTCTCTTGCACTTTTATTCATCAACTGGTTATAAGACCCAAGTTCGTGAACACAAACCATTGTATGGAAAGTTATGGTGTATTCATGTGCTATAGTGTGTGCGTGCATGCTTACACACTAGCTTCATGTGATGACAGCTTTGCTTATCTCACACTTGGGTTACCAGTCAGTTTGCATTGATATAATGTTTTGTTACTGGGAAAAAAGGTAACAAATACGTACGCAAATAAAAGTTAGCGCGGCCGTTGAAGAACACATAATAGAAGTGAAACTTCTTAATTTTCCATTTTCGAAATTTCTTTCACCATATTCTTAAACAAAAAACAATCGATTAAATCGCTTGATCACGGAGGTTTTTAATTCGAAATTTTGATATCGTAAGTTTAATTTAAAAATAAATTGAAGTCTTTCATAACCTAATCGTGAAATAACTTTTGAAATAATTTGTAAATAGGTGGTCAGAAACTCTTTTCGGTCGCTACAGGCAGCCGCATGAGTGGTTCAGTATGAAAATGGACTTTAAATTTGAATTAAACCTATCTGGGAAGGGGCTAGGTATGCTTTTCGTTTCATAACCAAAGAAAAATTTTGGCTCCAAAAACTGAAATAGGTATAAAATACATAATTCTTAGCCATTTTTTTGTTACTACGGTACAGGTCACAATTTTTGTCCGATAGTTACGAAATTTGTAGTAAATCGAGGATCTGACTTTTTTGATTTTTGTATGGATCAGTCGGATGGTACTTTCAGTAGTGCTATTTACTTTTTATTTTTTGCTTAACTTTAAACCAATAGCTACGAAATTTGGAACAAATATTTACTACAATTTATTGTTGCATGCTACCAATTTTGGTGTTGATCAGCATGACGCCTGTACGGTACTTCCGGTCGAGCTGTATTTGTTTTTATTTTGACTCTGAAATGCCTAATTTGAAACAAATTATTACGAAATTCGGAACAAGTATTCAATGTATAACTTATTGTAACATGCTACCAATTATGATGCTTCATTTTTGTTTCGATTTTGAAAGAAATAATGATTTTAAACTGTAATTTAAGTCAAAAGTAACAAAATTTAATGCTATAATCAAATTATGATGTGTTATTACGAACCTTTAGCACTTAATTTTCTACGATTTGAAAAACTGACTCTTCCTAATAGAGCTGCTACCAGAGTTTTTTTTAAACCTATGATGACGACATAAAATCCAAATATTAATACTGAAATTTGAATTTTCAAAATGTGCCGGGAGGCCCGATTATGAAATTCCTTTGCTTCGGTGAAGAAAAATTTTAACTACGCCCAAGGTGTGTTTAAGCGAAAGTAAAGAAGATGGGACACTATCGAAACTGTCGATAGTATCGATAGTTTTTGAATATATGCAGCGAAGGTTTTCGTTATTTGCTATCTTTACTTGTTCGAGGCTCGAGTCGTTTGAATGAAATATCAACCGAGTTGAATAATTTTTCTTCAGTTTTGTTTACATCACGTTTACACCACAAAACATGGATGCTCTTATCCCCTTAACTAATTGAGGATTCCTCCCAATTTTTCAAAAAGATCCTGCCCAAATTGTTTTCAATTTAAAAATTAATTTTTGGACTCCTTTACGCTGAAATTGCTGCAGTCTCACTATTCTAGCGCCACCTGAAAAGAAACCAGATAATAACATTACCTACTGCTACCTTCAGTGCCTTGCCAAGGATTTATGTGTTGAGTGGGTTCTACCATTTGAGAAACCAATTTTGCGAGTGGAGCAAGTTAAAAAAAATTGGTGATCCCTAATGTGGATACGGTCTTGGCTAGCTTCTTATCTGGCCAGAGAAAATTATTTAGCTAAATTTTCGTTTTAAAAGGAATTAAAAGTTCTCAGGTTCAATAATTTTGTTTTTTTGACTTTCTCTCTTCTTCTACCTAAAAGTTCAGTTTAGATTACTCCTCACAAAAGTACTCTCAAAGCATCCGTGGCACAAACCTTAGTTTGGCTTGGTTCACTTGAACATGTAAACGCACCTTAAAAATTTATAAAGTTTTTTTCGTGAATTTACGCAACGGAAATTTTATCGACTCGAGGACAATATTCACCTGCTTTTTTGAGGTTTTTATAATTTTTGTTTTCTCTCGTTCTTTCATCAGTATGCAGTTTTTCTGTTCAAATTATGATAAGTAGATAATTTGACATTAACTCTCCTTTTTCTAGTTTTTTATGAAATTTTCCCTCTGGCGATTCTCATATACAAATAGAGCTGATCGATATTCTGCATATTTATGACAGAATTATTTCTATGGGAGTCAAACGAAATTTAATGTGAAATGCCTGTTTGTAATTGACAGCATTCTGCCCGTTTAACTTGGTTCAGAGCTTTAGTTTTTACTAATAATTATAAGGTTTGTCAGACGGTGGTTGTTGAACGTGGATTAAGATTTGGTCGTTTTCGTTATTCTCATCCTCCATTTATTCGAAAAATGAAAAAAATCGTACTTACCAAGTTTTTGAATTCGTTTTCCGCCGTCGATTCAGTTTCAGTTCAATTCGGTTTTCTAATTCAGTCCGTGTTTTCGTTTTGGTCTTACGAGTTTCTCAATGATAACTGGGTCCCACCCCCTGCCCCCAAAAAATGAGAAGATAACTACCGCCTTCGTTTCATTTTTTTTTTGGCGATTCGAATTCAGTTCGCTCAGCTCCGGTATTTACTATTATGCCGGCTTGCGGTTGAAGTAAAATTCTCTGCCAGATGTGCCGTTTTTTGCATTTTCGAAAAGAAATTAAAAATTATGCGCAGACAACGCGTTCGTCAGATTCGCCAGTTAGTTTGCGACGTACGTTTTCGATTTTCCTTCTTCGCGAAAAATAGCTTAAAAAAAAAAAAGAAAAGAAAGAAAAGAAAAAAAAGAAAAAAAAAGAAAAAAACACAAAAACACAAAACATATAAACGTGCGCTCACGCCAGTCGGCGATGTAGAAAGGATCGGTTAGGGGTAGGGGTGGACGGACGATAAGAAAAGAACGTAATTTTGAGCGCGCGCTGTTTACACGAAACCGGTTTATTTTTATGGACCATGCGAAATTTCTCCTCGTCCTGGCAGTAGCTTAGCTTCGTAAGTCGTGCGACGTGCGTCATTTTTTCAACGTTTCGTTCGTGTGTAGGTCCTACTTGTGTAAAATAATATTCGCCAGCCAGCCTTTTTGCGTTTCGTTTATCCGGGAAGACAGCGAACAACAACAACAACAACAACAACAAGAAGAAAACAACGTTAAGTAACGCTTTTTGCGAAGCCTTGGCAGGTCAGCATCGGCGACCGAGTACAAAGGCCGTCGTCGAGATTGGCGTAGGCGTCGTAGGCGAGGCGAGGCAGTCCTCCTCTTCGCGTAGAGCCGTAGAGCCGTAGAGCCGTAGAGCCGCAGAGCCGTAGAACGTGATCCTTGCCTTCTACCGAATATTCTCTCGTTTTCTTCTTCGGCGACCTCGGAAGACATTTTGGTCGTCATTTCTTGCGAGTCGGTGGTGAACGTTTTTTTGCCGCTCTCATTCGCCCAAAAACCGTCGTCGCGTCGCCAGCGTTTGTCTTTCTCCTCGTATTTCGCGTATTAACCTGAGAGCAATTTTATCGATAAATTGATACGCGCGAACTTCGCACGTGTGTCGATGGTATTGCGGTGTGTGTCGACCGAACACCAGAGGCCAGCGTCTTTATATCCGCGTACGTTACGTTCTTTTCGTAGCTGCTGCGTATCTTCGCGTCGTTTCGTTCATACGTTCGGCGCGGTTGTCGCGGTTGTCGCGGTTGTCGCGGTTGTCGCCCGCACCCTCCGAAGGAGTGTCCGCGAACTTCCCTAATCGTAAGTAATCGGCTTGTTTTCTACGCCCTTAATTTGTGCGATGCCCGTCCTATTATTGCCTTACGCGGTGCTGGACTAGAATTGGAAGCGGGTACCTAGCAGGGCCGGCCGCGGGATTTCCGCGAGGGCAGTTTTTTTCTTTTCTGCCGCCTAGGTGTAAATTCAAATTTTTATTTTACGAGCTTCGTGGAAGTCGCGCCTTGGGATTTTTTCAAAAGATTTCCTTCTCCGATATGGACGTCTCCTCCGCGTAAGACAAATTATTTTGAAAAATTTGAAAATGAAAATTGAACGAGTTAATTTGAAATTAAAAGTTTTATACATTTTTTAAAATAGTAAACGACGAGGTTTTTTTGAAAATACATGCAATGATGAGACATGCCCGCCTAAAAGTAGGCTACTTGTGTGTACGTGGTGCATACGTACCATGTTTTGCTTGATTTCACCAATTTAGAATACATGTGATGAGAATCATCCCTTAAATTCGCAAGCATAGCTTACATAAATGTAGTTGAAAGTATGTCAAGTGGTATACAATGATTGTCTATTTGGCGCCGGCATGTCTAACCTGAAATCATTGTTCGTTACTGGTCCAGTCAGGGACTCTTCGAGTGGTGGGGTGTGGCGGGTATCTCACCCCTTTGGCTCGATCTTAGTAGGAAAAATTTTGTAACTTTTTTTTTGCTTGTTAATTTATCAATTTTTCAGAAGTTGGTATTCTCGGAAAAAAGTTGGCTAAATTGGGAATTTTAAGGCCCCCTCCCCAATCTGAATTACTTCGAAGAACCACTGGGTTCGGTACTGTATAATCAAGGCTAAAAACAAATTTAAATTAGACTTATGGATTGGTTACCGGTAATTTGTTGGGGTTAAGGTGGCAACCATGCCAGGCAGTCACCTCCCAAACCCTCAACATCTGTGGGCGCCCGTATTATGGGTGGGTGTTTCTTCGTTTGAAATTCGTTCTCGTCTTCATTCTATTTTTGTCCGTCAGTCGATAGTTGTTGAGTGCTGAAAACTGCCCAGAAAAGTATCTCATTCACGACGTTGTACGTATTCCTAATTCGGTTATATATTGTGGCTCATTTTGTTAGAAATCGAAGGTAAGAGAAAATGAATTAGACGTACGTTTATACACTCAAGTCGGTTGTTGTCTTTTCAGGGAATGTACTAAGTATGCGAATAAAAGATGACGTCATCATTGAGCGATAACGTTTGTCTTTATCAGTCTTTATTATCGTTTAACGTAACTGCACGAAACGAAACTATTGACCACGATGGAGAAAGAGCTAACTGGTTGAAATGTTAAAATGATCAAAATAATTCTTTATTTCATTCCTCTTAGGTGCCTACATATTTATTTATTTTTGAAAAAAGCTGTGATTATGTATCTCTCTCTGTGTATGTGTGTGTATATGCTGCAGTTGTAGACTTTTCTAAAGCCATTTCATTTTTTGCTTGTTGTCGAATGAATATTTTGAAAAATGTGTTTCATTTTCGTTTTCTTTTTTATAAGCTTTTATTCTTCTCACTATTGTAATTTTATTAATCTTCGTATTACTTATAATGAAAATGTTAAATGTAATGCAGATCTTTAACTTTGCCAGCTGCTTAATCGAACGGTGATATGCCGTTTAAAACACTGAAATTAACGCAGTAAAATGTCAATAATCTTACTACTTGACCATCGTTGTGCTGACTTTTTTAAAAACCCGATTTTTGCCCTGTGGTGTACTGGGTTGAAATGAAATTTTACTAAAATTAGTGAATTTCTCGCATATCTCTTGCTTCCTTCACCATAGGAATCCTAAAGTCACCGTTTCTCCTCCTGTAAAACTTGGAATTTCCTTTTTTTTTTCTCGTATTAATAATACTACCCGGTTCGCCGGATGAGTGCCATGGTCAAAAACCATCATACACTAAAAAGTAAAAAACCGCATTTTAAATTCAATGTCCTAATTCAAAATTCAATCATAAAATTCTATATCAGAAGCCGATGTCAAATTATTATCTAACTATTAAGTCACAAAATTTGATCATATGTAGTAAAGTTATATAGGCTATTTAGACAAGCTGAAGCAATCCCATAAAGCTAATGAAATAAAATCATCATCAGTTTGTAGTTGGGACAAATTATCCCGCTATACTCCGTTCACACTTAGAAGTGCGTGATGTCAGAATCACAATAGATGTTGCGGTTGGTTGGGAAGAAAGGTTAAGGCATCGATGCACATTGTCATA
Organism: Ericerus pela; assembly: GCA_011428145.1. Classification (NCBI taxonomy): domain Eukaryota; kingdom Metazoa; phylum Arthropoda; class Insecta; order Hemiptera; family Coccidae; genus Ericerus; species Ericerus pela. The sequence continues at coordinate 42,871 of WOFM01000532.1, forward strand.
CAATGAAAAGCATAATTTTGGTAGAGTACATAAACATCCTCTATTTCAAGCAGGTAAGCGTGGATATGGTTTATGAAATCGGGCAGTTCTTAGTGTGAATAGAGTGTAAGTAAGAGCAAGTGTCTTTTACAATTCAAAGTGAAGGGAATTAAATAGAAATCGACTTGGATAAAATTTTCCAAATGACTTCTGTGACGCTTTCTTATCAGAGTCCATCATCTTACTTTTCTAAATGCCTTTATATAACTTTATTGGAAATAACGAGGTAATACGACTGTAAAATGTGTTTATTGATGAAAATAAACAACTGGTAACGATTAATGAACTATGATGCCACGTACAGCTTGAAGGTTGTAATAAGATCAATACATTCTGCCCCTGTATTATATATGACGGAGTTCTGTACTTTAAGTTCTTAGTTCTCTCAAATATTACTTTCTCGTAATACTCTTAGTGATATTATTCTAACACACTCTCTCTTATTACCGCGAAAGTAAATAAGTGTTAAACTCATAGTCCAAAAATAAATGTCATTTAATTTCAACATACAAAAATAAATGATAGGTAAATAAGTCTTTAAACTTTTGAGTACCTAACAGTCTTCTAGGAACAACAAACAAAATAAAATTAATTGAATTTTATGACCTAAGGAATAATCCTAATGACTGATCAGTCTCAATGATGAAAGTAACAAAAATAATAAAGTATGTTTAAATAACTCAAATCATATCACATTAAATTCAATTAACCCAAAAAATAATCATGAACAATTAACAAGTGATTCAAGTGAGTAACTCTTAGTGTCAAAATATAAAAAAAGAACAAATTAAGTAACTTTAGACAAGTTTTGTATTTGAGTTTAAGGCTCTTCTTTCTTTTCTTCAAAATTTAAAATTTATTTTTTGAAATACTGAAATAGTAGCTTACGTAGTCCTCTAATAAATAAGTCTCCTATTTGTTCTTTTGTGCAGACCCACACTATGTCTATTTCCTTATTTCAATTATCTCCATCTGCAGCTATCTTCATTTTCTCACTGACTTCAGTTTCAACTTCTCCCTCTGAATCAGTATTTTCAATTGAGAATTCACTAGAAGATGTGTTTAAATCTACAAATTAATCATTCTTCTTAATGCATCTGTAGATACGATAAGTTTTTGCTAGCTGTCAGTATTGTTTCTGTTTCTGGTTCTTTCAAGAAATTTTCAAGTATACCATCTGATAGATTAACTTGGTATCGTCTTCAGTGTTATTTCAGTTTATTAACTCAATTCTAGGTAAACCTTCTTTTCTAAAAAAAACTTCTAGGATACTTGTCTTTAAACGTTACTGACTCTATAGATATAATATTACTTGACTTAATTAACTTACCTCTTTCAGTTTTAAGTAGTAACCACGTCTGAGGGTTTGAGCTTATCAGTACACATCTCACTTCATCTTAACTAAATTTTGTTATCGTAGTTTTGGTTTGTGGAAGTTTTTGAATTGCAATTCATCCAAATCTGTGAACCAAACGTCTTTAATTTTAGCATACCAATGATCATTATGTGAATAATTTTTTTTATTTCAATATCATTAGTGGCAGATTTGTCTGATGAATCTACGTCTTTTTCTATTAAAAGTATTCTCGGATTTGTGACTAAATTAAAATCAAACCACCAATATTCACCAATTTTATCATTCATTAAGATTACTTTATCTGAAATTCTAATTTCTGCACTTTTATTTCAAAAAATTGCATGATATCCGAATTTTTAAGTCGATGTATCGGAAGTAAATTTTCACTTAAATTTTTCTAGTGTCTATTTTTTTCAATTTTCAGTTTTCTGATTAAAATCTTCAACTAATAAATTTCCTTTATAAGTTATCTATAAGTTATGTCTGCTGATTTGTCTTTATCCGCACATGAAATAATTTCAAGATTTTCCAAACTTTTTATAAAATGGTCTGTAGCGCCTTTGTTAGCTATAAATTTAACTTTAAAGTTTCTTTTGATGTTATAACATTTGAAATTCCTAGATCCCTTAAATTTTACCAGATGACTAACTTGTTTGTACTTTCTCTTTTAATCGAAGATTTATTTGACTTTTTCAAATGATGATCCCTACTACTTGATGACAAACTTGATCCATATGAGCTAGTACAGCTGTTTCTCATTTGAGATCTTTAGCTCCTTTCACATTTATGCTTTGTTGATCTTGCTTCTTTTTTATGGTGTCTATAGTTAGCTTAATTTGACTAAGGCTTTTTTACATGTTTGCATTTCTTATTTTTACAATGATCATCATTGTCTTTACGTGTCTCTGAAATGGTCCTTTTGTTTTTTGTGTAAACATCTGGTGAATTTGCAAAATAGATGGGTTTAAATTTTGGCTTGACTTTTCACTTTCTATAGTAATTCTAATAGATGCTACCTCTGTTGTCTCTCTATTATCTTCGTTCTCATGGAAGGGGATTAATTCTTTTTGGCTTTTTACAGTATTTTGCAACATGTCTGTATCTGCTGAAGTTATAGCCCCTATAGGTTACTCAACCTTGAAAATTATTTGACTTGAATTTCATAAAGTTTTTAGATGTCATAAATTTAACACTATGTTTCATTTTGCCTCTACTCTTCTTTAACAACACATCTTCTTCCGTAATTATTGCCTTTATTTGTTCATATGTCATGTCTTCTCTAATTTTGGCTGATAAGTTTGGAAATGCAACAAATATATGCTGTTTCATTGCTTCTAATCGTCAATTTTCTATCCATGCTTTATTTGTGATTTGTATTTTTCTCTCTGTGTCTTCAAATTTCTCAAACCAATCATTCAATCCATACTTTCAGGATTGTATTTTAGTGCATATATATCTGTAATTACTAAGTTGCTCATGATTGTCTGGGATTCTCTGTAATCTTTAATGCACTTCATACAAATAGTTGAACATGGTTCATCAAAGATCAATTTTGCATCTTCATTGTCTAATCATTTTAACAAAACAGCTTTAGCATTACATCTATCTCTCGTATCTTCTAGGTTTATAATAATTGGGTTTTTTAAATCAAACACTTTCGAAAAGGAATATCTACTCAAAAATATTAAATGATTCTAACTAAACTTGAAAATCTAAATTCATACTCAACTTTTTGACTGTAATTTTGATTTTGTTTTGGTGTTCTTTTTTTCCCTTACTTGAATTACTTCTTTCAGGTATAATGACGTTCTCTGATATTTCAACTACATTCCAAATTACTAAAGAACTCCCTACATTCTTACATTGTATATTTTGTCTTTGTTGTCTAATACTAAGCAAGTCAATAACTCTCGCTTATTTAAAAAAATCTTTATCTTTGTTCAGTGGTGATTCATTCTGATTCTGCATATTTTCAATCGTCTCCAGTTGAGTCAATTTTTCTTTTCCATCTAATAACTGTTTCAATGACTCATTAAATGTATTTTTTGGTGTGTCATTAATGTCAGTTTGTGGCTGTTGATGACTGTGTGTGACAGGTGTTACTAAAGTAACACCGCAATTCCAATCTTCTTCGAGTGGATTATTTTTATATATGAAATGTTGGGTTGACAATCTTTCATTTAACTGAGCTTGTTTCTCAACCTCCTTCTTGTTTGTTGACTGTGCAGCTGTATGGATCTGAATCAACTGACAATTTTCCTCCCACTCCAGTCCAGGGTGTCCAGTGGGATCTCCTTCATACATTGGCAGAACTTTCGTTTGTTAGTATGTCATTTGACATTATCTATCCGCCATTATTTCCTAATTGGTCCTCTATTAGCAAATTCAGTTTTTTGATTAGGCGTAACTTTAATCCATAAACCAAAAATACTTACCCATTCACTCTTATTTTTATTGTTTTAATGGTTTTGGTTCTGGTGACTGAATCTTTCATCGAATTGTCGAGGAATTCCGATGCTCCCTCTAAAATCATTCTATCGGTATCTGCATCACCACCTTTACTGTTTTGTCTTTGCCATCTGGTCCCATTGTCACAACTGTCTAAGTTTCTTTCATTTCAGATACAACTTGCAGTTCAAACAAAACAAATTAAAAATCTATTTAATTTCTCATTTTTGATATAGACAGATTTTATATATACCTTCAGACAAATTAATCTGTTACTAGTAACTAAATTTCATTTAATTTAGTTTCTTTCAAATATCCCTTTACATGCACTATAGGATAATTTGCCGTACTACGTATTATTAAAATAATTAAGGACTTTGATGTTTTTAACCTGACCTGGATTCTTTCATCTGAGCACCTAAACGCATTATTTTTAAATACATAAATTTCTTTCTAGATTTTGTTGGTACATACTAATGTTCAGATAGTAGGATTTTCAAGTTCTCAATGATGGCAACAAAGATTAAATGACTAATTATTTACTATGGTTGTGAGAAGATGGTAGTGTCTTCTAATACAACCATGCTTTCTGTACAAACTTCATTTTAAAGTTCCTAGTAATAAATGTCAACACTTTTAGACTTAATTGGTTAAATGTATTTTGAATCGGTGTCTTTCACTATTGTGTTCGATTATATTCATGTTTTAATGTCTAATTTTCAATATCAATGACTTTGTGTTTCTGATGTTAAAGTACATGGTAGGATCTTTAAACATACGAGACCCTATATATTACTTCTGTTAATCAATTAATTAAAAATTATTAAAATAATCTAAGGTTTACTTACTGGAATTCTGTAAACGAAGTTCAGGGTGATGAGCTCATAAAATGATGCCAGTTTACTTGTTACTACCAATAACAACGTGAACAAAACATTTATCAGTGACATTTGAGTTTACTATTATTAGAAACAGCTACATAATAAATGATCAGATATTACTTCAATGGCTCATTTATGACTATTTAATTTAAAATACTCTTTTTGATCATGAAAATAACTTTAACTTTGCTACTGTTATCATATTGGAAATAACGAGTAATACGGTATATAAAAAGAGTTTATTGATGAACATATATACAACAACTAATGAACTAAGATTGGCTTGCAACTCGAAAGTTCTTCGTAGAATGATCTGGAAACATCTAGGTGCACATGGATAGTATATTGTAATAACATTAATATGTTCTGCACCTGTATTATATATCACTGAGTTCTGTTCTTAGTTCTCTCATATATTTCTTTATTGGAGTACTCTTAGTGATATCATTCTAACAAACTTTAATTTGAAGATTCTAGATCTAAAAATCAAGTTCGTTCCAGGTGAATTTTTCATTGCTAGCTGTTATCACTAAAGGTGGCAGGATTCGTGCAAAAAAGGATTTGGATCCTTTTTTTGCAGATTTGTGATTCAAATCACATTCGGAAACATAAGATTTATGATTCTAATAAGTATTATTCATTTGGAAACAGTTGAACAAAGAATCTCAAATCTTGTTTCTCTAGACAAGAAATTCCCAGGAAATTTGGTATTTGTTGAAAAAAAATTTTTTAATTTCATTCTTAAAAAATTAAACAGCGTCTTCAGAGAACTATTTTCCTTCATTTTCCTTAATAAAACCTTTTTTTTTATCAAAACGTATTTGAAAGTTCAGAACTTTTCTCCCAGATCAAGGTTAATCAGAATTATTTACCGTTTTAGACTTCAAGGATTCGTGATTAGTAAGTAGAAAATGATTTGTGCGGATCATTTTCAAAGTTTCAACTTTTGTACTGAAATTATTCGTGATTCAAATCACTTCTCATTGAGTGATTTGTGATTCGAATAATTTTTTTTGAGGATTTTACCTATACCCTTGTTATCACTTACTTACTGCTGAAGGATAGATAGAGATGCTCATTTTTTCAACGAATTTTCTTAAACTTCAGACTCATCTAGATCGTTTTTACCAATCTCTAATAATCTAAATTTTAGCGACCTCGTCGTTCTATTTCTTAAAAACACGTTCACATACATACATACATACGTACGTACATACATGCGTACGTACATATATACGTACATTCATACGTACATAAATATATGAATACATACAATTATTGCTCGCATTATATATTGTGGTGTAGGACAGGACAGGATAGGATAGGATAATATCTATTCCTATATTCTCTGAAGCTAGAAGATTTAAGCGATTGTATAGTTTTTGTATAAATGTTTGGCATTAATTTTCAGTTTTTAATTTTTTTTGATTTTATTATGGATTTACAAAAAAAAATTACCTACCGTGCCTGCTATGTTTTTACCTACGTGAAGTGAACGTTGCGGTTTCACAGAGTCCAGGTGTGATGTGGGTTGCGTTTTCGATTTGGAGGAAATTTGACGTATCAAGGCTCCGCAGTGATCCGGTGTAAATTTTTTTACGTGAATTATTTGGAGGTAGAGTGAAATAAAACTAGTTTTAAGAGAATAATAGGTTTTGAATGAATTTTTAGGATCTGTTAGACTCCAGTGTGTACAAATTGGGTTGTTAAAGCTTTTACGTTTTGTATCGACATGAATGATACGTTCTTAATTCGGCCATCGTCGGTAATAATTTAAATGCTGAAAGAAAGTCCGAAATTTAGACTTACACTACCAGTCTTGGGTTTGCTGTAGTTCATCATTGAGGCTTTGGACACGACTTGAGTGTTAACACTTATGCTCACGCTCATTATCAAAAATTTTTGATGCTGAGCTTTGAGAGTTGTGCGTGTTTACTCTGGGTCACTCAAATTTCAGTACTCATGTACTCGCGGTCTGACTGCTTCAGAGACGACTTTGAAATTATTCATTCTGTATTTTTATTAAGTGACTTTTTAGCAGATTTTTCTTTTCGTTATATTTTTGTTGGGTTGATATTTATAATCGGTTGTTGGGATATCTCCCGATTATTAAATTGGAATAATTAGAGTTTTGTCGCTGGTGAGAGCCATCTGAATATCCTATTTACCGTTTTCTTTTCTCTACTACTCGTTCGTTAGATTTATGTTGCAATTTATAACTTCGACCAGATAACAATTTTCGCTCCAGCGTATGTTCAGCCGGTGATAAAACTGGTACATTATCTTCGTTATCATCCGCGTGCTTGTTCTGGGATAAAAATAGGAAATCGAGCTGTCAATTTCACGTTCGGTTTGGCTGATTAGTAATTTGAATTATTGTCCGATTTGGTGGAAAAAAAATCCGTTTCTTAAAACTTAATTCGTGCAAAATTGTATTCACGCTTATGTGTTAGTCGTTCGTACTTTAGAATTTGTCTTAATCGAGTTCATAGTGAGACAGTCGAATCACTGTCTTTTTTTTTCTGTGAATGTCCCGAGTTGGGCTTGTTGGATAGTTGTGAGAATCTCACATCATTCTTAGTGTTGGGAAAATACAACTACTGCATTCAGTGCAATGGCGGAACCGGGGGGTGGGACCTGTAGAAAGGCTTCAATCGTGAGTCGTAGGTCACTCAAATTCTTCTGTACAATATATATATATATATATATATATATATATATATATATATCTATTTCAATTTCTTACTCATTTTGGAACTTTTTAAGAGTCTGTGGAGCTTTCGCTGCTTGACCTATGGGAATGAAACTTGGGGTAATGTTAGAAGCTTTCACGGGCTACACATTCGTGCTAAAATTTTTGAAATTCATCCCCTGATTTTGGAGGAAGGGTTCTTAAAGTGTTGCAAACCCACAATATTGTCATCACGATTAGTTGAATTAAATCACCTTTCGACTTTTTGCCACCGTGAAATAACGATTCTTGTCTATGGTCCTATTTTTTCGCATGCTTGGTATCTCTGTTGGTAGTAACCCCTTTGTGGTAAAATCGGAACATTGTTGGCTTATTACGTCGACGTTGATTCTTACTTCGTGAACGTTAGTTTAGAAAATTAAGTGACATTTTTCATTACCTAGATCGCTTTTGGTCGATTTAAATGCTAGTTTATTTTTTATTTCTTTACTTTCATGTTAACTCCAGTGCTTAAATATCCGTGCACTGTCTTCGAGTCTTGAGTTTGAGAGATTGAAAAGTTTTTATCTTCGTTTACCCTACAAAAATTGAATATTGTTAGGTATATAATTCGCTGTTCCAATCATTGGCAGAATTAGTGATCCGCGTCGCGTAGTGCTTAGTTGTTCGACTTTGTAATCGAAAGGTTGGAGGTTGAGACCAGACGTCGTTTACATTTCTGACCCAAAATGGTGGCGTATTCATTTCGGTTATATCGGTACCGCAGTATGTGATTAAGAAATCCGTGCTGGTAGACCATTGACTACTGAATTCCGGTCATCCCTTTCGCCACACCAATATCGAATATGTGTTTCACACGTCGGATAAAGTGGCCACGTAGTCCGAAGCTCAATTAAAAAAAAAGAAAAACAAAATTGCGAAGTAAATGGGAAATTTTTAGATTTGATTGATACTTTTGGATCGCGAATGTTTTCCAAGGAACAAGAATTGGTCCCTATTTTGGATTGTTTCACGATTGAATAGGTACTTTACGTTTACTTTTGATTGATAGATTGGTGCGGAATTCAAAAAGTTACACTGGTGTTCAATAAAACGTGCTCTCGTGAATTCCATCGGAAAATAACGGTTCTTTCATATTCTGTTCATCTAGTCCTGCAATTACGTCATCATCTGTGCCGAATTGAATTTACTTTTTTTCTTATTTAAAAAATTTTATACACTAATCGGCACTCAAAATTCTGTAGCTGCTGTGTCTGCACACAATCGAAGGAAATTTGTTGGCGAAATTGGATAATTTAATCCCGAATCTTGTAATTAGTGAAAAAACATTGGAAAAAAGTGTAGCAACCCGATAATCACGAATATAACACAATTTTTAACTTTTCTCAAATTTTTAGAAAAAACGTTGTGTCATCCACTGAGGGTTTCGATGCAGTGATGACCACGATAAGATTATCCTGTTTCTTTTCGCCGCAGGTTTGAGATTCAGACATTCCCGTATTCGAGTATGAGACCATCAGCTGTACCGCACCTTTAGAGGAAAGATTTGAAGTCAGCACGATCAGATTGGATTTATGTTTAAAACTAGCAATGGAACCCGTCTTTTGGGCAAAGTTATGCTGAACACACAAAATTGTTAACCAATGCCAATAATTATTCGTAAAAATCAGTGTGATCTTCAATCCTTCGATTATATAGGTGTGTGGATACCCAGCAGCCCTATCTCGCCAATGTCAATCCATCGTGCTCTGATCCTAAAACACAAAAATGAAGCTAGAATTTCTTCATATGTGCAGTAGGTCTGTTTTCGCCTGTTTTCTAAGCCGTTTTCAAAATTCACTAGGTTTGAAGAAAAATCTTCGTATAGCTTGGATTCACAGAACCAATGGAATGAGTACAGACGCAATGTGCCCATAACGTTTTCCTATTTTAGGGTTTTATGATAGGATGTCGGCTCGGATTTTTGTGTTTACCTGGGTATCCATACATCCTCTATATGATTGAAGCTTTAGTCCACAGCCCACCTGCCACGCGGCCCACCCGTAGATTTTAAGTGGTTGAAGGATGAATTACAAAAATCAAAAACGTCAGTGAAACACTTACGAAAATTATAGTTGAAGTGTACTATAATAAAAATACGGAAACAACTGAAGTTGTGGGAACCACCATACCCTGTCTAATATAAAATACATTCGCCAGTTATTATCGGCGGTGAGATGGCTGTGCAGTCAAGTTCACCGCTTTTAGCTGGCAAATATGTAGGTCCCAGGTTCGATTCCCCGAGCCGACAAAACCTACATCTGGTGACCCTTGACGTGTGCTGAACACGCACGCACCCTAGTGTTGCATGGTGGAACTCACAACTCTCCTTCCTAACCTGAGTTGCCGATAGATGGCACCCTATATAGTGGAAATAGAACCCGTATGGTAGTATAAACCTGTGCATAGAGGTATAAGAGGTGTTTCTGATTCCACCCAACCTTCCACAGCATCTAATGTTGTTCAACTCATGTTGAGTCTCTCTAGATGGGGAGTGTGTGGGAACCATCATACCCTGTCTAATATAAAATACATTCGCCAGTTATAGTCAGCGATGAGATGGCCGTGTGGTTAAGTTCACCACTTTTAGCTGGCAAATATGTAGGTACCAGGTTCGATTCCCCGAGCCGACAAAAACCTACAGAAGTATTACGCAATAAAATGTGAAAAGTCAAAATTGGCAAGGTTGCATTATTAGAGTAACGGCAACGCTGACAACCGAATATATTTTAGCTGGAATAACAATTTACAGCTCAATCACGTAACTATGCAATATTTCTTTTAGTTATGAACCGCCTCTAAACCAATACGCGCCTTTTAGAAAGATTTCAGGAAAACCTTGTCATCTGTAGGTTGTATAAGCATCAAGTTGTAACGATGGAAAAGGCTGTGGCTTTAATCCTGTTGTAACAACCACTCAGAAGGAGCATCTTGCACTATAATAGTATAAGTCTAACGTCAAGAAACAAAAATAAATAAAAATTTAATTGTTCAAAATCCTTCGAAATTTCTCCAACTCGATTTATTGGAGTTATTGAAGTCGGTGTTGAACAACAAGGTTTTTGAAAAACTTCAATCGACACATAAGCCTATATGATAACTCATTAAGAAAAGGAGCGCTGACTTCTGTAATTCCAGTTGATCCGGGTTGGGAAATTTGAAAAGGGTCGTTTTTCTTTTTGGCGTAATTTTTATATATTTTTTTTTTAAATTTAAGTTGGTTTGATTTTTTGAGAAAAATTTTCATTCGATCAGTTATTGAACCTACGACGAAAATTCGACCGTTTATTCACGATTTGCAAGTTGATTTTTGTACTTACATGAAACTTACGCAGGTAACAGACTGACGAAATTTGGCAAGTTTGAACAGTTTTTTTCGCTGTAAAATTAGCGGATTTTAAGTTTGAGGTTCTGCGAGATGAAGTCAATTTAGGTCGAAAGGGTACGAAGAAAGGTTTTTCCGGACTCGACCGGAAACGTAAGATTTTTTTTTCTTCTCCCCTCTTTTAATGGAATAATGTGGGCGTTCGACTCGGGTTATGCGTGAACGCAGCTTTTTTTCGCAGATGTTCATGTGGGTGTTCGTTTCACCCCGAATTTATTTACCCTCAGTGCCCCGTTTCGTTTGGATGTACGAGAATTTTCTCGTAGGCGAACGACAATCACGGCGACTGAATTCCGTTTCGAAATTATTACGGGTTTTATTCGTGAGAATACGGGGTTTCGAAGAAAGTGTTCAAAATTTTGGGATGAATTCTTTTGAAACTGTGAAAATGTTGAAATTTTTAAATATCCGCGAAAGATTAAATTTTTTCGCATCGATTTTTCCACTTCGTCGAATTTAGTAACACGTCGACTGGTTTTAGTCATTTGTGACCGAAGTTTGATGAATCACGAGGAAAAAATCCTGACGTATTTTTTCACGTACCTTACTAGGTTCCTCTAACGAATGTGTTCGTCATTTAAAAATATAGGCGTACTCATTCGGCTACTCGAAAAAACATATTTCGATTTGTACATTTGTCCCTTTTAAAATTGTACAGTTGCCTGGTGAAAGTGCTGTTACTTCCTACCAGCGCTCGCAACACGCAACACGTTTTCTAACGGGATATTCAGTGACCTCGATGTAGTTACTGGTCCCTCGAATATACTCGGACAAACAAATCGCTTTAATCAGCAAATCCCTACTTCATATCTAATACCATGTAAAACCATATACCCTGAAAGTGTGTATAAACTCACGATTACAACTGAAAAATGTTCATTATAGGTAAGTCATTGTAAATAATTGTATAGGTTTGTACTGTACCGTCTTCTTTTAGTCTTAACATATCAAGTAGTCTTAAACTATCTTGAACACTTTACTGTACTGTTGCATGTATAAAAATATTATTATAATAGAATATTGAATTTTACTATGTGTTTGAATTTTATTTAAGTCTCTCTTGCTGTTAAGGTCCACAATAGTTGTGTATAATAAATTAGTTAATTGAATATAATTCTCGAGTATTAATAATATTCCTTCAAATATTGTTGTCCTTGAAGGAAGTGTAACCATTTCAAAAGAAGTTTATTTGCAGTACTTTCAAACCTCTTTTGGCCGTTACAGTTCCAAGGTTTAAATTGAGACTTAAAAAGAATATTTGAAATAAACGTTCCTCGCTGCATGGGGGAATAAAAAAGTTGTTCATTTAACTTATTTTGAGGAAATGTTTTTAAAGCTAAGTTTCAAGGTAAAAGCAGAAGTAGGTTAATTTAATTGCAAAATGAGTATTTATAGACTCTTCTTTTGTTTGTAATTTGGTAGTTGTTTTGCCTATGAAACGTTAATTTCTCTTTTGGGTTTTGTAAAAGGAAAAATTGGTTTCCCTCGTTATCCGTGATTCGTCTGTAACTCAGTAATTTGTAGGGGAATAAGTTTCAAAAGATTTTTAAGGTTGCACAGGGAGTTACTCTGGAGTAGAAGAACTATTTTTTTACATCATATGTACGAATTGCTATATTTTCGAGGCATTTAAGGCTTGATGAAAGTGGTCGTAATTATTCTTAATTGCCACCCATTTTATTTACTCTTTTATTTTTTTCTCACTCTTAATATTCTCACACTTGAATTTATTTTCTGACGCTTAATTGGTTCTTTAGTTTTCCTGTACCTTTCAGTGACTTATTCCAGTCATTTAACTGAGCTCTTAACTGAGGATGGAAAAACCAGTTCTAAGATTTTTTATTTTGCCTAGCAATATTAATTTCAAATGTCGATATTTATTTGAGGCCGCCTCTTTGCTGCGCCCTCGAAAAAAATTATCTTCACTTTTGGACCGTCGTGTATTACTGGTTATTACATGCCAATAGCGACGAAAGTAGGCAACCATTTTGGACCCACTTTTAATACTCTATATGGGAAGTTAGCCGTTTAGGTTATAATTACAGTATACATGTCTGTGGTCATTCCTCAGCAATATCTAACGCGAACGATTCTGACGTGATGACGTCGATTTTCATGCCATCCCCACCAAACTACTATGAAATATTAAACCGTTCTCGCAATAGTATAAATTTCTAAAAACCTTTCTTTTTTTTTCTTTTACATATCGGTGAAATGAATTACCTGTTTTTTGTCCTTTAGAAACTCAAATACTCCCACGCCCATGCCTAATATTAATCGATGCTTTATTTTAGCATCCGAAAAGTTCAGTGAATTTTGGCTGCCTAACGTGTTTTTTTCAAAATATATTTTCGCTATTAATTCAGCTAACCATGTTATATCGTAGACCTGGCTGCATTACAGTTTGTTTAGGAGTGACATTACGGTAGATGGAAGAGAAATGAACCAGTTGAGGAGAGCAAGTATCGCATTTTCGTGCTGTTCACGTCCATCATGAGAACTGGGCATAAGTGGTTGGTTTTTGCTTCCCATTTTATTTATTGTACACTGCATGACTTGAAAATTTACCTTTTTTATATTTTTCTAAAATTTAACGCTTAGTTGATTTTAATTAAATTAATTTTACGACGAAATTAATTTTTTTTTTTTTTCAATTTTATTTTTGTCCCGGGCTCCGGCAGTTTGGCCATTTTTAGCCACCGTATGTAGTGGACATTTGATGGTGATGTGAGGTGAAGGGGTATGGTCAGTATCCGGTGGGTCCTCCCAGTACTCCGGTAGCATATCACTCGTGAGAGCGTTGGTAATGGGAAGTTGGACTCGCTAATGCGAGTCAACTTTTCCAGGGTCGATCACTATATGTAGTGGCAGTTATAGTGATTTGGGTTTACTTCCTCCCATTTTCCTCATTACGGTAACTCCGAACCTGAGATATGTGGTCAAGGACGTCGATTATAACCTCGATACGAATTTGTAGTAGGACGTTAATTTTTTGAGGTGTGACCATATTTATTTTGTGGGCAAATTTTTACTTGGACGTTGATGTTTTCAATCTTTTCTTGTGTAATTTTTGTAGGCTCCGAGCGTATTTCCTGCATACGTGTGCAAATTTTACAGCCCGACGTAAATTTTTTAGATAGTTGGGTTATAGTTTAGTGTCATTTATGTTAATACCGGGCTGTGAGCCTATATGAAAATCAAGTTATGGTCGGGGCGTTGAAAATAACTGGCAACGATTCCAACTAAATAGCTCGGAGAGTTATTAAAAGCAACTTTTCTTTCCTTTCTTTTGATTTTATCGTTTTGGTGCGGAATACGAACGTACCCTTTCCTCGGCATTCTCTGTCGTTCGTTCTGCCCTCGTCCTGCATTTTCTTCTCCCTCTCTTCCCCTCCGCCCTACGTTCATTATTTTACGTGCGTCCGTCTCCGTTCGCCTGTGTGTATAAGTTGCAGTGATGAATGTGTATATCGCGTATATGCCGTGTACATTTTCGTTCGGTTGATGCAATGCGCTACCCTTCCCCCTCCACTCGCCGCTCCGTTGTATCGTCAACCTCACGTCACCGTCGTCGCGCGAATTGTAAGGGCGGTGCGGTTGCGGCGGTGGTGGTGGTGGTGGCGGTGGTGGTGGTGGTGGTGACAACGTCTGTCACGCGTATTCACGAGCACACGCGTTCGGCTATCGCCTCGCGACCGACAACAGAGTGTTAACGAAGAAATTTCATGCTCGCTCTTTTGGTAACACTGTGTACGGGCTGACTCTCGCGTTTTAGCCGCGTGGATAGTTAGTTACGTTCGTTAATACGTCTCTCTCGTTTTGGTGGTGTCTGGTTTCCCTGCGGCCGTTGCTGTGTCGCTGCTTCGCTCTTTTGCTGCGGCTGTTGCCGTAGACGTTTGTACCACCGCCGTTTCCCCGGCCGTCGACGTTATCATCATCATCGTCTTCGTCGCATCTACCGCGGCGGCTGCGGCAGTCAGTACAGTACTCGGTAGTTAATGTGAATGTGGTGGTCGTCGCGTACGGTCCACGCAGACTGTCGTAGTTTTTTTGTCCGCTGGCTCAAGTCGGTTTCTCTTTCTCCCTTTCTCGTTGTAGAACTTGTAGTCGCGACTCAAGTAGTCAGTCAGTGTCAGTCGCATTCGGTATTTAGTATGCATTAAGTTGGGCACATTCGCGTACGTTAACGCTTTTTTTTTCGACCCAACGTTTTTCCCCTGTTTTTGACGCGCACGGTTGGCGACGTTGAAGTGAAAAGTCGAGTGACTACGTGTGTGTCTGTGTGTGTTCGTGTAGACCATGTGATGTTGCGTTTGTGTGCGCGCGTGTAAAAAATTATCAAAGAGAAGGCGTCGAGTGTGGAGAGCACTTTTTTGTTTTCGGTTCGGTTCGGTTCGGTTCGGCTGTTCGGCTGCGGTGAGTTTCATTCGTTTCATCGTTTGACCTTGTTTTTTGTTGTGCGTTTTTCTTCATCCACCGATGTACGCAAAAGAAAATCTTTTTACGAATATTCCTCATTTTGTCGCATTTGCGGGATTCCCATTTTTGTCTGTGCGTGTGTATTCTTCTTCTTTTGTACTCTACGTATTTGTGTATTTTCGAAGTTGAATTTCGTAATTAAAGGGTTAAAGTGATACGCCGTCCATGTGTCGTACGTTGGAGAAGTGTAGAGAAACGTTCGGCTAGAGAAAAGGAAAGAAATGCGCGAATATACGTGCGCGTGTGGTAATTAGTAACGAGAATAGAAAAATTTGTTACGTAGACTCACAAGAGTTGACATCGGTTTTAAAATAATGAAAAATGCGCGATATGTACGGTTGAGATGTATTATCCATTAATTATCCAGTACGTACGTAAATATGCCATAATATACTACCTAGCAATATGCAATGAATGTGTAAATGTGTAAAGGTTGCTAATCGTATTATTGTATCGAACGAATATTCAATGTTAGAAAATAATCTGATTGAGTTCATATTGTGCCATTTTGGCATTAAATTGTTTTAACCGTGAAAAGTCGAATTCGCGTTTGTTTTTTGTGTGGTACTCTCGCGTATAATTAAAGAGACAAAAAACCTATTTGAAAAGTTTTCGTCACGTTATTTTGGTACAAAGTGACTTTTCGTATTTTTTTTTCTTCAATTTCTTATTTTTTGCCTCCGTCTCTTGTAGTTGGTTTTTTTTTGCGCGTCGTGTATTTCCTGCGTTGTTATTGTATTCTTTTCCCCCCTCTCGTGTCGTTTGTCGTACGTCTACCCTCCTCCGACCATAAATCTAGATGATTTAGAAGAAGAAGAAGAAGAAGAAGAAGAAGAAGGAGGAGGAGGAATGACAATGACGTCGTATACCAACGCATTTTCTTAGGCAAGCTGTTGTTCGTCGTCTCACGTACACGCGTTCACTATGTAAGCCTACGTATTTTTTGTATCCTTTGCTCCTTTCGTCACTTGTCTTTTTCCTGTCTGCCAGCCAGCTTCGCTCCCCCGACAGCCATTTGCTGCTACTTTTTGTTTTTAGCGCAGCGCTTAACCTGTTGGGATAGTCTGGAGTCTGGAAGTGGTGTTGGAGAAACGCGTGCTCCTCTTAGCAGCACCCGGTGTTTTTTTTTTTTTTTTTTTTTTGCAAACTTAGTATTCTTTGCGATGTGACGTGCGGGTAGGCTCTCTTCGTATTCAAAAAACTTTTCCTCCTCCATCAGGGTTGCCAACCTTTGCGATATGTACCCCTCTTACAGATTGAAAGATTTTCTAGATAACCAGAATCCTTTAAAGTAGTTTTTTAAGGCTTGTTTCTCGTATTTTTTGAGATTATATTTTCGGAAATCATTTAGCTGATAACCAATACTCATATGTTCGTATCATTAGCTAGGGCTTATGTAGTTCCGTCGTAAAGGGGGGTCGACACATTCCTAGTGGTCTCTTCTGACTTCCCACTCCTACCCAAAAACTATCAAAGTCGACAAAAATGCAAAATGTTTGGAGTTGAAATTTTTTTTTCGGCAAATGCCTCTCTGACCATTAGAATATCATTAGTATTGATATTTCACTGAAAATGAAAAAGTACTCGTGATGAAATTATCTCAATCAAAAATTTGATAATAGTATCTACTTACGATTAATTATTATCTATGTCGTTTGTTGGGAAAAAACTATTTGTCTCGGTAAAAAAACTCGTTTATGAACAGTTTACACGGTAGAAAAGTCACTTTTTCGAGTTCAATAGTAAATTACGCAACAAGGGAGGAAAGTGAGCAATTTCCCAACGAGTGCAAGGTTTATAAGCACGAGCCGTTATTGCAGAGTTGATAAATTTGTTAATTCTGCAATATTTTTTAAAAAGATTGCAGAATACTGTATTTAACCCTGAGGCAATAAAACCTGCGGGTTGTTGGGTCGAATCTCCTTTATGACTGAGATAATTTTTTATAATGAAAGAAATTGAATTCATATAAATGAAGGAAAATAAAACTTGTGGGTGAAACTAAGAAACCAGGTAGGCGCGAGAAAAAAAATTGAAGTGTGAGAAAAATAATTGAGAAATGAGAAAATGAATTAAGAGTAAGAAAAGTATCAGGGTGTGAAAAAAATAATCTCTGATGTGATAAAAAGAAGTGAAAGAGAGAGAAAAAGAAATTAAGGGGTGTGAAAAGTGAGAGTTCTGAAATTGGGCGTTTTCATCCCGTCATACATGCCTCTAAAATATAGCATTTCTTGCACATGTTGCTAGAAAATACATTTCTGAACTTGGATAACACTTTTCCCTCCCCGATAACGTTTCTGAACACGCTCCAGCGACACATGGCCGCCCTTCGTTGTAATTTAGAGCGCAAAAGGGTTGAAGGTGGGAACTCTCAATCTTCATGGAAAATTTTAAGTAAAATAATTAATCGATGAAAACGTGGGAAATATTCGTTTCAATTTTTTTGTCTCGTTATTTTTGTTTCACCGGTGAAACTTGAAATTATGAAGTTATTATTTTGTTCTAAAAATTTGTCACCTTTCTAAATTTAGCACTTTAGACCCGGGCTTTGTGGGTGGGCCTGTGATGAAATTCTACACAGCATGTAGATATTTTTGATCCCTAATATGCATACAACTTACTCCATAATACTTCTGAATGCTTGGGGTTCATATTTTCTATTTAGTAGAAACAGTGGCGTTGGTAGCGTTGATCAGTGAGCGAAAGGGTCATTGTCAACTAAGGACCGAATGCAAGAACAATACTTGAGTAATTAAATTTTTTTCATTATCAAATATATCTGTACATAAATAGATATTTTGTTAAGATGAGTAATTCGTAAGTGACTATTGATACTTGAGTATTGTTCTTGTATTCCTTATTGCTGGAATTCAAAAATTACCTTTAACCCCAAAAATTTGATATTTTCATCTCCAATTTTGTTTTTTCTTCTTTTTAGAAATTTGGATTGGTCAGAGGCGAAGATGAAGTAGCAAAAGGGGCTGAGCTCCCAAAATTTGATGAAACCGAGAAATTCTGATGTTTGTACTGGTGGAAAAAACTACAAAATAATTTTTTTATCTTTTTATTTGAAAAAAAAAAATGACGAGATTTCAAGGCCCCTTTGCCCCGCTGAGAAGTTTTGTCTTAGTTCAGGGTGCCTAGATTGTTTCAGAGAAAGAAGGGTAAGACCAAAAATCAACGAATATAAAAGTCAAATTTTTAAATTTTTGTTTTTGTACATTTGTGATTGCAATTTTCCCTATGATTGATTGATAAACTTAAAACAATTAGTCTTAAGTTCCAATCAACATTTAATGACTTAAATTACAGATTCTAATGTAACAAGGTACAGATTATACTAACAGTTGCAAGCTTGTCTATTGAGCCCCTTAACAATAAGTGTTATAAGAAACTGTAACAAAAATAGTTACCAGAGAAGGTTATTAAAGAAGATGACTGTTCAAAGGTTCTTCATGAAGTTTACATTTCATTTATTCTAATTATATTACCAACAAATTTGCGAGAGGATGAATATAATATTGTGGTGAGAGGTAGATGATGTTATGATTGACTTATGAGATGACTGATTATCCTCCCATTAATTATGCAGCTTGGTTAAGATAGTTCTAGAAGATACAAGAAGATTTTAGAAAAGTATAGGTATATTTTTAGGTGATAAATACCTTTTCTCTTTTAATCATAATGTGTCAACGCATTTGGCAGTTAAATGTAGGTTATGACAAGGTTAGACATGAATGTGCGAGTTAGAGAGCTATATTGTCTGATGCTGTAACATTCATATGTGGCATTTGTATTCTGTTTACTACATATCATTGTCATTTAGTTGTGAGGGTGAATGACAATTCACTGATGTGACGGTATATGAATATGAGTATTAATGAGTAGAAATAAATTGTTATAACATTTTCAAAGGTTTTTGCTGGTATCTTGTAGATGATAAGGTTGATAGTTGTGGAGATTCGGCTGTTGTGTTTTATGAAGAAGCAAAAAGAGAGTATATTGACAATTTTAAATCACAAGAAAGAGTACTCTATTTTTTTTTTTTTTTTTTTTAAAAAGAAGGTTAAATACTCTTCAAATACAAGAGAGTATACCTTGTATCTATGAACCTCATTTTATCTAGAAAGTGTTTTTGAAAACATCAAATACTATTCATTGGAAAAAATGATGCAACTCTTTATGTTGTGTTTCAGATGAAAAATTCCTGTTTCTAACCTGCCTCTTTTTCACAAGCTGGTTTCCAATTTTATTGTTACTTTAGTTATGCTATTTGATGGTCAGCTGTTTGATGTCTTGTGAGATATGGACCACTTTTAAAAATCTGAAATGGAATTTTCGACAAATTTTCCGTATTGTTATCAATTTATGCCTGCATGCGTGAAGCACTTCATATGCTATTAACAATATGATGAATATCTTCCTCTATATCATGCTTGTTACTCTTCTCAGGGGTTTCTATATTTTTTCGATGTAACTTTTGACATTTTTAATTGATGTCACCGATATTGAATTTGTATCATCAGTGTAAAAGATCATAATTGATGATACCCAGGACACCCGTGTATTTAGTTTCATATGATAGGCTGAAACTATAATAATATATTAATTTCTTTCGTTATTTACCTTCAGTGAATGCAGTGAGAATAGAATTTAAATTGCTGAAAGAAACTAAACAAGAATTACATTTTTATAAGCTTTTATTCTATTTATTACTGCGATTTTGAAATATACTAATACAGCAGCTAACCTTCCTCAACAAAATAATGTTTATATCGCATGAAGTCAAACCCAAAAATAAATAAATAAAAGCTTATCTTTAGAAAATTAGTTTTTAACCTAAATTTATTTATACTTTTTGTGGATTTGAATCAGAATGGAATTTTTATTTAGGAGTGCTGGTGCTGCGAATCTTCATGTTGGATGAAAGTAGGATCAGAATGGTAATGTATTATTGAATCTGGTAACTGATTTATGATATAGATTTATATTGTAGATTCAGTTTCTGGCAAAAGAAGACGTCTTGCTGTTTGTCGTTATTGTGTATTTCTTGAATCTTGAGATTATTGGAATGATTTTGCGATTTTTCTTCCAAAGATCTGAAGATTTTTATTCAAAATGGTTACAACAGTTCCGCGACAAATGAAAATCAAAACACTTCTGCATGGCAGAGCTTAGCAATGTAGTATAGTTCCATGTAGAAATAGTTTATCTTGTTCATTCTGTCACGTACATGCTATTGAAATGGTTCAAAATTAGTATGGCCTAGTATTCTCTTAGTTGATATCCATTTTCATCGCATTCAGACATGATGTATCGTCTTATTCACTATTTAAGTTTGAATGGGTACAAAAATATTAAGGTTGGGTCCTGGGCATCTGGATCCCCTTGACTTTGAAAAAAAAAAGGTTTACCTTAAAAATAGTATGTGTTTTTTGGTGGAAATAGTATTGTTACTGGTGGGGGGTTAGAAGGAAAGATCGTAGAGATGTGAACTTCCCTTACAGCCTTAGAATCGAGCTATATATGCCCTTGGGAATAGTCATATTTCATCAATACCTTCTGCGAGGAACTGTCATATGGTCTACTCTCATGGAAGGACCCAGGGTTGGGACCTAGCTTTGACGGGATAAAAATTTTGGTACCTTGTATATTCATATGTGTGTGTGTGTGTATATATATATATATATATATCAAGAGTGGACAAAATCCTAAAAAAAAAAGATTCAAATCACTCAATGAGAAGTGATTCAAGTCACAAATACTTTCAGTCCAGAGATTAACAGTGATTCGCACAAATTACAAATCTTCAGTCTCAAATGTTGAATAATTCTGTTTGACCTTGCTATGTGAAAAAAGCTCAGAATATTTGAGTACTTTCTGATAAAAAAACAGTTTTATTCATGAAAGTGAGAGGTAAAAGTTCTCTGAAGAGTGAAGAGGCTGTTTAATTTTGCAAGGATGAAATTCAAGAATTTTTTTCTAAACAATTACCAAATTTCTTTGAAATTGTGTGAATTTCTTGGGAATTTCCTGACTAGAAAAATAGGATTTCTGATTTGTTGTTCCTCTGTCTGTAAATAAATGATTTGAATCACAAATCCTCTGTTTTCTAATGTCATTTGAATCGCCATCACATTACTTCTTCAAAAGTGATTCAAATCAAGATACATTTAACCCCCAAAAAATATTTGAATCCCTATTTTTCACAAGTCCTGCCCACTTTCTGTGTATAGGACAATTATAAAAATTCAGAATTTTTGTTATGTGACTGTAGTTTTTGTTGGTTTGGGGAATCAAACCTGGGACATACATATTTGCCAGCTAAAAATGGTGAACTTGACTGCACAGCCATCTCACCACAGACTATAACTGACAAATGTATTTTGTATTAAGCAAGGTATGGCAGTTCCCACACACTCCCTCCCCCTAGAGATACTCAATATGAGTTGAACGACATTAGATGCTGTGGGAGGTTGGTGGAGCCAGAAATGCCTCTTATACACACAGGCTTATACTATCTATATGGGTTCTATTTCCACTATATAGGGTGCCATCTATCGGCGACTCAAGTTAGGAAGGAGAGTTGTGAGTTCCACTGTGCATCACTAGGATGCATTCATGTCCAGCACACATCGAGGGTTACCAGATGTAGGTTTTGTCGGTTTGCGGAATAAAACCTGGGACCTACATATTTGCCAGCTAAAAGTGGTGAACTTAACCACACAGCCATCTTATCGCCCACTATAACTGGCTAATGTATTTTGTATTAAGGTATAGTGGTTCCCACAGTAACATTATTGTGTATACTGTGTTTCATTGGCAAAGCTAAAATGACCCTTTTACAGTACAATGACCGACCCTACAGTTCTTACAAAATCCTTGAAATGTTTTCCTCTTCACTCGAAATTCTCCCAGCCTAGCCCCTTTCGACTTCCACCTCCATTGGCATAAAATGGGACTGTCAATTTTTCAGAAAACTTTTCAACTGCTGCACAAACTTGAGCGTTGTTTTCAAACTTCCTCTTAAATTTTTTTTGAGCTATGGGAAACTGGAAAGAAGTAGAAATATAAGTTGGTGTCTAAACGAATCAATGAAATAATAAGTTTACTTAAAAATGAGTTTTTAAAAGATAAGCTTTTATTTATTTATTTTTTTTGGCTTTAGCTTCATGTGAAATAAATATTATTTTGTTGCGGAAGGTTGGCTGCAGTATTGGTATATTTTAAAATCGCAGTAGTGGGTAGAATAAAAGCTTATAATAAATGGGTGTGAATTTTGAAAAATCGTATGTATTATTTGAAACTAAAGTGAAATTATGAGTAATGTGTCTTCAAATTTTGAGCCAATGGGATCGTATAATTCATATGAAAAGTTTGAACTTTCAACTAGGAACTCGGAAACTTTAAGTTAGCTGTATTATTCGCTGAATTGGGAAGAATTGGTACGTTTGCTGTTTTACTTGGGGTCTGTTAGTCTGTTTGAAGTGGAAAGTTTTTTTTTTTTTAGTGGTAGCACTGAGATAGCAGCGTACCTAACTTGAAGTCCTCCCATCTGTTCACACCGAAATGTTTTTTTTTGAAAGTCGATATTATCGTCTCGGTCTTTGGTCGTCTTTGGTCGTAAGCACGTAGAACCATCGAAAGAATGAATCACGATGCGTAGTCTGCAATACACAATCTACACCTTTGACTATATAGCTTAATGGACTGCTAGAACTAATAAAATCTTGAAGCCAAAGAATGCAGGCGTTACTTTTTGAAAAAGGTACTTTGTGTGAAAACTGAATTTGTATTCAGTTATATTTTCGTGACTCCTAACAATATAAGCAGTGAGAGAACGATATTCTTTTAAGTTTCACTAGTGTTTGTACTTTCACTTATCACCAAAGGTCGTTTTTCGTAAAAAGAACGCCTGTTAACAGTGGCTTCAGCGGTGTTCTATTTAACCCTATGTATTTCTTATCAGTTCTAGCAGTCCATTAGGCTATATTGTCAAAGATCTACACTGATAATGTAAATAAAACGACTGTATAATGGTAGCAATACTTGAAAGATAATTTTTTTTGTTTCTTTCGAACGAAAACAAAAGCTTTTGATTGAAATTCGTGTTCCGAAAGCATATTGATCTTAAAGATGCTCTTTTTTTCTGACAATTTCGTTGCTCAGAAAGAAAAAAAAAAGACTTGTGTACGATGAACACTAGTGAATTCGGGTCGAATAATGCTATGCTATTCTACGCTACGCTATGCTATGCTATGTTAAGTTAAGCTAAGCTAAGCACACACGATAAGACGTAGATTTCACATTGAATGCTTGAAACCTTGACCAAGCGTATTTTTCCTTGCGGGTACGTACGTCTTTTTTATTGGTAGAACGTCGTCGTCGTCGTCGTTGGCTGGCTTATGTGCTGCGGTACACCACCTTTCTCTTCGTTTCACGTTCCACGTACCCCAACCCTCCTCCGCACCATTATTTCTGTGCATCGGCGGGTGTAGCGGGCGAGTGTAGTTTACGCTATTTGTGCTACTACTACTCTGTGGAGTAGTGGTGGCGCGGTAGTTTTAGCAGCGGCAGCGGCAACAGCAACGACGAACAACAACTGTTTAGGAAATGTGGGGGGGGGTTAGGATGTAGATGGAAGACTGGTGGTAGTGTTGGTGGAAATGTGTAGAATTCAACTACGGTTTCTGCTTGGCCCCATGTGGATGGAGAGTGGTGTTGGGGGATGTCGAGTTTTTTTCGGGTGCTCAGTAAATTATCTCGGCGCGTACAAGGTTTTTCATTTATTTTTGCGGAAGCTTTTTGAGATTTTTTTTTTTATCATTCATTTTAGTATTTTTTCTGCAATGTTTACCCGAGTGATTGAAGGTCAAGACTGGGGCTGTCGACTTCTCGATTTTAGAAAAATGGGTTTCAATAATTTTGAAAAAATCGGGTCGAAGAATTTGATGCAGAATAGCAGAATCGATTCTGACGTGGGTCTAGGAATCGCGCTCAGAATGAATCTGTTTTCAAAATCTGGTAGTTTACGAAGGAACACTATTTTACCCAGAATTTCCATTTCATGATAAACTTGAAGGTGAAGCCATTTCTAAGATGTATTTTTCACACGCATCTAGCTGATAATTCGTAATGTATAACCTGGCCCTAATACAATATAGCATGTACGTGACCTTGATAGCGCAATTCGAGTAGGGTTGCTGTGAGAGAACTTTGTCGAGGACAACTTATTTTTTTTATTGAGTGGAGTTGCGTTTTCTTTCGATGCAGTGTAAGAATGTTGTATGCCGTCGCACCCTCCCACGAACAAAACCGCTGTAATTACATGAACCTTCTAAATAAAATATAACTCGAAAAAGTAGGCTTGCGAAATTATTTCAGCATTTTTGTTTGCTGGTGGGGGTGGCGGCTTTGGTGGGTCGATTTTATTAATTTAAGGGGGGAGCTTCTTCATCGGTATAGACGGATCAAAGTAGCTCTGATGATGAGTAGTACGTGAGGTGGCTTTGAAGTTTTGAATTGAGAACTCAGAATCGATTTTTCAAAACCAGATTCTTGGTATCGGATTCTCAGAATTAGGTACCGGATTATTTTTTGATGGCTTTATCTGGGTTAATCGATTCAAAAGATCCTTGATTCTCAGTAAATTCGGAACCAGACGGCTGGCACCGGATTTTCTTTGACAATCCTAATTGGGACTTCATTAGTGGTTTATTTGTTATATAATAAACTTCTTGAAATGCTCTTAACCTATGTACGAAAGATTTGGATTATTATTTAAATTACTGAAGTGAGTGACTCGCCTGCTTCAGAACTTTTTGTATATGTAAGAGCTTCGAATTCAGGAGAATACACGTAAAAAACTTGTCAATTAAATTCAGGAAAGACGTGTAAAATTTGAATTCTTTGACCTTTATGTTGTTCCACCCTTGAAAGGGAAAAATATTGATGAAGACGAGTACGTTGTAGAGTCTACATGGGTAGGCATCTTTATCTTTAACTGATTATTTCTTATTTAATTGCGTTTTGTGAGTGAAACTTTCGTTTAGCTAAATTAACGAAAAACCCCTATGTGGATGGTGAATTCTTTTATTGCGTGGTACCGTTTCTCTAGCGGAATTAACATTTGGTACAGTTCAATGTGCAAGGGTTATACACAAGAATTTGTAGACGGAAGTTTCGTATTTTTCCCATAATGAGCTGAACGTTTTGAATTTAGTTTGTAGGAGTATTATCAGTCGAAAAATCGGATGTTTATCACTTATCATAATATGGGGCTTTCCAAAAATTACATCCCATTGTTTCAACGTTTTTCCTATGTCGCAGAATATGATCGGAAATCGAATAAAATTGAGTTCCGTAATATTTAGGTTGGTAGTGTAAAAATTTTGGGCTGACAGAATCATGCAGCTCAAGCCCATTTGTATTTATTTTGTACAAAGTTAGATCTTTTGGATGTTCAATTTGTATATAAAATGTATTGTAATTGTGAGATCATAAATTTTTGTCGAAATGGGGAAAGATTGGTCAACATTTGCAGTTATAAGTGAAATTTGTTGTTATAGATGTATTGATGAGTGAACAATTCGCAGTAGGAGATGAGCATACGTGGGAGAATACTGGTACATGTTGAAAAGTGAGAATAGAGTTGCTTGTATGGTAGGATCTCATCAGATCTGCTGACCGACCGTATTCAAAATCGTATGATTGATGTTTCTCTTTCAGCTGTCTGTGCAGTCCTGTAATGTGCATTAGATGTGTTGAGTCACTTACGTCTTGGACCATATGTTCCGCTGAACAAACCATAAGTTTTGTCTTTTTGACGGTGGGTTAAAGGCTACGCTAAGCCGCGCTGTTAAATCGAAGCAGAAAATAAAAAATTCCCCTTTCTTTAGCTTCTTGTTACAAATAACGAATAGCCACACCTATTTCACGTTTTATGTACTTATATTAAAAGGAAAATTTATATTCTGAAATCCGTACGGAGTACATGCTGTGGTCAGTTTGATTCAAATGATTGAAAATTTCTTGCTATTTCTTTGCAAACTGAGATATTTATTGATTTGAATTTGTACTCGAGGAAAAGTTGGAAATAACAGGTTCTATTTGTAGAGAACTTTTGCAGTTTTGCTTCGATAATCTTGGCTTGCATTTTCGTGCCAGTTAATCTATTTCTCCATTATGTATTTGGAGTAAAGGGAAAGTTGAATCATTTGAAGTGGTTTGGATGGTGTTTTGTGATATCACTTAAGAAATTATGTCTGAATCGGTGGTTTTGATACATTTTTGATAGTAATCTAGATTGTTATTTAAAATTTAAAGTATTAAAATTTTACTATTTTTGCTGTCGAAGATGTTAAAAATAATGTGGTTTTTATAATTAAAAAAAAAAAAAAATTAATTTACGAATGGAAAACAGGAAAGAAGAAAGAGGAGAACTTGAAAATTTAATTCTTTCTAGGGTTTTAAACCCTATTAATATCACCATTATATTCCTTCTTCTTTTTTTCTTTCTTTTTCTTCAGCCAATTCTATGTTTTGTTTTTCATTTGTTAAACTCGTGATGCGCACTAATCGATTGGTTCGACTAATTGATTACCTCGATTAATCAACTAATTATTTTTTTGCTAATCGATTTATTTTTTCAATATTAATCGATTATCATTCAGGCTTGGCCAAGAATCACAAAATTTTTATGAAAGAAATAGACGAAATATATGAGAAAAATCCTACTTGTTGACTGTTGCAGAAGAAATATTTTCTATTCTACCTCAAAATTAATGCATGTTGAAAAAATTAAGTTTGCAGGTTGGTATAAAAAACGGTGAAGTCTATTACTTGAAATAATCGATTTATCGAACAATGTTTAATTAATCACTTATCACTATGTGAAGCAAAAACCCTATTGCAACATCGTTTATAGATGTAGCTTGTTTTTTTTTTTGTTTTTTTTCCCATCAACTTATGTTTTTATCAGTTTTTCTTGCAGATTTTTAATGTCATATCACGAAACTGAGAAGTAATTTTGCGGATTTTCATATTTGGATTTCTCTTTTTTAATACTGATTTGGCCGCAAATTTTCGCATTTTATTCAATTATTTCAATAAGCCTGAGGAATTCGTAGTATTTAAGATTCTTTATTGTTTTAACATATTGATTTTGATTTGACTGAAAAATTTGATATAAATTTTTTCACGCCTCTTGTCTGTGGAATGGAATCAATGAGTTTATTTATTCTTAAAACTAAGTTAACTGGACCTACAGGCGTAACATACATATTGGTTTTTGTTAAATTTGGTTTCTGATGACATCTACCTTTTTATGTGATGCGTTGTCTTAAAATTTGTTTTGTACTGCAACATAGAGATCATAGCATAATGAGATGGGTGGTTAGCGATAGTTTTAGTTCGTTTCATATTCGATATGCAGATTTGTTGCTTAAAATATTTGTAATTGTTCAGATTTCGTTCGAAACTTTGAACCGTTTTCGAGAGAGAAAAGTTTCTTCTCTATTTTGAAATAATGAGAAAAAAATACACGTCTTTGTTGAAAAAATCTTGATAGAATTGGGCGAATTTTTTGGCTACTTGAGGTGAGATAATCTTTTATATTTTTGGTCGATGTACTAGTTAGTGAGTGTAAGTTCTTTAATATTTTCAAATTTAAAGTTTTTTGAAAGGAAACATCTGCCGGTATTGCTGCTCGACAGCTTCATTAAACCAAGAAGGGGAATGTTCCACAGGAATGATTAAATAAATTGTGTGGATTTAATCTATAGTAGTTTGGCTGAAAAACAATGTTGCAATCGACGTCTGATTAGCGAACTCTATTCTGGTTATTAAATTTTTTTATTTATAATATAATTTAGTAATGCTCATATTTAAAGTGATACAGTCATCTTATAGCGCTATACTTGGAAAATTATTTTTTCTAATTTACGTATGGATGAAAACGTCAGAATTAATTTGTTCAGATTAGAGCGTTTCCTTCAATTGTTTTTATTTTTGTCGCATTTTTGCTTATCGACCCTCACGTTTCTAGACAAGTTGGAAGTATAATTCTTTGTAAGTTTTCACGTTTGATCATGCTCATTTTTAATATGTAAGGTACGGTTCCAGTGAAAGTGATATTAAGAAAAACCAAAACCACCTTAATTTTTATGTATTATTTTTTCTTTTTTTGTTTTGTTTGAATCACGAAATTTGAATTATTTCATGTTGACTTTCTTATTGCCTTCACTTCGTCATAATTTAAGTATACTTTCTCATCCTATAAGCAGCCACAAAACGACAAATAAAAGTTGAATTCATTTCATGCACTAAGTGCTGGTTGTATGAAGTGAGTATGGTTTAACTTTATATTACCACGCATCTTATCAGTTAAACCTGGTTTATCTCACGGTTAAAAGTTGGTACAACTAGGCCTTAGTTATCTTAATGAGATGACCAAATACCTATATGATGAAATGGAGCCAAAAATATGTAAATTTTTAAAATAAAATGTGATAAAAAATCTGCAATTCTGGAATTAGACGTTGTCTCGCATTGCCCTATCAACATTATATTTATTTCATTGGTATGTAACATTTATGAAATAAATGAAGCATTATTCCATTAAAACAACATAAAAAAATTTGAAAATAACTTGAAAATCCATTTTTGCTTTTATGTAATCTGTCCAGATTGGACAAAATCTATTTTTAAACATTCATACCATCGTGGCCAGTAATCACAAGAACATGTGTTCGGATTGGATTTTAGATAAAGATGTTCCTGGGCTCGGGATGAAAAACTTGGTAAGAGCTTTCACAGAACTTCATTTCAGAAAAGTTTCTCATTTTTTATAATTCGTAATTTCATGATAATTTAACCTGATTGAAAAGATTATGGAAGATCCTAATTTTCACATTATATTTATGTGACTAATTATGTGGAACAAATTATTCGAAGGTTATGAGAATCTACACAACACTGGTAATTTTATCCAGTATCTAGGTGTGAAATTTGGCATTGATTTATAGTGATAGGCTATAATTTTTATAGATTTTTTTTCACTCTTCATTCATAGTTTTCTTGTTTTATAATACTTGGTGGTAACGAAATTGGATAATTTACAATCGTGTTTCTGGAAAAATTCTGTATTCTTGCCTTTTTATCCATATTTATGAAGCTCTATTCAGGGATGTAGATTTTTCACAATTATTTTCAATCTGATAAACAATTATAATGAAGTCTCACTTTTTTATCCAGTTTCCAAACTTTATACACTATTTACTGATATGGAACAAATCCATTGTCCTAGTTGAGTTTCCAAGTATGGAAATAAGTATTTCTCAGATAGGGCCTTTCTGGAGTCAAAATTTACACAAACCAAAATCTATTATAATTTTGTTTTAATTTTATGGAATAAATCTATTGTCCTATTCGAATTTCCAAGTATGGAAATGAGTATTTTTCAGATAGGGCCTTTCTGGAGCTAAAATTATTCAAACCAAAATCTATTATAATTTTATTTGTCTTATATTCGATGATGTGGAACAAAGTTAATATTTATTTATTTTCTCACTGATGAGAATAATTTTATTTTTATGACCAAAATGAAGTTATTGAGTTTTTCATGATTCTGGTTTTTAATTTTATTACTGTTGTGATAATTTTTTTCATAATAGTTCCACGCAGTCTGCAATATGAAGACTGATAATTTTGTTGAAAGTAACTTTGAAACTCCTGTTATGGTTCTGTATTTCACAAATCTTGGAATTTTAAAAATTTGTTATTTCTGGATACATTCCACCAAATTGAAAAGTTTTTATAATATGATAATTCTCATATTACAGTAATTTTTCTAATTACGTGGAGTAAATTCCAATTAATGTCTTAAGTATCTCTCAAACAGTATCATCTTCATTCAGTATTCAAAGTTTAAATTTTATATTGATTTATGGTAAGAAACCATATTTTTCTGAATTTTGTTCTACACCCTATTTTTCACTTTCTTGTATTATATTATATGGTAGCAAGAGAATTGTACAATTTCTAATTAGGTTTTTGGAATAATGCTATATATATATTCATAGATATAGACATACTTTTTGATGTATAGATGTTGAGAGCGTATTTCCAATTTGGGTAATATCGATAACGAAGTCTTTTGTAGTTTTCCATTTTTGGGGCTTCAGACTCTAAACAATAATCCGAAACAAATGTGCTTCTGATTTATTTTTTCCTTTTAGTATGGAACTTTGATCTAAGTGCTGTTCCAGGCCTAGAAAAACCTTTATCCAAAATCCAATCTGTTTGTGTGTTTTGCTAAAATTACTGTCTTTGATGTCATAGAACGAAGTTTAAAAAATTAAATTTAGTCCAATCTGAATAGATTATATAAAAGCAAAAATATATTTTCAAAGTATTTTCAGATTTTTTCAGATTTTCTCATGATGTTTTGGTGGTGTTAGGTAATATTTTATTTGTTCCATATACAAACATAATATTTAAAATGCAACTCTGGACAATCTCCGATGATTCTGAAAATTCAGGTTTTTGATCCCATCAATTTCTAAAAATTTACATATTTCTGCCTTCGTTTCATCATATAGATTGGATTTTAAACGCTGAAGATTTTGTCCTCGCATTAGTTAAACTAAGTATGTAAAACGAATTCATCTACCTTTACTTGATATTTTGTGGCTACCTTGAGGTTAAAATTCATTATCATGGTTATGTAATATTTTTATATTGATATTCGAAGTTTTTAAATTCTGAAATGCTGAATCTGGATTTTGTGTCCTTTTGTTTGTTGCACTTTTATTTTCCATCGCTGAACTATATGGATTGATATCATTATCCGACTGTCCCATATTTTTCAGTACCTACTCACGTTTTCTAGGAGAATATTAACTTATGATGGTTGACCAAATGTTTTCTTGTTCGCATGAGAAAATATTCAGAGACATCGGCGAGGAGAATGTGTGGAGTAAAAAGATGAATAATTTTTTTGGTCTGCAACGATCAACATAAAGGAGTTTTTCCTGCTTTACGATTAATTTGAGAACGTATTATTTGAAAAATATACTATTGATCCAGATATATTTTATTTTATTATAAGCTTATATTCTACTTACTACTGCGATTTTAAGATATATCAGTACTGCAGCCAACCTTCCGCAACAAAATAATGTTTATTTCGCATGAAGCTAAAGCCAAAAAAAATAAAAGCTAATCTTTTAAAAATTCATTTTTAACCTAATTAATTTATTTATTGTTTATATGATTTGGCCTTCAATTTTTGTTATCAGTACGGTATGAATATTTCATGTACGAGAATTTGATTTTCTAAATTCTGAAAATTGTTCTACGTTAAAAAGTGTTGGGAATACTGTCTTATAAAGGAGATGACAAAGAGTTACCGGTTATGCTATATATATCATTTTTAGGTGTGTAATCCAAGCTGTGATTTTGTCTGCAAAGATGGGGCAATTATCGCTGTACTAGTATCCTTATGTAGGATCCTTGTGCTTTGTTATTAGATCTCAGTTTGGGAATAGGGCAGAATTAGTGGGCTTAATAATTGATTGAACATTCATGTGTGAGTATCTACTTACGATGAATAGCTGTTGATAAAGAGTGGGTTTGGTGGAAGAGTAAACATTAGGCCCGCATTACACGTATTAAACTTCGACGTTCATTGATGGATGAACATATTTTCACAAACCCATCCTACATAGAATGTCTAGTTCTTAAATTTTGTTTTAGTTCGTAGTTTTAGAAGTATAAAAAGAGAATTGATTTTGAAGACGCGTCAACTTCTCCAAAGGCCCACAAGGGTGACCAATCTCTGGGGTTGCCATGGCGGGATCTGATGGCGGGACCTGTGGAAAAGTGCCGATCTCGAGTCGATCACGAATGTATAAGTCACTCAAATTGTTCTGTACAATATATATATAGTGTTCCATTTTACTGGGCTAGTGATTTGTAATGTCTAATTGGAGCTCAGCTTTATTTGAATCACCTTTGGGGTTCAAAAAATGAATTTATTTATAATGACATTAATAAGATACAGATGAACCATTCTCATTCGTAACGATGAGTATCAGTTTATTTTTGAACTGTAGCACGAAAATGCAAATAGAATGTATGAAGTCTGTATTTTGATTGAAAATTTGAATCACGCCTTTTATTTTCAATGAAGAAAGGAGCTCTGAAATGAAAACTGTAATTTATACGGAGTATTGGTAGATAGGGTCTAAATTAATTAACCGAAAATCAAAACAGGTGTTTGGAAGTCGATGGCTAGAATTTTGGAACCGGTGTGCATGTATGCTACGTAACCAACACTTCCCTTTGAAAGTGTTGAAATGTTTCAGTTTTAACGACTATTCATGTGCGGAGTTGGATAAAAGAAATAAAATAATCATCATTACCTTCTATGTCGAATTATAATAATATAATTTTTTCATTAAATGTTCATCCATCTGTAAGTATGTGTTATTTGGTTCTGGTTGTTCGTTAAATTGAAGTTTTTATCGCAGAGCGTTCGTAAAAACGATAGTTAATTTGTAAAACATTATGACAAAGACGATATTATAAAGGTTAAGGTTCGTTGTCCATGGTTGAAGTTACTTTGCCCAATGCCAAACTGGTGTTGGTGTGCTTGTGTTCAAAATGTGAAATACATGCATGGTATCGACATGCACACACAATCACAACAGCTCGCAAAAACGTACGACTTGATGGGACGTGTTACCGTATATGTGTCGAATTTTGTCGCAGGATATGCACGAAAAAATTTGACAATAATTTGTGGAGTGAACAACAATATGATTGGATTTTTATTTCTGTTCTTTTTGTTACTACTTTCAGTCTCGAATTTCTCACTTTTTCTGGAGTGGCTTGTTTGTACATTGCGTTGCACAAATACCTTATCAACGGAGTGTTCGTGATAAGATTTTGAACGGTAATGGGATCGAGTTCATGCATATTTCTTGTAGGTGATTGTTGTTTGAGAAGTTATATTAAAAATATAATTTCGGTGAAATGCCTTGAAAAGGCGAATTTTGAGTACAAGATGAAGTCACATTGCGAAGATTGTTTTTTTTTTGAGATTTTATTATTCTACTCACTACTACGATTTATAAAATATACAAATACTGCAGCCAACCTTCCGAACGAATTAATGTTTATTTTGCATCAAACTGAAGTAAAAAAAAAATAAAATAAATGAAAGCTTTTCTTAAAAATTCGTTTTTAACCTGAACTTATTTTCTTTCTCGACTGATTGATTGTATGTTTCTTTAATTTGAGAAAATCAAATATTTCTGATTTCATTGTCAATTCAAATTTATTGAAAATGATAAAACAGTTTAATTAGTATTTTTTTTTTTTTTAAAGCTCGTAGCTCTGAGCACTTTTAGGTACTACGCTATTTTATTCAGAAAAGGGCGGAATTGGTTCTCTGTTATGAGTAGAACTTGAAAAGAACTGAGTTATGAATATGAATTTGGAAATGTTTCGAAATAGTTGAAATTTCTTTGTAGTCTACCCACGAGTCTTTGTGTAGTACGGCAAATACTCGCTCCACCTTCCCCTAAAATAATGTAAAAATATGTATTTTCTGCCAAAATATACTAAAGTGTATCATACTGGTGGTAATTATTTTTCTCAGAATGGCGTGAATTAAGAAAATGACTTTGATATTACGGAAGAGAATTATGATAAAAAAATATACCTTTTTGTGAAAATCTAGGTTATGTTAGTTATTATTATTATAGTCAATATAGCTGGAATAAATTTGTTCAACAAGCTAATGGAATGAAAAAGTTTTTTTCTACCATCAAAGGAAGGCAACTGATTTTCGAAGAAAATGAAATATAACAAAGTGGCTTCCATTGTTGTCATTCAGAAGAAGTGCAATTCATTCCGGATTAGTGAATTCAGGAGGCAGTTTACGAACTGTCCATAAGCTTTGTAGCTAAGTGTATAAATAAGATCTATATACTTCTTGCTTATCACTACTTTATCGATCTCTATGGCCATTTCTGGAGGTGTCTATATAAGTTAAGAGCTATGAATAGTTGGGGAGGGTGGTGTTTATGATTTTTACTGTGGATTTTTATATTTATAATAAAAAAATTTGCTTCTTGTCAACAGATGATTCACTTCTGCGCATGAGTTTGGGTTTCATTTGTATAGATAACTCATAAACGCTTCTTTATGGTCATGATTTCTTTATGGGCGTTATAGATAGTTTGTAAATGGCACCCAGTTTTAGTTTTGAGTGAAACTCGAAATTTTTGCAACCCAAGCATTTCTGCATGAACTAGATTGTCGTTTTGATTGCGTTTGTTTATACTTTGTTGTCACTATACCATTGTCGTTGGATGAAAAAAAAAAACTTGCGTAAACTAGTATGTTATATAGATGTTATAATAGAGAATTTTCTTGAAGTGTGTGCGTGTGTGCGAGTGTGCTTGCGTGTGTGTGTGTGTGTGTGTGATTGTGTGAGTGTGAATGATGTGCATGTGTAAAAAGATTCAGTTTGTTTTTGGTGTGTTTCGGTAAAATGAAAATCGCGGATTGTAATATTGTATGACTTGTAGAATTCGCAAGTTAACAGTAAGACATATACAAAAATGCAAGTCAGATTTGAACAGAAGTAATTTTGGTGGTCGAAGTTCCCCTCTATTTTTATTAATTATTGAAAACAGATTTGAATATTTATGTTATTCGTTTGTGATCATGGAAAGACCTCGAGATGAATTTCCTCTGGTAATTTCGTATCATTTTGGATTGAGTATCCTGAAAGGTTCATTCGGTGTCCTGTACTTCGATTGCCAAGAAAGAATGAAATTGTCGATTGGCTGCGGCTCAGGCTGTAGTCATATTTCAGATCTAAGATGGCGGTGTGTTCGGTTTGGCTCAGTTGGTGCTCCCACATTCATCCTGGGTGACCATTTCATCTCAGTCACCCATTAATACCACTCCTCCACATTTCACATCAACATCAAATGATCACCAAATGTGAGCCAAGTGGTTACGTCGCTAGAACTTAATTTATGAACGATGATAAGATTCTTTTTCACAGCTTGTTCAAATCCTTTAGCAAATAATTCGTTTGTATGAAAAATTGTAAAGGTGCGTATACACTAGTCAAATGCTGCAAACAATCGCGAATAAAGATGTATCCAAAAAATACAAGTATTCAGTGGGTGGTAGGTAGGAATTTTCTTGATAATCCTACCAGTTACCGACATTTGATGGGAAACAGGGCACACATTTTAGGTGTTTGCAAACAGGTATTCACTTTGTGAATTTGCCCTGTTTCCGCTGTATGTGCGTATTTCTTCGCTCCTGATTGCCAAGTGAATACGCACCTTAAGAAAATGTAAATATTTGTTGTAAAATGTAAAGGTTGTGTCCCCTCTTCATTACTTTTGTTTAAACATACTGTGGGGACATCACTCGTATGAGGTATTAGTGGCTCACACCCCTCGACAACAATCACCGCCCAAAGGCTGACAGTAATCGTCTATATGACGTTAAACAAATACACACTGATGCGTTTGTATGTTCGTATCTGTATGTACATACAGGTAAGATACATTGCACGGGCCAAGATCAGTTACCTGATAACGATCTCGGTGATGTCATGGCCCAGTACCAAATGCGCTGCGTCGTTTCTTATCACCTCCACGGAGGCAAGAAATGACGTAATGTATGACATAATTACTTATATGTACGTATGCATGTGTGTTTGTATGTATGCCAAATTCTGTATATAAACTCTCAGAACTAGCTCTAAAATCGCCAGTGTTTGCCGAGTATTTGGCTCTCCCATACTTAACCGTATGAAGTGGCAGAACACGCAAAATACTGTTGAAGACCTTCTAGTGTGAATATCTCTCACAACAAGGTATTCCACACATACCATGGGCTAGCTAGGACTTTCTTTCACTGAGACAAAGGAATGGGGAATTTGACTTCAGCTATGTGGACAAATAAACAATCAACCAATAAAAATGCCAAAAAACAGTGAAATTGAGACAATTTTTTTTATTATCTCTGCTTCTGAGTGCTAATAATTATTGTTCCTGGTCTCATTTTATTCCTTAGAGTCTTTTATTTAATTTGATATGTCCAATGAAAAGCCAAATGTTCTTGAAAGAGAATTACGAAGAAGTATTTGAGGAAAATTTGAATACTGCTGTATACTTACCATGCTTTTGTATCATGTTTGTTTGTTCACATAGTTATGTATTACGATGCAATCTTTCAGGGATAATTCCCCATTTCGTAGGCATCCATTCTACAAACTTGTGAAAATTCAAATTTGTATATGAATGTCTAGATTTTATGTAGTCATCATAGGTTTAAAAAAAACTCCAGCAGCAGTTCTGTTAAAAAAATTAGGTTTTCAAAAAGTAGAAAATTAAGATCTAAAATTTAGTAGTAGATCATAATTAATAATTTTATTTAATTTTTTAACTGTTGAACTGAAAGTATACAGTTTAAAACAATTACGTTTTTCAAAATTGAAACAAAAATGCATTAATGGAAGTAACATGTGGTCGATCCACATCATAAAATGTAGCATGTTGAAATAATATTTGTTCCCAATTTCATAGCTAAGTATTTTATTCAAATCGGGAATTTTATAGCCAAATTAAAAATAAAATATAGTTGTATACCATCCGGCTGATCCATAATAAAATTGGTAGCGTGTTACTATAAGTTATATTAAATATTTTTTTTACATTTTGTAGCTATTGGTTGTAAATTAAGCATTTCATAGCGAAATTAAAAACGAAAATAGGAGTACCAGAAATACCATTCTGCCATCCACACAAAAATCAATAGTTCAGGTAGTTCAAGTAAGGCTATTTATTAGTAGATAGGAGCATGAGGGTGATAAGAGATGAACTGCCTTTTTGTGTTGGTAATTATATTTATATATATAATTCATGAAAAACTATCAGTTCCTTAGAAAAACCGAATAACACAAGATGGTTGTTCATCTCTTGTCACCTTCATGCGCATACCTGCTAGTAAAGAGCTTTATTTCAGGTCTTCGGCCTAATACTAATGTTCTTTCCCAATTTTGTGACTAGTGACCTGTAGCATGGTAATAAGAACATTTGGCTTAGGTAGATGTATATTATGAATTTTAGTTTTTGAAACCAAAATTTTTTTAGTGTTACAAAACCAAAAAACGTACCTACCACACCACCAGATTGTTTCATGAGATTGAAATTAATAAGTAGATTTTCATGAAAAACGTAGGTACTTGAAAAAATGATCTCATACATCTTAATGAGAGAATAATTGATCAGCTTGTCATTCACATTTGATTTTACTTTTCTTTAATTCTTACATTTTTGCCTCTTTTCACCCTTTTTAATGGATTTTCAACTATCTCATTCAGTGCAATAGTGGGTATTAAGGAAAAAGGCCGATCGTGAGTCATAGATAATAAATATTTAGGTCATTTGATTTCTTCTGTAGACTATATATATATGTGTTTTTAAACACTCGGAAAGCATTCTGAGCTATTGGCTGATATTACAACATGAAATTTGTGTTGTGGTATTCGCCTAAATGCGTAGAACATGTGGAAGTTTCTCATTCCCACAGCTCATTCTGTGCCTTAAGCCCTGTTCACAATATAAAAATAACACTTAAAACATAGAGAGACTCTTTGATTACGCATGTTTTTGGGATCTGCTGATAAAAATGAAATGCTATTCCATTAACATTCAAGTCATTCAAGTCATGAGGCCCTGTTTTCTTGTGGATTAGTATCACATTTTTATCAGCAGATTGAAAAATCTTGCGTGTTGTGAAACAACCTCTCTTCATTTTAGTTTTTTTTTTTTTTAAATTGTGAACAGAGTTTTACTTATATTGCCACCATGTGAATTGTTGTGGCGCTAAAAGTAAGGCACAAAATGCACCCAGTATGTGTTGTGGAATTGAGAAACTTTCACAACACATTCTGTGTGTTTAGGCTAATACCACAACACAAAAATTTGTGTTGTGGTATTGATCTATAGCTCAGAACATGTTCTGAGTGTTAAAAAATAGCCAGAATACAAATTTTTGTGTTCTGGAGATTCTTCAGTGACAGAATGCATTCTGAGAATTGTTTTCGCTCATTCAGCAAATTCAGCAAATTTAGTTTTTGCTTCTAACATACATATATTTCCACTTTTTTCTCACTTTGTTACTTTTTGGGAGTCTGTAGAGCCTCTATTATTTGACCTGTGTAATGAAACCTGGGGTAATGTTAAAAGCTTAAATGGCCTACACAGTCGTGTTAAAATTTTTGAAATTCATTCGCTTGTTTCCGAATAAGGTGTTATCCAAGTTTTGCAAAATCACCGTGTCACCACGATAACCAACCCCTGTTAATTGAAAGATTATGATCTGAAATTTTTATGTCAGTTGGAGATTATTAGGGATTTGTTTAGTATTGAATTTGAATGAAATCGATCAATTGGTTTTTAAATGGCAGTCATTACAAAATTTGACAATTTTGGTAAATACAAACTTACCGCGGTTGATACGTGGAAGAAATATTTACCAATATTTTTGGTGGGGCAAGTAGCTTAACTCATCCCATCGTCGCTACGCCCATGGAACACAAAAAGGGACATATGGAAATACTCCTGAATTCATGCAATCTTTGAAATGAATACTACATTCAAAATTTGTGCCCTGAAAAATATACTCACTGATGTAGGCAACAAAATATGTGAAGTTGAAATTTGGACTGTGTTTGAAGCTCCTGGGATTGAAAAATTAGTTGAATGAAAAAATGAACATCAAACTTGAAATCAGCACTCCAAAAAACATATGAGCTGATGTGTCACGTAATAAAATTTGAAAGTTAAAATTTGGCGAATTTTTGAAGCCCCTAGGGGTCGAAGAATGGAGTTTAATGAAAATATTGAAATCAAGTACGAAATCAGCTTCCCAATATACATACCTCCTGATATATCACACAACAAAATATGAAAATTCAATAGTTGGCAAATTTGGTTGCATTATCAAGTAAACTATCGGAAAAACTATCGGAAAAACTATCGATATCGAAATAATATCGACAGCGTTGATTGTTTCAATATTGTGCCATCTTTAGTTCGTAGCTGACGGCTGTATCAATTCCTGTGTAGAAAATGACAATTTTAATTTGAAGTTGTGTTTTTTTTGGTTGGGGATGAAACTTCAACATTCAATGAAACGAGAGAAAAGTGCTCATATTTTTCTCTTTTTCTTCGTACTTTGGACTTCCAGTGAAGTTGTGGACAAAGGAACGAAAAAGTTTTCGAAAAACAAAAAGGAAAAAAGATTTTTTGTTATGAAAATTTCACCATCATATGGTTCACGTCGCATATTATTATGTTATTGTTCTATGAATTCAAATTTTCTGTTTTTTCACGTTAAATTGAATATGTATATTAAAATTTGTTTTCTCATTGTATAAACGTTTTGACTAATTTTGTGTCTTTGTTACAGGTGCAGTGTTGAAACTTTGCTGGTTCTCGAATATTTCAGGAATACTGTAAGTAATTAAACGTTAATTGGATTTTTTTTTTTGGTGTGTTTTATAGTTAGTATAAGGCTTTGCTCGTTAAATGTTTTTTTCTCGCATTGATTAATATTTTTTAAGGCGCCAAATGTTTACAAATTTGCTGTCCCGCACTTTTAGTTGAAATTATGTTTTCTTCGCCCACTTTATTAGCCTTCGTCATATATTGTTGATGGATGAAAGATGAAAATCACATGAGTACGAATTTGGCTGTAGAAACTATTATTACTTTCGTTTTTTTATCAAAAACTTTCTTAGAACTTATTCAATGACCTGAATGACTTTGTGATATTTCAAAACGAATATATATGGTGACGATGCGGAACGAAAATGATTTTTTAATCGAATCTCAATTCACCAGAATTTGTTCTTATAATTTGTTCTGTCTTTCGGCTCGTATTTTCTTAAATATCCAATGTTTTCTCTTTATTTTTTAGAATACATGTATCATTTTTCTTGAATCCTGACCTTAATAATCGATTTATTTTGAGAACGCAAAATGATGAATGCTAATTTTTAGCGTTGGTTATCGGTTATTTTAATAACTGATTGTTTTTCGGAATAATTTTTCAATTTTGTCGATTAGTAAACCAGAAAGTGCGTGTGAATCGCGCGATACGTGTTCGTTTTGCGCCTGGCAGCTAGGCAATGCTGTGTTTCATCGCGTTTATATGTAGTGCATTATGCATATCTTTGACTGTGGTTGAGTATTAACATTGGAAATGTTTAATCTGTGGTACATGGCAAAAAGATGACGTCATGTGCAATGAAAAGTTAAAAATGTAAACAAAATGAAAAATCGTGATCGTTTTGTTAGTGTTGCGTGTGTATTTGATTGTATTCATGATTCAACACACGCACACTAACACATAACCGAATTCATGGTTCCCCGACTCA
Organism: Ericerus pela; assembly: GCA_011428145.1. Lineage (NCBI taxonomy): Eukaryota > Metazoa > Arthropoda > Insecta > Hemiptera > Coccidae > Ericerus > Ericerus pela. The sequence goes on from WOFM01000532.1 coordinate 83,674, forward strand.
ACGAATTTAGCAGTGTTACCTTACCCTAATATGAAAAATGATGAATTTAGCATAGTAACCTTAGTATGAAAAATGAAACGTGTGTTTATTTAACAAAGAAAAATTAAACAGAAAAACTCTTAACGCAGCAACAGCTCCATTTGAAAAAGTAGGTTTTCGAAAATTATAATATTAGGTAGTTACCAAAAAGTTATTAATAAATCATTATGAATATTTGTTCCGAATTACGTTCTTATTGGTCCAAAATTAGGCATTTTGTAGTCAAAATAAACAATAATTGTGTTACCGGATGTACCGTACGATCGATCCGCATCAAAACTTATAGTAAGTTGTAATAGACCATAATTAATATTTGTTTCAAATTTCGTAGCTATTGGTCGAAAATTGGAAGTTTTATAGCCAAAACTAAAACGAAAATTGCCGTACCGGAAGCACCGTAAGCTCGATCTACACCAAAATTTATAGCAAGCTATAATACGTCATAATGAATATATGTTTCAAATTTCGTAGCATTGGTCAATTTCGTGTCTATCTGTGGTAACAAGAAATTGGCTTATGTGTATATGAATTTGAGTTATTAGTGCCAAAATTTTGCTTGAGTTTTGAAAAGAAAAACGTATCAACCCCCACCACCAATAAGAGTGCGCAGGATTGGTGAAAAAAACTGGATTCAAATTCTTTTAAGGGGCTGAAAAAGATTTGTGATTTGTGATTCGTGATTCGTATCACATTAGGAAACAGAGGATTCGTAATTCGAATAATTTATTTACGAACAGTAAAACAAGAAATCACGAATCCTTTTCCTTTATTCAGGAAATTCTTGTAAATTTGGTAACTGTGGGAAAAAAAATTCATTAATTTCATTCTTATGAAAGTAAGTAGTTTTTTCAAAAAACTTTTAGTTTTTATTTTCTTAAATAAAATAGTTTTTTATCAGAAAGTACTGGAATGTTTGGAACTTTTTTCTCATATCAATGTCAAGTAAAACTATTTAACGTTCGAGACTTAGGATTGGTGATTCGTAGAAAAATGATTCATGCCAATCACTTTTAATCTCTGGACTGAAAGTATTCGTGATTCGAATCATTGTTTTGAGGAATTTGCCCCACTGTTGCCCCCAGATTGTTCCTTGACACCCAGATTAATGCGTGGATTTTAAATAGAAAATGTACTTAAAAATCATTTACTGTGTATCTTCGACTGTGCAAGAAATGCAAATCGTGTAAATTTTTTATGTTGCTTTAGTGTTCGCGTACTTGGTGGTTTCGCTGTGGAAAAATTTGGAAAAAATATCTTTTGAATACGATTCGTAGTTTTTTAATTCACTTTTTTCCTTAAATTATTCATTTGTTTATTGTTTATGTGGAACGGGCTAACTTTAGATTGTTTAGTGCGTCGCAGATTTTTGAGTTGGATTAGTCTTTTCTTCTTTCGGTGGATATATTTATGATAATTTATTATTTTTTTCTTGTGCCCAGATGAAATTCTCTCGATTCATTTCTCGGAATTTGAGAAACATTTGGCCGGGGCGAATTGGGAAAACAGAAACATAGAAAACAAGAACCTATTTTAATAAGTTAAATGTAATTTTTTTTTGACTGTTGTGTGTCGTTTGAGAAAATAGGACGTTTAGACAAATGGTAATATATTTGTTGAAGTTGTTGAGTTGTCCTTTGAATGGTTCGTTACGGAAAAATTTTTGCACGGTGCTAATCAAATCTTAGGTAAAGAAAATTTGCTTCAATTAAGGGTGAGATAACGATGACTGAAACAGTTTTTAGTACTGAAATAAATCACGTGCAATGAAATATTGAAATGGGGGTTAATTAAGAGTAAACTTGTAATCATAAATACATAGAAATAGTGAATAATCATTCGGTTACTGAATGTATGAAAAATAATCAGTAAGTAAATAGCCGCCTTTATGAATTAATAATTTAAAATTTAATTTGGTTTCTTGAAAAGAAAGTTATACTATTTTTATGATTGAAAAACTAATATAATAACTTTTGAGAATGTTTTACCAAGTAATAAAATTTTATTGTTGAAAAACTCGTTGAATTTGTTTTTTTGATTCTTTTTTTTTCATGTTTTCATTTAGAATGCTTGAATTGTGTTGCAGATTTTTGTGGTTGTTTTTTTCTGAAGAATTCTTCACGACAAGAAATTTCTTTAGTGTGATAAAATCATTAAAAGCTGTTGCTCCTAATATTGAGAATTCGGTTCAAAAAACTGCCGAATTCGATTTTTTGAGCCATATCTTGTGAGGATGAAGTTGGTTTATTCCTTTTTTTTTGTTAAAAAAGTTTGGATAATTTTACCAGCTGAATAGTCATGAATCATGATCATATTTTTAGTAGTCTTGATCACCGTGGTCGTTCTTGTAATAATTTTTTTTCTGTCATTAGTGAACTTCTTTCAAATTATCCTGACACAACTGTATTTTCATTAAAAACCATATACCTGGAAGAAAAATTTCCAGTTTTGCAAATACATACCTATTGTCCTTGCTAGAGCGCTTATCATTAGTTTAATTAGGAATTTAATTGTGGAAAATATTTGTAAACTATTTTTCAAAGCGTTTAAATTTCTAGTATTTTGAACTTATTTCCAGTTCGGGCAGAAAAAAATGTATAATTTTCTGTTTATTCAGGGCTAAATGCAAGAATGATTATTAAGTTATCCAATGAATTTTTTACCTTTTTGAAAGCATTGATCTGACGTTTGACCAGTTTCCAAGAACTCTATTTTTATGTCTCCTAAAGTCTGAAATTTATTTGAAAAATATTCGCCTCTTAAAACTTAATTACTCGACTCCAAATGTGCAATAAAAATAGTTTCATGCTCATGTTTAGTTACTGCAGAATGGCAGTGATTTGATGAGTCAAATTTCCTGTCAAATGATGAAAATAATCTCATTAAGCCTGCCGTCTTTGATTCCCCTGTTTGCTCTTTGTGTAAAAAGATCGTAGGTTGGTAATTTTTATACGCTTTTATTCTACTCACTCAATTTGTTGAAGTACACCGGATGACCAACTTTAGCGCTGCTTTCACGTGTTGCGACACACGCTTACATACACTTATATCCATTTTTATCAGTTGTTTTTCCAATTTATTTTGTTTCTGTTTCGGAAAAAAAGTGAGAAATTTTATTTTTTCTTTCGCCGTTATTTTCTTCTTCAAATTATAAAAGCGTACTTTTTAAAAACTCGTTTTTAACCTAACTTATTGTGTATGTTAAGGGCAATGTCGTAAATGCTCAGACATAGCAAGCATTCGCGTTATTAATAACTTCATTTTGGGCAATGTTGTTAATTTTTAAAATGTTAATTTGTATTCTGAATCGAAGCTAAAATGGGTCGTGGTTCAGCTACGACTCCAAATTCTAGTGACGTCTCCTTTCTCCAGAAAAAATTTGAAAATATATTCTGTTGCGAACAACGAAACTATAATTCGACCTATTTTCATGTGAAAAAAAGATGACGAGACTTAGAGCTCCCAAAAATTTTACTCCAGCTTTGACTCTGGTATTATCATACTGGCCGGTCATATTGGATATTGACAATTGAAAAAAAAACCAGAAGAACAAGTAAATTTATGTGTAAAGATCTGTTTAGGGCCAAGTTGAGTGAGAAAAGAAAAAACACCCAACATACATTGTCATACAAGCAGTACTAGATTAGCATCTGTTGTTACTCTGTTCAAATTTTTAAGTGCACGTAGCCATTGGCCCATATAATATTAATTATGATAATATAATTATTCATTTTTAAATTTTTTGAAAAGAAAAAAGCAAATAAATTTCTAAGGTCAAAAATTTGCTGCTCTCTTTAACCGCCTAATCTGCACACTTCGTTGATCTGGCACTGCGTATAAGATAAATGCTTCCAATGTCAGGACCGAGGATAAATGATTGTCCAATAGATGGCCGTTAACGTGAATGCCCGAAGTTGTTGGACATTTATGTCATTTCCCAGGATTACCGGTAACATGTATAATGTGCTGTAAAGTCTATACTAAATGAAAATGCTCCACGTAATATCGCAAATTGTAAAAGAAAAACCAGATGGAACTCACGAGAATACAGGGTGATAGGAGTATAAATTTATAAATACTAGCGTAATATAATACCCGCCCAACGGGTGGGACATAAAGTAGTTATAAAAAGTTGCAATAAAAAATTTTAATCAGAATTATTCGATTATGTCTCAAATTTAAAAAAACTTACTCTGATACATGATTTTTAGACAATAAAGTCATGTTTTTTTGAATTCATCTTTTCTTTCTATAGAATAATATTACATATTGAATTTGCTTTTTCTTATTGTAGCATTGCATCCCTGCCACATGTCGCATTTGAAACATCATGTTTACAATTTTTAGTTGTTTGAGTTAAATTTTCTTCAGACTTCTTGTTGCTGAATCACTTAACCATTTTCTATCAAAATCTATACCAGTTTTCAGTATGTTCATTACTAACTATTTATGCTCCACATTCCAGTCTTATTGAATGATAATTAAAATTTAATCCTCATTGGTAATATTTATTTTGACCTTATGACACAATAGGTAACAAATATAACGTGGGTAACCTAACTTTTCAACCTTAAAAAAGAAACAAAAATCAAATATTAATAAATTAAACATGTTGATAATTGCAGAATTGACAAATTTTGAGGAAAAAAAAATTTCATATCAAACATTTAACAAAATAGAAAAATTGTGAGTTTCAGTGAACATGAAATTTTAATACATGAATTAATAATAAATACAAATTGTCCAAACTTCACCTAGTTGCCTAAAAATAAAATCTCCTATCACACAAAAAAACAACATATACAGATTATAAATGTTAAAAAAAAGATCGAATTCTTATAAGTTCATGAAATTTAATATAAATAGTTCAAAATTCAAATTTGGTACGGTAATTAGGTACCTACCTGAAAAAAATATCTTCATCACAAACATAATAATAATGTATAGAGAAATTATGAACCTCTGAAAAAGATCAAATTTTTAAATATGAAATACAAATTTTCTAAATTTCTCATAGTTAGGTATATGTTTATAAATAAAAAAAAAAAATTAAAATCAACGAAGAAATAAAATATGTGCTCACATTTCAGATAGTAGATTTATTTCATTTTTGAGCCCTATTGTTTTTATTTTCAAATCATTTTTTAAATTTTTGTATCTTCTTGTAGAAGTAAATCTACATACTCTCATTTTGCTTCTTTCAAAAATATTTTATTATTATAATGATATTTTTCTAATTTAGAATCACTTTTGTGGGTTGTCTGAGAAATGTATAACATTGGACTATTGCAGTTATTTGAATACCAGTTTAATAATTCGGTTGCTCGAGGATTTTCAGGATTAACTTCAGTGTGCGATAATATGTTGATACTTATCAATTTTACCCCTTGAAATTCATTGATAACTTCTCGTTTAATGGACAATATATCCCTTATAAATACATTTGTGAGAGAGTTTGACCAAAAGGTAAGAGTTAATATCACCATTTCGTCTTGGATTTTCATATTTTTTCAAATAGTGGTTTTATTTTCTTTGTAATAGTTATCAGATCACTTTTCTCAATTATCACACACATTACATCTACTGCTTTCTTGAATGTTGTTTGAATCTCTATTAGGTAATTATAATTTTCTGATACAGAGATATCAAGATTTTCTTCTGGGGTGATAGAACTATGCTTCTTAAGTATAATTTCCGTTGTTGATCTACTTTTGAATGGTAGAAATTTTGTAGCATCTATTCTCTTTCAGCAATTTGTGAAATTTGTCACAGTAATCTTGCCAACAAACTAATCTTGCTTCATTAGTAGCATCAAACACTTTTCAGTCAAACCATTTACCATAATTTTTATTTGCACAATCAGTTAGTTCATGTTTTTTGTCACATACATACTATAATGGTCCAGCCTACCAGTCCTGGTTTCAAATTCTCTATTTTTGGAAACCTCATATCAGAAATGAAATGTAGGCCTATAGTTAATTCCATTTATGTTATACATGTATTGGTATTAAATAAATAGACCCATATTAGGTACATGTTTTGTGGAATGAATATTACAATGAAGCCTACCTGATGTTATGGTTGGTTAATGAACACCAACAATATTTAATAATATGTTATGGATAGTCCACGTTCAGGTTTTGTAGAATGGGCACTTTAAAAGTTAATTTTTAATGATTCAGAGATCACCATTTAAACATATCTATATAATAATAATATCAATTTAATTGGGTATTGAAGTTAAACTCTGTTAAAATGATAATGTAGGCTATACAAAGCATTATAAGTATATCAACTGTGTTGTAATCTTTAAACTTTTTAATTGATTAATCAATTAATTTTGTAACAATATCCTCTAATTTGTAATAAAGATTTTTAATCAAATAAATTTAAACATAAAAAAACTGATACACCTATACTGTAAAAAAAACAGATAGTATACTGATATCAGCAACAATAACAATTATATATAGACAACCCCAAGTGTTGAATAAATGCCCATTGAGTCACATCCTACCGACATTATTGAAAGTTTAAAGCTCAATCACGACCAAAGTATCAAACTTACAAAAATCTGATGTTCAGAAAAACTTCCCTTGAAAACTCAGTTTGCTAATTTACGTGGTATCCAACAAATTTGAAATCATAACATGAAAAAATTGAGAAAAAAAAATCAGTAGTTATTATCTATACATTTGGCAAACATATCGACCAACCGATGTTTTATTGTGTGAATTCAGAATACTGTAGTTTAAAAATTGCCAAAACTGAGTTAAATTGTCTGAATTCAAAATACTTTAAAAATTATAGAAAATGATCGATAGTTATCGATATCTTCGACAAACATCTATCAATGCTTTATGTTGAAGTTTAATGGTTTTTATAATTTTTTTTAGAACTGTTCAAAGAAATTGTCATAAAATTTTTACCAAACCTGATCCTATACCTATGTAAATTATCTCCACCACAATTTCAGCTCTATTCCCTTGGTATTTATCTAATCAATCACAATTATTTTCAAATTTTTGTGGAAATCGATTAATTGATTAAAAAAATGATCGATTAATTCTTATCACTATTAAACATTAAATGATAACTAACATTATCTATTCATCATTTCATGACTTCAGAGTACACAGTATTATCAGTATATTGTTCAGGAACAAAAAAATATAATTCATTATTATTTGTCAGTCGAGAACATATTACATGTAATTGACCATGTGTAAAGCATGATCTCGCGAGTCCACATAAGTTACATTAACATTTAACAAAGAATTCACTGATTTATAATGAAGATTTTTGACCAAAAAAATTAATAATATGAAAAAACTAATGCTTATACAGTAAGAAAAATAGGTCTACTGATAACAGCAACAATAACAATGCATAGACATCCCAAACTGTTGAATAAGCGTCCATTGAGTCACATGATGTCATTTAATATTTGATGTTATCAAAAGTTCAAAGCTCAATCATGGCTATATGGTTGAACTTGAAAAAAATGTTTTTTGATTTATGTTAAATGCATTAATGCGAGTCTATTTACAAAATATTATTTCGATCTATAAGATACGAAGATGGTGATGAGTTAACAAAAAAAAAAGGCACTTCCATTTATATAATAAATTACTGAAATCTTCAGTACTTCATTCATCCATCAGCAGAACATTTGCTGATGAAAAAATTGAAAATGGGATAGTGACAGTTCGGTTTTTCCAGTGATTTTGGAGAATAATATATTACTCCAAGATTCAAAGATGAGTGTTTACATGCAATGGAAAGGTTGTGAATCGAGCGCAGTGAGTGAGCAATTCTTGAGTCATGTAAACTGTCTTTCGAACCTTGTTGAGAAGTATATTTTTTATAATTAATGATCAGAAAGCTACAAAACGTTGATTTAATGCCTCATAAATATTTTTGATGATGGGTGAAGTACTCTCAGAATCATAGAATGTGGTGAACACTCCTCATTTATCATCAGCAACAGTAGTACTATGTGTAGAGTGTGTGTGTGTGTGTGGCATGTAGGAGATTGGAAGTAAACATTTTTTTTAGGGTACATGTTTTTTTCTTTTTAATATATATATACATACACATACAAACAATTATTGGAAAAAAAAAATAAAACAAACAAACAAAACAAACATTACTAGTTTTGATTGCAGTCTTATAGATTAAAATTCCATCAGAAAAAAATTTCCCTCGTTACCTTGCTGCGAACCTCTATGAAAAAATTTTTACATGGAGGCAGGTTTATTCTTTATATGGAAGTTATGCATGGATCAATGAAAAGCGCTATTTTCGGCTTTCAAAATATCAGTTGGAAACACCAGATTATGAACAGGTATTTTTCAACAGGAATTACACTACACATCTATGTGAATGATTTTTTTACAGTAAATTATAGTAAATAAAACCAATACCACCACCCATATTTTATACGAAATTGTTCTAAAAAAGCATCAATTGAGTATTTATTTAGCTCTGTGTCAAATATTTTTCAGTTCATTATCCCGTTTTCAAAGCTTGAAAAATTACGCGTTAGTTGTGGGCCACTTTGATATACAAACTTGTCTTGTTTCTCATATTCACCACCAACTTAAGTTTCAATAGAATCATTTGTTTCGTATTTTCAAGAAGCTAACGTTATAAAGGCTTTCGTATCTTGGAATATTCCTTGAAACCTGTTGTCCCTAAATTTATTGATCGAGTAAAGACGAAGGAAAAAAAAAAAAACAAACAAAAAACAAGAAAAAAAAAAAACGCGAGACATCGTACGTGATTGAAAATCGGTCGAAAAATCGTGGAGTAAAGTACAGTTCGATCGTTTTGTTATCAGAAAGAAAAGCAATGATTGCCAAGTTTCTCTGTTTTCGAATACATGCTTCAACAACGGAGAACGCCGAATTTTATCCCAAAATCGTTGTGCGTTTTGCTACCTGCTGGTACAAAGGGCATATTTTTTCTCTCCCTTTCTTTCCTTTCCTTTCATATCCTTTTGTTATTCGTTTCATACAGTTGTAGGAGTGCCCACCATTCTGACTTGTGAAGTCGTATGCGAGTTAGTTGAGAACATGAGAACCGGTTCATTCGTTCTTTCGCTATCGTTGTTCGACTGTTGACGGAATTACTTTCCTCGTACGTTTTCCGGCATTTTTAATATTTTTCACTTGGTCTTTATGTGCAGTTTGATTTTCATTTTCATTTGCGTTTGCGTTTTCTTGCTACAACTTACGTACGCCCCGTTTTGACTGTTATAGTTTTTTTTTGTTTTTTTACATTTTCCATTCTGTTTTATGCGCAGTTTAATTTTCATTTGCGTTTGCATTTTCTTGTTATAACTCTATACGCACCGTTTCGACTGTAATAGTGTTTTTTTGTTTTTTTTTTTCGCCAAAGACTGCTGATATTTTCGAAACTTTCGTGTGTTGATTGTGCCATTCAAAAGACTAGTAACTTTGTTGTGCTTTTCACTCGTTATCAAGTATCAACCGATTTCTTTAGATATATTTCAACGTCGTTCGTCTAAAACCGATACCTAGCTGTTATCGTAAGTACTGATTTCTCTACTCTTGCGGGACTTGATAATTGTAGTGATACTTGATGAGGCAGAAAAATAATTGCGATGAGCGTTTTGCAAATGGTGCTGCATTGCGTGCTGAAGTTCTTTAGATACTTTATTTCCATTTTAACTTTGTTTGATTTTTTTTGTAAATGTATTCGGAATATTGTTCGACTGTTTGTTGCTTCATTGAATTTTCCTATTCAGCGTTAATCGGAATATCAATTATCAAGTCTCATTTTCGGCTGCAAAATTTGGTTTTGAAAAAATATTTTCACCCATATTGCACGTATTTGCTTTTCGCGCATTTCAATTCGCAAAATTCGAATAAAGAAAATATAACGTGATTATTATTTGTCGCGTCGTTATTGCTAAATTATTTTGTATAATGTGACTGGCGACTTGAGAATTAATTCATTGTCGTCGTGAGGCAGTGGCGTAGTGACCGTGGGTTCAACGAGACTGTGATCGGTTTGTACTTCGTACTTACGAGCATTTGAATCATATCTAGCTGTGGAATTTTATAATATCTAACGTCGCTTCTTTTTTCCATAAGAAGTCTTGCGTCAGAATAAATGACAAACTGAGGTTCTGTTGTTCTTGAGGAGTTGAGGAGTTCCTTCGTAGCATGTTTGAAAGTGGTTTCTATCTCATGTCGCCTCTCTGTGCCAAAGTTGTTTTTCTATGGATGATGATGATGATGATGTTTGGTTCATCTCTGAAACACGCATACTTCTAGTTCTTTGAAAAATTTCGACGGTGTATTTACAAAATTTTGTGAATACGTCTCAAACTATGAAAGTTGTTTTTGACTAGATTCAGAGAGAGTGTACAGACTACATTTTTAGGGACGTATGTGATCTTTAGACCGATTCTTTTGGCTCTATTCATTTTTGATTTGATAAGTTATTTACCATCTTTATTCGTTAAAGTAGTTTTCCTCCCGACAGTTCTCTCGTTTTCTCTCCAAGGCGATTGTGTTAATGATTTGAATATTTTTTCCCTTTATCAAATTTTATCTTGATGGATTACTAAAAGCTAATATTATTTTTAAATATTTGACTGTACTTCATCCGCTATCAGCCATGGTGGAGGGATGAGTTTATCGCAAAATAGAAAGTGTCGTTTGTCGAGTGTGCGCGCGCGCGCGCGCGTGTGTGTGTGTGTGTGTGTGTGTTTAATTGTTGAACCTGTACTAAGAAAAGATAAATATGATACCTGCTGATGATGTTCTCGACTTGCGTCTCGTGACCGCTTATTTTTCTGACTTGCGTCCCTCCTCGACTACGGAGGTTTTTTCCGAATTTTACCAGAGATATTTTCACCGAATTGCAACCCTCGGTATAATTTCACATTTTCCTTCTTACTTTTGCAGACGGAGGACTGTCGCTAATTCTGCTAGCTTTGTTAAGTCATTTTCAGAATAAACTGCTCACTTGCATATTTGGACGAGTCGTTTGCCTAATGGCCGGAAAAGACATTTCGCTATGTCTTGATAGTATTTAGAGTAGTTTTTTTTTTTTTTCGAGAAAGATATTTCTTTATGCATTAGTTGTATAGGCTAGTGGGTTGTTGGTGAGGTGAGTTTTTTTTCTTTTTAAATAGAAAAATTCTTGGTTTGCATAAGATACACATCGAAGTAAAATGTTATGTCGGAACGCAACTCGGAATACCTTTCGGACGCATATTAGAACAATGTCTACGCAGGTACATAGAAGTTGCTATCGGACGCAACTCGATACCGACCGTTGATATGAGAAATTTACCCACCGACACATCGGCGTCCTGGTTGATGTACCTGAAATTTCAATTGTTCCATTTTCCGAGAAAAAAAAACTCCATTCAATTAACGATGCTCGTTTTCCTGTTTTATATTTGATGGTATTGAAATGATTTTCGGTCCCTTGATCATGATTCTTGAATTTGGTTTTGTTATAGATTTTAGCGTAATCCCTCGTGTATCACCTAAATGTATCGCTGGTTGCGTCGTATTCCCCGGTTTGTTTCTAATTCAGGCACATGATGCATCGTTTCGTGTTCGATGGCCATGAGTGATTCGACGAATGATAATGAATAACAACGCGAAGAAAACCGTTGTACATTTATTTTGAATTTTTTGGGAAACTGATTTTTCTCTACCTTGTCAACTTGAAAAATATTGTAGGCGTACATTTTTGGGTAGGTAATCACCTTTAAATTCGAATCAGATTTCGTTGAAAATGCTGAAATAAATGGCAAATAAAAATTGAAAAATATTGGGAAACGTAGAATGTTGAACGAATTTTTTTTTTTAACTCGTAAACGAACAAAAATGTCAGGTATATTGGGTTTTTCGCAAATTATGAAATTCTATATTTAGTTCTGAAAATACGATTGTTCAGTCTTCCATTTTATCATTGTGACTATTATTTAGGTAATGTTGGGGTTCTCTTAATTCTAGTTGATAGTACGTTTTTTTTTAACAGTGTAGATCTTGAGATAGTATCAATTATTTGACCTTGATTGATTTTTAAAAAGCAAAAATACATTTGAATTTTAGGTAGGGGTTTTGAAATTCTTGGCATTATGTTACCTTGCTATGAAAATTTTGCATGATTCTGGGTGCAGTTCTGGTTCATCGATATTTAATTGAATAGGAATAGGGTAATGGATGTTGTTTCTATGAAATAAGTTTAGGCTAAAAACAAATTTTTAAAAGATAGGCTTTTATTTTTTTTTTTGGTTTTAGCTTCATGCGAAATAAACATTTCGTTACGGAAGGTTGGTTGCAGTATTGGTATATTTGAAAATCGCGGTAGTGAGTAGAATAAAAGCTTATAAAAATGAGTTTTAGGTATTATGTTGAACACGTAAACAAACAAAAATGAAAGATTTTAATTTTGAAATTGGAAAAGTGAGCGTTTTCATAATAGTTTGTCTTGAATTTCAAATTTTGTACAAAATTTTTTATTGCTTAATGTTCAAACATGTCTTAATCAGTTGTAAATATTTGAAGAAAGTTTTTCCTATCACCTTTGTGATAGTCCAGTCAGAACACCCTCAAAATGAGGAAATGAAAAAAAAATTAGCATACAAACTTTAACTATGTAGGGTTGTTGGGTGGGTAAAGTTGCACCCTCCCCACCACTTGCATTCTTGGGAGGGGTGTTTATCCCTAAAAATATGGTTTTTTCCGGTTTTCTTCGCGAATTTTGATTTTGTGGTAAAGATAAATCAGTAAAAAATAGTTGAACATGAAATTTTCTACGTAAAAAGTTTGATGCAGTTTTTCATCTGATACCTACCCCCCTTTTTTTCTTGAGAGTTGAAAAAACCATTCTTCATTGAAAATGTTCAGTAGAATTATATGGGAAACATAACTCGTAATTATCGTACTATGTAGATAATTCGTGAACCCAATACATATTTTTCACCCAACCACTCCCCTTCCATAACCATTTACCATCCCTTCCACCTTTGAAGTTTTTTGTCTGATGCCCCTCTTTCACTCCAGAGAGTCTTAAAAACAATCAAATTCGGCGACAATGGGTAAAGGGGGTGTCGGGAGAAAAACTGCAAGTAACCTTTGTTGTTGGAAAAAGTTATGGAAAGGGGTGGTGGATGGTTAGAAAATATTCATTGTGTTTAGGAATTATCTACGCGGTATGATGATTAGGAGTAATATTTCTCGTATAATGATATTGAACATATTCATTAAAGAATGTTTTTTTCAAGCCTCTCTGGAGGGAAAGGAGGGGTGACATGGGAAAAAACTACAAGTCACTATTTTTGTAGGAAATTTTATGCTAAAAAATTTTGTAATGACCTATTTTTATCACAAAATCAAAATTGGGGAAGAAAAACCCAAAAAACTAAGTTTTGGGGGACAAACACCCTTTCCCAAAAATGAAAGAGATGGGAAGGTTGCAATTTTTAGTACGTTGATCTAAGGGACCCACCTAGCAACCCTATATAGTTGAAGTTTATGTGTTAATTTTTAATATTTTTTTTGTAAACTATGAAAGATTAGGTGATAAATGCTTCTCGAAACAGATAACATTATTCTGATGACTCATCTTATTTTTAATTTTTATAAAATTATTTTCATGGCTTGTTTTACAATTTTTTTTCCGTGTTTGTTTTTTTTCCCCCTTTGATTTCATAAGTTAATTTTCACTTTCTGATTGATTCATTTTTTAATTTCAATGTAGTTGAATATTGAAGTTCTTTTGTCAGTATTTTTTGACAAATTGGTGAGAATGAATATTTATTGATAAAATACTGGTGTAGAAATTAATTTTGTCTGGAGTAGATTACCGCATTGCTGCAACTTTGATACGTTTCCCTTGAAACATTGAAGAATTTAAAAAAAAAAAAAGCACAAATACTGCGGAAAATCACACGCAAATCCAAAAATTTGAACAGAATTGAACAATTATTATTCTAATCTTGGTGTCGCTAAACTGTAATATGTGTATTCGCTTATATTATAGACGTACTATACACTACACGGTATAGTGCTTGATCTATCCTTATTTTTCCATATTTCAGTTATTACTATTGTTCTTTCGCTTTTTGATCCTCTCATGCCAGTGCCTGATTTGTTTATGTATTATCATTTTGCCATGGAATACTTAATTTCAAACTTCTACGAGTCCTTTTGCTTTTTGCCCATCGCTAAATTTAGAAGTTGAATTAGGTTACCTTCGATCTATTTGTCTCGTTGTTTGTCTCGGCTACGTGTGGATATTATATCAGAAAAGAGACAGACCTGAAAGATGAAGAAGAAAAAAAAAGATGTTTTAAAAATATTGAAATAAACCTGTTCTTCATTTCTTTTTCCGTATCTCTTATCGGTAGTGGGGCACATGTTAATTTCGAATGGACACCATATTGTCGTTATTATTTAAATGAGGTTGACGAATTTTGACGTTTTGTGTCGTCGAAGAATGAGCGGCACGGTGTTTAGTAGAGATAAAAAGGAAGAGAATGAGAAAGAGGGAGTTGGAGGCGAAAGAGAGGCGGAAAACGAGATAGCGAGAGAGATGAATAGTTGAAAAGTGAAATCGACTAATTTTCAGTGGTGGCGAACGTTTACGATTTTCATAATTAAGTTTATCGAGTCTACCTGTCGAATGTTGGTTGCTATTAAATGAGTATGCTTTTTGCCAGAAAGATGAAATAAGGAAGTGTGAAGTATTTTTTCTGTAATTTTGGCCTCTGTGAATATACAGTCACATTTATTTTTTTCTCGATTTTTGCTCCCTCTGAAACTGTTATGTTCAATCTGTGGTCATGATCTTATTTTTCTCTGGTTGGCTCCCTAGTTTTTTTCCCCCTTCTTTTCTTGAAATACAAGTGAAATTCTACCTTCGAGTTGTAAGAATCGATTAGAGACTATATTTTCGTAAATTTCGTCATAAACGTGGAATTTTTGTATTCAGCAACTGCCATTTTGTTCGCAGATGTCGCTAGAATAAAGAATGAAAGCTTTCGTATAATTTCATTTTCGAGTTATAAATTAATAGAATCGTACAAGTGCCTTTTTAAAATTGCTCTTTTGTTGTAAAAGTGTATTATTTGATAGCTCTGCTGTGTTAAGAGTTGATTAATGTAAAGCGAGAAAAGACGTATTTGACGAGAAGATTTTTCAAATTGTGTCATTCTTTTCGAGGTTTCGCAGATGACAAGGTCTAGCGTGCAGAAAATTAAAATAATTAAAATCTAGGTACCTACAGAGGGCTGTCTTAGCTAGTGAAGTAACACCTAATTTTTTTTTTTGTCGCGTCTTGAGCGATTGTTTGTTTACCTGTGATTTTTGTGATGACAGGCCTACATTGTACATTTATTTAGGAGATACTATTTGAGGAATGGCAAAGCTATGTACCAAATTACACGCGAATCGTGACTTACGAGACAATAGCATCGATAACTCGAGATTCTGGGGAGGATTTTCACCGAGCATGAAAGAACAATATAAATATGAACGTAATTTATTTCGACGAGTGGTTTTTGCATGGAGATACCTTCATTTCCAGGGTTGGGAGGTTGAATCTCCATATCCCCTTACGACCGCGTCACTGTTATGAGAACGTTCATAAATGTCGACTAACCCTTCAACTTTCCTGAAAATCAGAAATAATTTTTGTCACCAAAATTTGTACATAATCTTCTAAAGGGAAATGGCTCAGTAATAATATCGGTTAGTTGAATTCTTTGGACTCGATCGGATATGAAGAGGTCAAGTGTTTGTGTTCAGCGTGCAGATGCACACTCATGGGAACATTTTCTTCCGCTGGTGGAAACGGTCTACTAAGGGTGCATCAACATTTTTTGTGGAATTCATTTCCAATTGCTAATGTGTTATGTTCGGTGTGAATTTCGGTCTTAGTGCCGACTTGAGACTTTTTGAGGGAGCTTCTATTCACACGATATAGAATGTAGACTAGACATGATTATTTTTTGAGAATTAGAATTATATCGCTTCTCTCTCTCTCTCTCTCCCGCTCGGTTGAATGTAAACAAGATTTATCCATTTTGTCTTCAGCCCAGTTAATAATATTGAAAAGTAGATGTCGCTGATTTTGGTTATCAACTATGAGTCTTGTTTTGGTTTTTGATTACTCATTACGGATGCTTAAATTATCGATACCGTCGATAGTTTTTCTCAAAGATGACTATCGATAGCTTTGACTAAATTATCAGTAGGAAAATTTTGATAGTATGCATCACTATCACTCATTAAAATTATCAATAGGAAAATACTGACAGTATGCATCATTATTACTCATTATAGTGATTACATTGTCCTAATATCTCGTATGAATAAGAAATCTCATAAAGTACTGGGCCCTACCAATTTTTAGCCCTGAATGTGTATGTACGAGTTAATCGAAATAAATTACCGTCTGCACATTAGAGCTTTGTTCTGTTTGTCAAATTTTAGTATTGGGGCAGGTGTAACACCGAACACGGGTCAGCCTCCAGGTTATATGCGGGTTACCTCAAAGGACACGATGATGTTGAAACAATGTGGTTGAAAAGGAACGCCGAAAGTAGTACCTATACCAAACTCACCTAATCGCTGATAACGAATATTTTATCCTCGTATTAAACGAAACGAAGTACTTTTACCATACTCCGATTTTTTACATCTACTCGTCGAGTAAGTGTAGGATGTGCTGACTCGGTTTTATCCGTACAAAAAGAACGCCGAGTTGCGCAACCACACAAAATTACAAAACGTGTCGTTTGAATGAAAAACTGAAACTGGGCCCTATTGAAATATTCAGATTGAAAATTCGATAGGTAATCGACTTTACTGACTGGAAACTCTCAATACCGTAATGATAATGTTCGTGTTTTTTTTTTTTTTTAAAACTTTGTGCAAAGAATTTTCCCCACATTAAAAGGAAAAAAGTCAGCGTCTGTGCCGAGTTGATGAATCTTCCGTGTTGTTTCGGATCAAAAAGAACGCCATGGTTGACACTGTGGGTCGCATTGGTGTTGAAACTTCAAAAGTGTGAATTTTTGTATTCACAGCTAATAGAACAAAACTTATTCCTTTTCGATTTCTAGAAACCCTGAAACTGACGAAAGACTAAAGACAAAAAAAAAGAAAAGAAAACACCACGTTCGACCAACCAACTGTGCAGTGGGTAGTAGTCTTTTCTTCTTTTTCACCCCCTCCCTTTTCATCTTTTCCTTTCCTAACAATGCGACTGGTGAAGATGTGTTCGTTATATTATTTTGTATTTCGCCTCCCTTCTCCGCTCCTCGACCTGGCCACGTTTTTGCTTTTTTCTCTTTCATGTCCCGTTTTCGAAACTACTATCGCACGGAGTTGTCTCCGCACTCGCCCTCACCATCCCCTGTCGCTACGGAAGGCACCGATGTACACGGCGCGTTATACATATTAGGCGGTACGCCCTGCTCCGGTTCTCTATACCCTCCGTCTGTAGAATTCGACCGTGGCACGAAAAACCGACAGACAAGTTGTGGAAAGAGGCCGAAGAGAGTGCGAGTGGTGCGACGAAGACGCGCGCGCTCGCGTGTGTTCGTGTGTGTGTGTGTGTGTGTGTATGTATGTGTATGTATGTGTAGAGGGTATTTTCTCTCGAACCCAGCAGCTAGAAAAAGGTGTACGAGGAGGGGTGCTTTTCTTACGTTTTTAGGGTGTATAAAAGCTGTTATCCTGCGGCGATATCGAAACGAAATACCAAACGAATGCATTGCACAGTGCACTAGTTTTTGAACGAACTTTGCGGCACCTTTTCCATTCAGCCTTTTAGCCTCTCTGGATTACGATTACGCCACAATAGTGGCGTGGCGTTGTCTTTTAAAGATGAGGCGATGATGGCGAGTGCGTTTCACATTATAAAAATGGAGACGTAGACGGCCACACAACCGCCACTACCACTACCACTACCACTACCACCACGTCGACGTCGGCGTCTTCGTAATTACGATTAATGACTCCAACGCCATCTGACGTTTCGAATTGAAATTTTTAAATTACCAACCAGTCAAACGGACCACCACGTTTTTTCACGCGTATGGGGAACCCCTGATGGTATTTTTATCCGTAATTAAGCGGTTAATAGTTTTTCCCCCCCCTTCTTTTCTTTCTCACATAAATACGTACGTACTTATATGTGTTCCTATTCTTCGATTTTACCCACATTATGCCTTTTTAAACGTGTTTTCATTTTTTTTTCCTGGAAAGATACGCGTGTGTAATGCAGGCTCATAAGGTTCACTGTACAGTAGCGGTGTGCGGTGCTGTATTGTTGTTTTATGGCCGTGATAACGTTTGTGATAATAGCGACGTGGATTCTGCGGACATTTTAGTTGTTCGAATGTTCTAATCAATTATTGTTGTATTTATCCGGTCGGTTTGAGGTGGACAATAACTTTTTCAGTGCCTATGATGCCTGTGATCGAGATCTTTGTGGTCACGATGAATATTTGGTCTGAATCAGTAATTTTGGCGTTGAGAAATTCATTTACTCTATAAACATGAATAAACTTTTCCCCATTCAGAGATATTTGATTTGTGAGCTGTTGATTTTTGAAAAACTGATATCGGAGTTGAATCGTTCTTGAAAACTGTTTTTTGTTTTAAAGATATTCGTTCGATTCATTCTATTCTTTTTTCGTTCAGTTCGACGCTGGATTATGAAATTTTCCATTTGGCCAACAATGTTGAAATTTTATGCGTGATGGTTGCATAGTGGTTCGCCTTATTTTTCCGTGTAATACCAATCAGTGATGGACGCAACAATGAAAAAGAACTTGACGAAGAAAAACGTTCCGAGACTTCTAATTTCTGGGAAGAAAAAAGTTTCCAACGAACTGAGCAGGACGGAGGAGCACTATCTGAAATAACAATTCTCCTGAAGGAACAGAAATTGGAATGGAAAGAACTGATAGAACAAATGAACGTTTTTTACCATCTGTACTCTCCTACCAACTGCAGAAACCAGTTTACAGTTTGTTTGGTCTTTTCAAGTCTATACCAAAATGATTAATGTACGAATACCGATTTGTTGATGCTGAAGTGGGCAAAATTCAGATGGTCGTTGTGCTTTTAATTGCTCATCAAATCGTTGAAAACAAGGTTACCAATTGCCGTTTTATGGTTGAGGTAGCGGCTGGATGAGAATGATGAAGCTATGTAATATTTCCCACGAATGATCAGTTCGGCATTTCTATGGGCATTTGAAATATCGCGATTGTAAGAAACCAAAATGAAATATATCTTCCTCGCATCAATCGCGATACGTGTGTATTTCTCAGAAGTGTCAAATTTTGTAATGGCTACCATTCGAAAACCAGTTGACCGAGTTCGCTTACAATCAATACAAAACCAGTCCCTGATAGTCTACAACTATCGTAAAAATTTCAAGCCAAAATCTTTTAATTTACGGGACTTAATATTGAGAGGACATGGTGGGTTTGCAGAACTTTGAGAATCTCTCCCTCCAAAACTAGTGGATGACTTTCAAAAATTTCACAAAAATGTGTAGCCCATGAAAGTTCCTAAAACTGTTTCAAGTTTCTTTTTCGTTAGTCAAAAAGCGAAAGCTCCCTACGGACTACCAAAAGTTGCCGAAATGAGTAATAAGTGCATATATGTATAATCATATATCGTGTACAGAAGAATTCGAGTGACCTTTATATTCTTGATCTATAACTCAAGATCGCCGCTTTTTTACAGGTTCCCTCCCCCCATTGCACTGAATGAAATAGTTGCATTTTCTTTGGAAAATACACGAAAAGAAAGAGATGAAGTAGCTCGTCTTTTCTTGGCATTATTTTCAATCAGCATTCTCAGTAATTCGATTCTTTTTGTCTATTTGTTGTAAAAAGTTGTATGAGTTGGGTCGCTGTTGTGATCAGTTGTGGTTATGAATTTTATTGTCGTGTTTTACAACAGTTGAGTGTTTACGGTCGCGAAGAGAACGAATTTTTTGCAACCTTGCTGTGTTATCACTTACACACATTTAATTGTGCACCATAATGTTCATACCAACTCGCAAGTTGGAGAAGAAAACAGTTACGACATTACAAAACATTCTGCGCCGCGATAAACTGACATCAAATTTTTGTGACGATTATTAGTGATGTAAAAAGTATATCAATTGATTTCGTATAAAATCAAAATGATGAAAATTGTGTTGAATACATGAAGGAGAAGCTGAAAGATACGAACTTTTAAAAAAGCGTAATTTACAAGCGCGCAAGCTGCAAGGTTTGTTTCTTTTCGGCTTCTGTTTTTTCTTGTCTTTCTTCACTTTGCTCTGTATTTATAAATTTGGTGATGTAAATAGCATCAGGATCAGTTGATGCGTATGGACACTTCATGATCTTATTTTGATACATATAGATACTTAATTTTCTTGATCTTTTACGTCATTGACGCTCATTAAGGTGTAAAAATAACACAAGCCCAATTTCTCACAACTGCTGCGAAGTTCTCTATTTCTTTGCCATAAAGAGGGAAAAAGAACAAAGCTAGTTGAGTGTATACGTTGTTCAGGCATACAAACGCTGTTTAATTTCTTCTCGAAATTCGGTTTTTTCATATAGTGTACGAGCTGTTACCCGCAGCTTCGTTTTCGTAGTGTCTAATAATTGACTTAACCCCTTTTTTGTGAACCCAAATGAAACGCGATGAAAAAAAAAATAAAGAGTGAGGCACTGAGATTCATAATTATCCGCCTCACCAACCAGTAGTCATCAGGCGATAAAATCTCTTTTCTACTTCTTTTCATTCGGTTCAAGAAAATGCGCTGTCCGTTTTCCCTTATCATAGATGGTAAAAATTGGTAACTCTTCCATAAGATGGCTTATGCACTTCCTTGATGGCTGTAAACCTACTTTGGAATGACACCTTTTTTCTGGAAAATTGATTGTGTTTACAACAGTTTTTAGCCCGTAGTATTTTATAATATGTATAGAGGTAAACGTACAGATTATCCTGGGTTGGGGTATGATTGATTGTTGGGGTATGATTGGTTCATTTCTGATCGCATCATTTTGGATGGCTTAAAATGTGATGTTCAACTTCATCTTTGATTCTGTTCAAAATTTCATCTTGTAATTTTGAGAGTGAAGACCCGATGGGAAACCTAAATACTTAATCGATGATTTGAACACGATTAATAATTTTATAATTGGCGATTAAATCATGAAATTGTGATACGTGTTCAACCCCGTAGTCTTGTTAGCAATAAGCAAATGCACTTCCTTGGTCGCGCTTTTTGCTGCGACCATTTTTTCAAATTTTGCGCTCATTATTCGTCTTCACCCGCACAAGAAATTTAAAAAATGTTGACTGCTTTACCTTACCCACTGAAGAAGCGAAAACCACCTCCCTTCGAGAAGTGGAAGTTTTTCTCCGTCTCTTTGCTTTCGTTTTTTGCGCCGCATTTCATTCCTTCAACTCGAATTTATTGCCACAATTTTTCACCCTTCTTTCACTCGTTAATTCGCGCCTCTTCGTTTTCACCCCATCCTTCACGAATCACGACCCTTTTTGTGATGCCACTATTGTCGTATTTATTATTGTCGTCGGATGCAGTTTTCGAAATTCGACGATGCAATTATCGTTTGTTAGGTTGAAATCGCCGCCGTGACTTTGAGGTGCGGATGGTGGCCGAAGGGTGGTTTTTGCCCGGGGTTGAAGCTTCGATAGAATTTCATTTTGTGACCATGCTTCGGCATCGCCATGGAAAATTCCATAAAAAAACCCGAAACGAATCGTGTTGTTTTTTTCGATATGGGGGCGATGGCGGAGTGTGACGTATGCGTACACCGTTTTCATTTGTGCATTAGAGGTCTTTCGCAGATGAAGTTTCTGGTGAAGTGTATTTTCGACGCGTGATTTTTCATTTAACGTTGTAGCTGCTGTACTGACTGATGGAAAAGTTGAGCTCTGATTGGTTGTCGAGTACTAAAATAGGGACTCGGCTCGTTTAATGATTAAATTTGTTTTGTGTTGAGTTCGTGGCAGGAGGTACTCATTGATCAACGTATTTATTGACTTTGGTGCAGAATATTCCGTCGCGCTTGCGGTCAAATGCTACTAAAATTGTCTAATTTTATAAACTTTAGTGGCAGAACGTGAATTTATTTGTCAAAGAAGAAGCTATAATACCTGATTGATGAATTTGACGATAATATTATTATTTCAACGCTTTCACGTCTTCATATCCGAAAAAAAAAAAGTGAGAAACGTTTGCAAAGTAATCTCGTAAGGGCCCGAAAATGAGTAATAAGTGAAAATAATGATTGGCTTCTGTACTTTTGGGAAATTATTAATTGTCGCGGCTTGAATAAGTTGGCAAGCGAGTTTTTTTTCATGCTGTGCCAACTGAGAGGTGTTAAATTTCACAACGTTCTTTCCAAATTGTTGAACTTGCAAAATTAATGCATTAATCAGAACTTGTTGAAATTTTTGCAAATTTCATGCGGCTCGTTAAATAAATAAAATAGGTGTTTTATTTTTAATGTCGCGTTGCTTCGCGAAGTCAGGGTCTTCTATTCATAAATTTTATATGAACGTTGATATGTATTTCTGATGTATTGATCCTTTTTAAACGTGATTCTGTTGACAATCTAGATGAAATAAGCAATGCGAAAATCCTACATTTGTGACGAAATATCGGTAATTCTTGATTGCTTCAAAGAGGTAATTTCCATTCGTTTAATCTTGGAGAGTCGATAACTTTGAAAGTCGAATAATTTGTCTGGTCAAAACGTTGATAGTATTTTGGCTTCGATGATAAGAATTCTTCGAAAAATCAGTTGTGTTCTTAGATTTTTTTTCTTAATTGCAGTAATTTCAAATCATTATCTCGCAGAATGGGGTTTTCACGTCATAAAAATATTAAAATATTAGCGCCGCCAAATTTTGTCTTCTTTTAGCATTTATTAGTCAACTTTATTTTTCGGTTAGGATTTTTAATCTGATAAATTTACTGTTCAAAATCTTCCCAAATCGTACGATAAATTGTGTACTCGTCAACCGTTAAATTTTTAGTGCAAACCATTTGCGTTCATGGCATTGTTTTCTTTTTCGTGTCAGATCGTAATATCGTATTTATATAGGTAAAAGTTGTGAAACCTATTCGTAGATATATCCTTTTTCTGCAAGCTTCTCAAACAATTCGATTCAGTCTTCTCATCGATATTGGTATTATTGACTCGGATAAATGAAGATGAACAGTTTTGGTGGTTGAAGTTTGAACGTAGGAAAAGTTTTTAATGTTTGTTGAAGTCGAACATATGCGCACCTCATTGTGATCGGTAAAGTTGTTGTATTTCAGATAATGATGTCATAATTTCGAGTGAACCTTTGCCTATATATATCTATATGGAGTGAACTTCCTACGGGTGGCGGTACAGTGCGCGTGGAGGAAACATATAAGTATCTTTGGCGGAAGGTGATTCTTGCTACGAAAAGTCGGCAACTTTATTGTTAATTGAATTCTGAAAATTTTTCATTTTGGTTAAAATTACTTTATTTCTCACACGTGGATTTTTTAAGTTTGAACGTTATCAAAAATTGTCAATGAGAAGTAAAATTGGAAGGACCTTATTCTTCCAATGATACTTATTTATATCGGATATTTCGTCTTCACATTCTTCTTATCACTGTACTCAGTCCGAAAGTTCTTATCGAATATACACGTCATTTTACCATTTGTAAAAGTAGGTTCATCAAATTTAGTTCCATAAATCAGCACCGTGTTCCCTTTAAATTTATAGGTATTAATTACATTGCAATTAAAATTTTGAAAACAATTGCGAGAGAATCATTGCTTTTAGAAAACTGAAATTTTTCAAAGACATTGCCACATGTTAACTCAATATTCTGTGAAATTTTAATTAAAATCGTACGTTCTGTTACGAAGATATTGTCAAAATTAGGTCAAATTAAATGATTCAAATCATATGAACTCAGTCAGTTTTCAAGAACCAAAAGTAGGATTGAGCTGAAATTTCAATGAATTATTTTGAAGCATTAGCTAAACAATCTGTGAAAATTAGGATTAAATGATATGTTGGATTTGAGAGAGATCTCTGAAATTTGAATCACAAATTCCAAAGAGAATTTCAGCGATATCTCCCAATCCCAACGAACAATTTCATCCAAATTTTCACAAATTCTCAAGTTAGCAATTCAAAATGATTCATAAAAATTTCAGCTCAATCCGTTGTTTTTAGTTCTTGAGAATTGATTAATTTGAATCATTTAATCTGTCAAAATTTCGGCGATATCTTCATAACCAAATGTACAATTTCGATAAAATTTTGGCAGAATCTTGACTCGAAACATGACAATATCTCTGCAAAATTTCAGCTCTCTAAAAACAACGGTTCTTTCACAATAGTTCTCGTTAACATTGATTGCAGTGGAATTAAATGAAAATTCTATCTCATAGGGCCCTATGGTGGCGAAATGTGGAAGTAATTGGCATGGTACAGAAATTTTAGTGATAATACGAGGAGTAAAATGACTTGTGTATCCAATACTTTGCTCAGTTCGTATAGTTATAGGTATAATATAGTCTAAGTGTCTAACGCTTTATGTAGTGAAATAAATAATGTATCGCTGAAATATTTATGTTAGTGAATTTGAACGTTTGTCCATCGGGGATAATTCCCCGCCTATTTTTCTTGCCATATTTTTGATTCGTCAGAATGTTCGTGTTTGAGGCCACAACATGAATTGTATGTACGTTTACAAAATAGCTCTGTATTCTGTAGGATAGATCATAGGCTGAATAATGTATTTGTTCAGGTCGTTTTGAAGAAGAGCAGAGAGCAGCAGCAGCGTCCTTGGCGGCGTCGTGTGACCGCTTGTGTGTTAATGCTCGTCGCGTTGAAGGGTTGAGGGACGAAGGCAGTGGTTGTTTAACGACATTCTGCCGCAGAGCTAGAGATATATTTACGTAGGCATTCCCGTCCTCCTCCTCCCCTTGTGACGCTCGGTACTTGGTCTTTGAAATTTTCAGTCGATGAGGAGCGTCAGCTCTTTTAGTTGTCGCGTCGTCGAATGTCGAAAGTTCATATTCTCTGATGCATGCAACGTTCGTTTATACTCGTACTTGCGCTTTCAGTGAGCGTGAGCTGAATAATGTTGGTTATTACCCCAACTGACGACTGGTAGAATTTCATGTGATTCGTTCTGTGAAAACATCGATAAAACTAGTCAAAAATATTGGTAATATTACAGTTCTGTTGAAAAATCTCTCGTCTTCGTTAGGTTTTAAGATAACATAGAGTAATGCAGGTCTGAAATAAATTTGGTGCTCATCCATTAAGTAGTTATCGAGAAAAATGGAAACAAAATATCTGGAAAAGTGGTTTTTTAGCAATTCACATTGATAGATCAATATTTTTATTAAAGATTTGGATAACTGTCGATAATTTTTTTGTAATTTCTCAATTTGAAACTAGCAATGAAATATTGATATATTGAAAGCTATCGATATAGATATCAATCACTGTCAATATAAATATCGATCACTATCGGTATAAATATATATTACTATTGATATTATTTTACAGTTTTTTCAAGTAAGCTCTCTCCATCTATATCTATATCTCCATATCCATCTCTATATCTCTATCTCCATAGCATTCTTTTTTTATAAATTTACTTCAATCTTTTAAAGAACTAAAACTCTAGAATTGAACTAACTTTTAAGCGTCAGCCATCAGACGTCATATTTTAAGTCACATTAATGTATCGATAGGTCCGTTTGCTAGATTTACACCAACTTGCTCCACCCTACACTGGGAGGGCTATCCTACAAATATTCACATAAAACTTGACACAGACATCCGTATTCACAAATATCACTTTAACTTCAATTTATCTAAACCTTGCTTTAAAACAACTTTTTGTACAATTCTGGTTTATTCAAGCAGCCGTTTTTCTGGTCATTCTGGTAAAATTTCTGAATGTTACATCAAAATTCTTTCACAGCATTAACAAATGTTACTGATAAAATAACGAAGGTAGTATTAAATTATCCCAAATTTCTGATAATTTTCGAAATAGAAGAATTACAGAATATACTAGAATATGTTTCTGTAATTCTGCACAAATTTTACCAGAATTACTAGAAAAATGGCTGCCCGAACAAACCTTGTATTCAAGAATATAGTAACGTTGTATTCTCTTATGAGGTTTCTCACATAAGAACACAATTTTACCGCATTGTTCTTAGTGAAATTGTATTGAGGTTTAAGTAAAGGGAGGTTAAACTGGTGTTTGTGAATATGGATGAAAGTGACATTACACTTTTTCATTCGTGGAATAGCCTCTCCGGTTTAGGTTGGTGTAAGTCTGTGTAGTTCTATCAAACAGAGCTTTTGTGTGTGTATGTGTTTGGTTGTGTGCGTGCTCCCCCTATCAACTTGACATATCGTTTCAATTTTGAAACAAACTTCTTATATGTTATTCAATGTTCAGTAGTTTGTAAAGAAAGTAAATAAAAACTTATAATGAACACACAAATTGCGAAAAATTCATGTTTTTATTATTGTGTAGATATTTTTACGTTTAAACATCAATCCTTTATGAATGCAGTCACAGCGGCAATGACTTTTTTTTCTATTGGAGCCGTGCCCCCAAAATTTCAGACCCTATTAGCGCCTACGATTTTAGTCTCCATCAACAAGATTTTTCAAAGTCTTGTGACACTGTATAAATTATTATTATTGCTGGTTGATGAAATGGCAACATTAATTCATCCTGAGAATTGTTTTTGGATTTTTTCGGTAACATTGCGGGTTACTTGACTTCTCGAGTTGGCAGCCTTGCGGTAGATAGTACGATACGAATGTAGAACATTTATCGAAAATACAGTCCGAAATATTATTTTTTATCCATATGCCCGTAATACTTCTCATCCTTTACATTTTTAAAAAGAACACTGAAAATTACGTTTCACTTTTATATATTACCTAGAGAAAGTGATTTTTTTTCTCTCCAAACTTGAAATTTACAAATCTACAAAACATATTTCTTATTTTTTGTTCAGCAAGACATTATAAACTAAAAATAAATATTACGAAATGTACATACGTTATGTTGTTGGTTAATAAACACATAAAAAACAAATTATTTATGAAAACAATAATTATTAGATTAGAAAAAATATGAAAGAAAACTGATATTTGTAGAAAGCTGAGATGTGCAACTGAATTTCTAATGATTCTTCGAGATTTTAAACTTTGTTTTCAACACTGAAACGACACCCATCGAGTCGTTTTTCTTGCCGATCTCCCACTCTGCGTGTTTCTGCTTGTAGATCCGCCGTTAGTCTATTTTTAAAAGCTCATAAAAAATACTTCTTTTACTATTCCGTATCACAATAACACACTGAAATCGTCTAAAGAACAGCTAACTCAGGAAATTATTAATATTAATCAACATTAATCTGCTCTTTTTTTTTCTCGTGTAAAAACAATGTATTTATTTAATCGTCCTCTTTTAGGTAGGTATAGCTTTGAATGTGCATTAATATTAACAGCTAGCAGACATGTGAATTCATAATGATGTCCGCGCAAAGGTGAGTGTGTTACCAGTGTTTTTGCTTAATATTTAAAACGGTTTTTCTAATTTAACAAAATCAGTACATAAAACAATTTTTGATTTTTTCATCACTATCCATATTGAAACGTGTGTAATTACGTGTAAGATTTTAGTGATTTTTATGTTATAGAAATGCAATGTATACCGGATTTTTGAAAGGCATGGGAGGCAAAGGTGGCTCGAATAAAGAGCAGAAATTGCAACAGAAGCGGACGACTAATCGCTGTTTGTCCCTCTCTGATTCCAGTCTGCCAAGTGAAGAAATTGTGGAACTAAAAAATTCGCTACTCATGTTGAATAAATCATTGAGAGCCTTCAGTGGAGGGGTGTGCGAAGTTTCATGTATGATTTTTTTCTCGGAACTTTTAAAATGTTGTTATCGGAATATCATTTATTAGGTACCTGATGATAATTGGAGCGCGTTTGTATTGTGGCATTTATATTTATAGCTTGCAACCCTCGCGAAGCATCCAAAAGATTACATGCTGGATTAGGAGAAGTATTGGACACAATGCGAAACATAATCGACAAATATCCGTCGTTATCAACGCCAGAAGTGTTTTCGTCGATACAAATGTTGGTTTTGTACGTTCAAGGTGAATACCTACTCGAGCTGTAAATATTGCAGAATATAATGATATGTATAAATTTAAGTTATCGATGTTATTCATTGGTTCATTGTTTTACAGCTTTTCGTGATTCAGTTAACTGTGCTGAAGAGATACATCGGCTTATTAATCAGTTGGCGCTGTATTTCAGTCGGAGGTAAACTAACCATTAATCAGGTTTCATGCTGATGTCAAGTTCAAAGTTTTTATTTGGATTTTTTTTGATTTTTCAGTGTCTCGCAGTACTTAATACAAATGAAAGAATCGGAGAAATTGACAAAAAGAGCAGATAAAGTTCAGGTAAACACATTTCCACGTATAGAGAGGGGTTGTGGGTTTGAAATCCGCCTATTAGCTAAAGAAAAATTGCCGAAATTATATGCCGTTTTGTTATTTTGGTTCGAAATTTTTGTGTTAAGAAATGAGAAAGTGTGGATCGATGACATGATAGCTAGAACACTGATCAAACATCACGGAAAAATTTTCTCTAAATGTGATCTTCGATTACAGATAGAACCTACAGATTCCAAAAACAGAACGCATCAGTGACGTAATAAAGGAAGGGTTATGGCAAGAAAATCACGATTTCGTTACGTTACTGGAGCGCGTATAAACAGTTATATTTAAAAAAAAAAAAGTAAATTTTATGGAAAATTATATTTGACAATAAATTTTACTAAGCCGTTGTTTCATCGAGAGTTCATATTCATATCGCTCCCCAACAATTCATTTGGCAAGGCTATTACGAAAATCAAATAATTTCTGAAAGAATTTTGAAGTAGAACCACCTACACAGTTGCTAATCATGAAAAAATGAATATGATTTACCTAAAAATTCTGATAGAAATGTCTCGATAATTTTGCGTGTGTTTTTAGGTAATTTGCTGTAAATAGTTTAGGAAAATTTGAAATTTTTTTACGTTAGAGAATTTCGTAAATCGCATTTAAACACTGTATGTAGTTTTAACTAAAGAATTACCAAAGAAAAAAAATTTGAAAATACAAGTAGGTTGCAGCATAAAGCCATGTGTAAAGCCTAGTTGTTCATTTGATAATATTCACCTTTGCAGTTGGCTATCAATAAGGTATAAATGGACCAAATATGAATTCGTTTTTCCCATTTTATCAATCAAAAGTATCGATATTTTTGGTATCGATGCTTAAAAATGTAAGAAAATATTGATATTTCTCTGAATTAATCCTTAGTCTTCTAGATAAATGACGATATTTTATGTATCGATGCGACACAATATTTCGCATCTCTATTAGGTAGTATTTACTCTAAATAAGTGGAAATGATTTAGAGGTTGATATTTATAAAGTTTGGGGTAAGTTCTTTTCTTATTGTGGACAAATTTTTTGAAAAATTTACCTGTGCTAACTTCTGAAAAAAGTTTATTCATTTAAAATATTTCTTTTTCTCCAAATTTGCTACGCTTATTGACCTCATTTTTGAATTATATTGCTGAATAGCCCTTCATATTCATGGTTTGTATTAGTTATTAAAAAAAAAATTGCTCGGAAAAAACTCGCTAAAATTCTTTTCCTTTTTTTTTTTTTTTTTTTAAAACCAAAATGAGCTTTGAATGCGATGGCGAAATACTGCAGCCTATACTTTTTTTCAAAGAGCTCTTCATCACCTTCTCATAGATTATTCAAAATCTCCCATCTCCAGAAGCTACTATGAATCATGGAATACAATGATTTAAAAAAAAGGGTCATAAATTCATTCATAGGCGACAATTGTTGGCTCGCGAATGTGCTGAAGATTAGTGGAGGCTGTGCAGGTTAAGTAGACTAATCTTGTTCAATTACCCAATCGTATTTCCGTATTTCTGTCCTCAGATTCGAAAAGAAACGAGTAAGAATTCCAACCCAATCTTCGGAATTGAACTGGAGAAACATTTGAACATCAATAGGTTGGAGATACCATTCATTGTTTCCAAATGTATCAAGGAAATAGAAACTCACGGATTATATGTCAACGTAAGAACATCATCAGTCGATGTCAGCTTTTCCTTTGCTCTGTCAATTATTTGGCAATGCTATAAACGATTAAAAAATTTTCATCAGGGAATATATCGAGTATCAGCAGTAAAATCAAAAGTAAACCAATTGTGCGAAGCTTTCGAAAAGTACGGTAGCAAAGTAAGCCTGACCGATATTAACCCAAATATTATTGCCAACGTCTTGAAACTGTACCTAAGAGAACTTCCACAACCATTATTTACTTTTGAATTGTATCCAGAATTCATCAGGTATGTACAGAGAGCTCGTTTATAATTATTTATTTTCTGTAATCTTGTCTGTAGATACAGGAACCTGTGCGTTTTAAATACAGAAAAAATTAATGAAAATCCCAAGGATTGAGTTAGGATGTTAAGTACTTACACTAATTGTTACACACATAGTGGCGGTTCTAGCTTTTTTTTGAGGGGGAGTACCAAAGTGAACCACGATAGAAAATTGCAAAAAAAAAAAAAAAAAAAAAAAAACGGTTCCTAAAAGTGGCTTTTGCTTTTGTGTAAAAAATTTGGTTTGTCAGTTGAAGAATCATAATGGCACTGTTGAACAATACATTTTCAAGTCATTTTTAATAATATTTAATTTCCGCACTTGAGATGAGGGTGCTTGAAGGTGATTTGCGCCCCGGATTTTTCACCCAAAAAGACACTAGGCAGTTACACTTTTTTTTGTTTTTAATACGAGTTTGTAATTATGGGGGACTTAGGCCCCCTCAAAATTCATAAACCCCTTTATGCTTATGAAATATTACGGTAAAAGCTTTATTTAACTAATCTAGAGCTGATGAAAAATTGTTGAAATCTTTAATTCGAGAATACGTGGATATCCCCTGAATATAATATATCCTTAGGATGACAATCATATTTTCTTTTGTTTATTAAAACTAGCGGTGTTAGGTCGGATTCAACTATTCATGTTCTTCGGATCGTACCCATATTCTGTGGCGTGTTTCATTCTTGAAAACCAGCTAAGACAATATGTCTTCGAATTTCGGCTTACAGAGCACAAATTTCAGTGAACAAATTAAACTTCATTGAGTGAGGGCGTCATTTTTTAATAAGCAAAGGGATCAAATGACGGGCTTATTAAAAAATTGGAACGCGTTCTCTTTCCCGGTTTCCCTTTCATGGGAGTAAACATCATTAGCGTACCTACTTCGGATCGTGCCTTTGGGAAGTTTTACTGAAGAAAGATTTTTGTTGCGAGTAGTGCGAGCATAATTTGGGCTATTCAGTAGTGTTTCTGATCACAGTTTCTAATTGATTTTGAAAGATCAATTAAAATTGTTCATCGATCATTTGATCGACATTAAACTGATCAATTTTCAAAAGATCGATCAGTCGATCATTAATTTTCCTTAAACGATGGGTTTATTTATTTTTTCGTAAACCACACACAGCTTTTTCAAAGTTTTATGGTGCAGAAATTCTGTGCTTTTTGAGGGTATCAATATTGCCAAATATACCAATTAAATTGTTCCAAAAGAGAAACGCAAATCACCACCAGTAATACATGAAATACGTGGATGTCGTGGGGGAAGGAAACTGTTAGGATTTGCCCTAAATGCTAAACGGAATACTTTTATTACAGGCCGCCTGTTAGCGCCTTTATGAAATTTTGCATTTTTTTTTGGGACGGGGTATAAGTGCTAAAGTTATATAGACTATTTTAGACAAGTTGACGCACTTCCATAAAGCCAATCTAATAAAATCATCATTTTGTAGTTGGGACAAATTGTCTCACTAAATAATGGCTCTTCTACAGTTCATGCGATATGCGTGTAACAGTGTGAACGAGCAACATCATGTGACCAAGTGAACCAGTTGGAGATCTGTCGCTTCACTACAAGTGACAACATCAGACTAGCTTGTTGCAAGCTGCTCGGTTTACAAAATAATATTATATTTCGATTTTTTTCAAAGTCGCGATATCAAATGTAAAAATGTTGCAGCATTGCTGCAAGTATTGCAGATAGTGTTTCTGATTTTATCGTATTTGTTGCACAACACATTGTTGTGAGTGGTGTTGCATACATGTCGCATGCGTTGTAGAAGAGCCATAAGCACAAGTGTCGTTTGCGATTCGAAGTGGCGGAAGGGTGAAGGGAATTGAATTGCAAAGGACACTAGCGCTTAGTTCGGGGATGAAATTTTCCAAATGATTTTGGTCATGATTTCTTATCAGAGTGCATCAACTTGTCTAATTGTCTATATAACTTTAATAAGTACTAAAGAAAATTTTGCAAGAACTAAAACCTAACCAGCGTATTTTCATTGTGCATGAGGCGTAATAATAAAAATAAATAAAAATTAACTGAAGACATAATGCTAATGATTATCGAAGATAAAAAGATTGATCTTCTGGAACTTGCTGTTGTTTGATTGTAAATTCAGCATGGATCGATCAGTTTGATCGATCTTCTTGGTCCAATCATGATCGATTTTTTTCTGATCGATTTTAGATCGGGATCACTACTATTCAGTACTTTTTGATGCTTTTTTAATGCTCCTAAAAATTATACTACTACCATCTTGTAATTTTTACCTACTGTGTACGGAGGAGGTTATATGTTTGGTATGTATCTCCGGAACGAACGAAATTTCGTTTGTTCAGAACAAGTGTCTTACTTTCTAAATTTTAATGAAAGTAGACTCAAAATGTTCCTGACCGTCCGTAGAATGTCCTAGGGTATTCGCATTTGAAAATAAAAAAATTAGAAGGGTGTAATTGAAGAAAATGAGAATTTAAAGATTGAAAAAATTATTTTCGTAAATTTGGGCATACCCACCAATAAGAGAGAGCTACTCACTCAGATTAACTCAAGTCTTTTTTTTAAATAATAAAATTTATTACTCTTATTTTCTCATGTTGCCTGTTTTTCTGCGTCTGGGGGGGAGTTAAACCCAAACCACTCTATCTGTTCAGGGTAAGCCATGAAACTTGGAAATCTGGGTAAAATAAATAACGTAAACTTACTCCTCTTTGCTAATTTTGTGCATTTTTGTCATTTTAGGGGTAGCTACCTGAGATTTTTAATTTTTACTCTCAAATTTAAGAGGATATATCTCAAAAAGCAAGGATTTCGGAGTATTTTGAAAAAAAATTTTTTGGTTTTTCAGACCATAGAAAGTAGTATTGGAGGTTATATGCTGTTTAGCTTCCAAACATCTTGTATGTGAAAAATTTTTTTGTCAAAGAAAGAATAATTAAAGAAATGCATAAAATGTCTTGGGCACGAGCCATCGCCTGAGAATGGTTTCTGTGTTTCTAAATTTCCTTAAAATACGCTCAGAAACGGACATTAATTTTTAATGCAGTTTTGCATCACGCGGCATTCGAATTAAATTCTAATTATTGGAAGGAGATATCTTGCACTTCGTTTTTCAGAGTAGCCAAATTGTATGGCGTTGATTCCAGCGAGGAGAATAAGGAGAGGTGTGCTGAAGATCTGCGAAAGATTCTGTCCAAATTGCCGAAATGCTATTACACCGTTGTGGCAGCCGTCATGCAACACCTACATCGCATTTCTACCGAATCCAGTCTCAACAATATGTCCGCCTACAATTTAGCTGTTATTTTTGGACCAACATTACTACATTGTTTGCGCAGCAGCAGCGAAACTGGCTCCAAGGCGGCTCTTTTCGATAGTGTTCATCAAATTCGTGCCATCGAATTAATGATAACATGGGCAGATACATTGTTTTAAAGTACATATTATGATATTTCTATTGAAAACCCAATCTAGTCGTGCATCCGTATCAACGTTTCATGTCAACATATAAGTTACACATGCAAATAATGTTCCAGTCTCCTCTCTTATAATTAGAGTGCTGTAATAGGTAAGTATGCTCATACGAAATTTTGTTGACAAAAAGGCTCATGGGTTAATTCATTTAAGACAATCTAAAGTAGGGGCCGAAGCAATGTCATCTGGAGGGGGGTAATCGATCAGTAGGCCTAAATTTGGGCTGCAGTTATGTAGGCAACTGCCTACAAACGCAGCTTCTGAGGGGTGGCAAGTTTTTCAAATCAAAAGTGAAAAAAAAAACCAGGATCCTCTAAAAACAAAACAAAACAAAAAAAGTTATTGTATGAAATTCCTGGAACTCAAAATAGTTTTCTCAATAACTTGTATTTATGTAAAACCCCTCTCAGAGGTAAATTCAGTGTATAGCCCTGATCTCAAATTAAATAGCCTGTTTTTAGAGTGCTCAAGTTTTGTAGGTATTTTTTTTTTTTTTTGAATTGACTAAACCAATAACCCAATACAGTGATCATTAATCAAAGCACTTTTGAGATGAGGTCAAATACTTTGAGAAATTGAAATTGTGAGCTAGCAGTATAAAAGAGTGTAAAATGGGTGTAAAAAAATGTAGATGATTATATTCAAATTAAAGTCTTTATTGAATATACAAGTCATTTTGCTCCTTGTCTTATCACTAAAATTTCTGTACCATGTTAATTATTTCTACATTTTGCTACGATAGTGTCCTATGATATTGGTATTCTCAGAATTTCCATTTAATTCCATTGTAATCAATGTTATCAAGAACCATTGTGAAAGAATTGTTGCTTCTAGAAAGCTGAAATTTTGTATAGATATTGTCATATATTAGGTCAAGATTCTGTGAAAATTTCATCAAAATCATAGGTTTGA
The DNA here is from genome assembly GCA_011428145.1 of Ericerus pela. Lineage (NCBI taxonomy): Eukaryota > Metazoa > Arthropoda > Insecta > Hemiptera > Coccidae > Ericerus > Ericerus pela. Next base: position 118,659 of record WOFM01000532.1, read on the forward strand.
TTATGAAGATATCACTGAAATTGTGTCGGATTAAATAATTCAAATTATATGAACTCAATCAATTCTCAAGAACCAAATGTAAGATTGAGCTGACATTTTGATGAATCATTTTGATTAGTTAGCTTCAAAATCATGAAAATTTAGATGAAATTGCATGCTTGAATTGATAGATAACGTTGAAGTTCTGTTTAGATTTTGTGATTCAAATCTAGTTGAAGAATTTCAGAGATATCTCTCAAACCCAAAGTACCATTTTATCAAAATTTTCACAGATTTTTTAGCTAATACATCAAAATGATTAGTCGAAATTTCAGCTCAATTTTGCATTTGGTTTATGAGAATTGATTGAGTTCATGTAATTTAAACTATTTAATTTCACATAATTTTGACGATATCTTCATAACCAAAAGTACTATTTCAGTTTTCTAAAAGCAACACTTATCTTGCAATTGTTTTTGAAACCTCAATTGTAATATAATTAATATAAAATTAAAGGGAACATTCCATCCAACATGTGCTGTTGTGATGATTTATGGAACTAAATTAGATAGACCTACTTTTTTTAGGGAGTGAAATGACTTGTATATTGGATAAGGACTTTGATTCGAACACAGGCAGTTTTATTCAAGGCTGTAAAAAATATCCCTGAATTCCATTTTATCTTCTTTTTTCTATTGCTTAATAATTTTATCTACAAACAGCGCCTAACTGTATGAGGCAACCTCAGTCAGACTAGTCCCTTGAATACATAAATCCCTCAATTTTCTTAATAATTCCTACTTTATACTAATCACAGTTGAAAAACATACACCATGAAAGTGTATATAAACTCATGTTTTCATTAGAATATTCGTACTATTTCTGAGACTCTCATACTGTTCTCCATTGTTTACTTGTACTGTTATAAGTACAAAGTTAATATTCTATTATATTGTGATTTTACTCTTTGTGTCTTAATATTTTATTATGAAGTCTGTTACCTGAATATTAAGGTTCACCATAAGAGTGAATAATGAATTAATTCATTATCATGTATTATTAGTATTCATTTTGGATATCAGTATTCTTGATTGAAGTGTAACTCTAGAAAAGAGTATCATGTAGGTACAAACAGATCTCTTTTATGTTATTACAATGGGTCTTGAGCTAAAGTGGATGTCATACCCTCCACTCCCCCTCATTCAGTCCCTAATTCAAAGTTACGTTTACCCTTTTTTTATTGTTGACTTTTTTCTCTTTCCTTCGATTGAAATAATTTATTGTCAATTCTTAAAATGAAATCAACTCAATTATTTCCAAAAAAATTGAAGTGTATCATATTACTTAGATTTTTCTGTTCAAGTGTAACTATTGTATATCTTATTTCAATTTTAGTTTTGAAATATTTAAATTAACTGTTCACAAAATGTCGTATGAGTACACTTTCCTTTATACCTTTTTGGTATACTTACTTGTCTTTCCTGTGGCATCAAAGAAATATTTCACCATCATTTAATTTTTGTACGGGTTGAAAATATGTTACACATTCATATTGAGATTACTACCAATTTTTGAATTACATACCTAATGTTTCACAGTATTTTACTACTGAAATAACTTGTATACTTGCCTGTCAATCGTTTGGTATATTTATTGTTTTTAATACTCAAAATTATTTTGCATTAATTATGTAATTGCAAACATATTCACTGGAAACAAACCTTTGATTTCAAATGTATCTAACTGTCCAAAACCTATCCAGTTATTTGGGTTTTCATTTAATATTTTTGAACATTTTTTAATTTTATTATTACTATTGTTCAAGTAATAATAAAAATTTTGTTGCTGGTTCATGTGCATTTTCATTTATTAAAAAATTAGTTTATTTCATTCATCTCGTACTGTAAACGAATAAAATTAACGAGCTGCCACCAGCGGGGTGCATATCAGAATACCAATTTAGTCATTAAGGAAGAGAGAGGAAGACAATTAGAGGACGGTGTTTTTTAAATTAATATTATCATCTATTCATTTTGTAGCTTACAAGGTATGAAGAAATATGGATGAACTTGGTAAAAATCTAAAAAATTTCCATGGATCCAGACTTACTTTAAAGCTTAGAAATTCCTTTGGATGACCCACTTCCTACTTATCATCATTCTCATTATCCTTCCCCTGTGTATACTTCTATTTCTTTCACCATCTCCCTGTGGAGAAAAGCAATTAGAATGGTGTGTGATTGCACGAATTCGTATCCTTTTGAAATATAGAAGTCAGGTTTCTTCCAACAGAAGAATAAATTATAGATGCAAATTAGAGCCCTGAATGCTATTGCTAGAAATGTGATATCTACCATATGTTCCAGTGTTTTTTAATAAACTATTTCCGTTTGAAATTATGAAACTTCTTGGGGAAAAATTCCTACTTATGTGGAATATCATTTTCAGAAGTAGTTCTTCCTCTCGTTGGAAGTACAGAGTGGGGTTGGAGAACTTTTCTCACTAATTCAGGAGACCACTACATCACATTGTCATCGTCAAAACTTTCTTAAGTATTATTTCATTTTCAAACTCCTTATTGGACTGAGCCATCATGACCGCAATTTTAGACTGAAAATAATTGATAACTTGAAAAACTTACAGAATTACAGTACACCTTGGTATAACATCATAGTAACATTTGCGAATTACATAATTATTAATTCTAATTTACATTTCAGACTCGGATGAGTGAGTCCCTTAACATTTGCTGGTTGCTGTAGAAGTGGTTTATTTAATGAATTTTGATTAACAGAATTCACTACTAATTCATGAGTTGATGAATACGATGAAGAAATTTTGTATGGAGTGATCTAAAAACATTGGGATGATTTGTGAAATAGTTTTAACTAGATCATTAGCAAATTATGAATATTGGATGAAATGACCTTGACAGGTGTAGGGTCATGAACATATTGATGAGTATGGGTGTGGGGCAGAAATTCCTATTTGAGAGAGATAGAGACACTGTGCGAGTGAGATGAAGCATGGGAAGATTCTTGTGTGGTGGCAGAGATATGTCCACATGAATCCAATGCATTTTATTATTATTCAAGGTGGATGACAGTTTATGGGGTGTAACGATGTATGATTATAAGGGTTAATGAGTGGGTGGAAATATATCGTTACAACAAAGTACACATGATAGTGTACCTTTTTACCTCCTCCAATGTCTCAAGAAACGTGAAATAAAAATATGAAATTTTATGGACTTATTAATATCTTTTAGAAAATTATATTTATGTACAACGGGAAGAACATGAGAATTTTTTTGAGAGGTGAGGGGATCAGAATTTATAATTTTTTCTCCAGGGAGGTTACAGAATTGTTAATCTTCCTCTTCCGTATTTATACATGATGACACAGTTCTTTAGACATTTTAATCATGGAAGTCAGTTCTGTTCATTCTTTTCAACTTTATGTCATAGAAATAATATTTAAAGATCAGTATACATGATAGCTATGTTTGATTGGAAAAATTAGTGCTACACTTGGAAATTCTACTTCTGGAGAAGTTCTTTTGAAAGTTAGTTCTCCTTTATAACCTACGCTTAACTTTCTGACTTGAGTTAGATGAAGTTTGAGGAGACTTAATTATTTTCATTTTTCAGCCTATCACTTGCTCACTTTGTTTTGACATTTGTTTTTCATTTCACCACATTTCCCCTGTTCTTTCCATCTTTTCATGTTCTTGTTTTGAGTTTTCTAACATTTTATTATTTAATTCACGTCGATTAATTTTACTTGGGTAATCATCTATGTGCTTTAGGCTGTCTTTCGCTTTGTTATATTTCATTTTAATTTTAATTTTTATTTGCTTTTAGTAATAGTTTTGGTTTACTTGGGTTGAGGATTGTTGAAAGTCGAGAGATTTGTTTGAAATTGATGATTCGTTAGTATATTTCTCACTCCATAGATGTAACCAAGATAATCTGGAATATTGTTATTCTGTTGTATCGGAGGTGCAAAAGCATTTAATAATAATCCTAACAGTCTTCAGTTCAGGTTCAGATGCTTAGCCAGGATTTCTTCAAGGTGAAGAGGAAAAAAAAGTATTTGATGACTTTTTTTTACGTGTCACTTTTGAAATTATGAAAATTTGAGAAATTTAGCATTTATGGAACCCGCTGTTATATATCAATTTCTAAAATTTTTTCCAAATTTTTCAAGTGAAGCAAAAAAATGAATAATAATTAAATCATGGGGGCAGTCGCCCCCTATTCCTCTCTTGGCTACGCCCTTGCTCCGGGAATAACGTTTTACATAATAGATGTCGCTAAATAGCATCAGCTGCTTGATTGGATAAAAGTAGCTAGTTGACTATATCCAAATACATTAGGACCAGCTTATTAAACTCACTATGCTTATTGGACTGAAATTTGCTTAGGTTCGGTTGTATTTAAATGTATTGAAAAAAAATTTGTTTATTGGACTCAACAATTTTCTTTTTGTACTCAAATTTCTTATAAGAGCTTGAAAAACTACGAAATCAGTTGAGACAGTCACTGAAACGGTAAAATTGGAATAATTTCCTCACATAATATTGTATTAAAACAAAAAGTTTCAGTAGTAGTCTTGTTCAAATAATTATTCTATAAAATATTTATATATATGTAGGTACGTGTATATTCTATAAGTATTGTAGCCTATTTACATTAGTATAGAATTTCATTTAAAATTTGAATTAGGATTTTCATTTTTATTTTTTTTTTTTGCTTAAGGGACAAATAATTTTACATTTATTAGAGAATCTTACTTTTATACTGTTAGGATTTTGAAAATGTGTAGTTTTTTATAGTGTCGTATTTCAAATGATGTCAGATATCATTGTGAAAAAATTATCAAGAAATTAGTTATTTTTCAAATTGAGTCAATTTTCTTCGTGACGGTGAAAATGATGGTGATGATTTTTTACATTGATTCTATCTTGTAGCGTTACCTGTAAAATGCTTTTTTTTTCTTGGAATAATTTTATAGTCGATAATTGTTAAATCTTTATTCTGCCAATTATTACTGAAGAAAAAAAAAGAAAGGAAGAAACTAGGATTAGGTTTAAGCGTGTATATGTCGTAGGCAATTCGTAAATTTGAGCTTTTATAATTAATTTAATCAGCTTGAAAATTTTAGGCTTATCATAAAGAGCCGAAACTTGTTAGATTATTTAAAAATGAGATAATTCACCCAATCAGCCTAGTAGTTCAAATAATGCCTGTTATAATAGGTCTAGAATTTCTTGGCTAATTGAAAAAGTTTGAAACGAGCCTGAATTTAAAACACACGCGTATCCGCACAAACATACTGGGTTTGTGTGCCAATGCTAAATAGCCTAATCATGTTTTTCTTTTTTCTTGTGATGAGCCTAAAATTTTCAGGCTCATTGAATGAATTTTTTTTCCATTTATGGAATGCCTGTTCCAGTTTAAAAGACGGCGCCGTTTGTAAAAAAACAGATTTTACAATCGCACTGAGACTCATACTAAGTAGGTACTGGCAAAAAGTTCGTTATTCCTTTGGTTGTTCATACGTACATTATGTAGAACGTTGTCAATAGTATTTTACACGCCAAGGTTCAAAAGTGAGCGAATACATGTGAGGCAGTCCACGAAAAGTGCACAACGAGTCAGCACTTCCCGACTTACGTAAACTCACTTCTGAATCTTGTTGAAGAATATATTTTATATAATTAGTAATCAGAATGCGTTAAATATTGAAATTCTATCATAATGATGAGTTTTTCTTAAAAATTATAAAAAACGGAATAAAATATCAACCTCCTCGTTGTGGCAGATTTAACGTTTTATTTAGAAAATGTAACATCTACCTTGACGTAAACTGAACATCATCTTTTTACATGGAGGCGCGTTCACTTTATATCGAGATTATATTCGTCGATGATATGAGGTACTTTTCATTCGAAAAATACCAGCGTAAGCATCGCCTTTCTGATCATGTATTACATAACGTTTTTTTCTACAGCGCTTCTTGATGAATTACGTTTTAAATTATGATTTATTTTGTGAAAGTCGCAATCCCCTATAGTATAACTGGCGCATCGCTTGCTACCCAACCTACCCTTGATGCACGTTATTAACATTGAACAAAATAATAGTCTACTAGTCAGTTCAACTGTCGTAATAATTTTCTATTTTCCTCGTTCACTCGTTCACCAGCGTTTGCTTTATTTGTAGCAAGTAACTGGGTAATATTACTTAGAAAAACTCGAGTTTAATCGAAACCTCGAAACCTTAAACAGCGGTAGAAGGTGTAATCCGTGTACTTGTACGAACTGCGAACCACGAACCACGGATTATGTGAAATATGTAGGAGATTGTCGCGCAAGTTGCATAACCTCTCTCCTACATCTTTCGCGACACGCTCTACGAGGCGTACTCGGTATGCACACCGATCGCGATTTCAAGTTCTTTTTTTACCAGCTACTTCAGTCTTTACCTTCCCAAAAAAAATCAACTAAAACTTTCCCAAATTCGCGAATTCATCGAGGGTTGTCGTACCCATGTATTCGACCTTTTTTTTTTCATCTCAATTTTTTCTTTCTTTTTTTTCAGAAGGAAATCGTTATCGCGTCGCCACCTTACAGGCTGGGTGGTTTACCTTGAGCGTTCTCGGTTATTGTCTATGTTGTGTGTTTGTGTGTATGTTCGTAATATGTTTGTGTGTATTGAATTTTGTGTACGTGTGAACGCTCATTAATCGAATCCGGTGGTACCCTTGAGTGCTCCGAATTTTATTTTACACGATTACCACTTTTTTTTCCTCTTCTGGCAGCGACGCAACGTATAATGTTTGCTGCGCTGTATTATTCTAGCATTTTTTTATTATTTTTCTTTGTTTATCGAAGGAAATTTTTTTCATCTTTGTCGAATGATTTCCATCGTTTTTATTAATAATTGTTTTTGTTTCTGTTTTATCTGTTTCCAGGTATTGGAATTCGTTGTCGCTCGGAAAATGTTGCGGTGTCGTTTTTCGAACGACCATATTATTTAGTGCTGGCGTAAGTAAATTATTTTTCTTTAATAACAGTTTTTCGGTCATATGCGATCGGAATTTTCAAGTATTTCGACGTTTTTTGCGTGTTGTTTTTCTTCTCTTCCCCCCTCCCCGATGTTGTTCGTTAATTCGTCAATATTCCTTTCGGACGCCATGCAATGATGTAATGTGTTTTTTATGCGTACGTGGACGATGGGCATGACAATGAAAATGTTCTTGGGGTTTTTTGGTTGAAATGCTGTGTTAAGGACTTCGACAAATCGTCATCGATGGAAAATTGCAGTCAGTGTCAGTTGAATTTCTTCGGTTATTTGCGTGTATGCATGCCGGTGATTTTGTGACTTGTTGTTAAATTAGGAATGAAACTTGAGCATCTGCGCGTGAATTGTGTACTACCTGAAACATTCATCCCTCTACGTATCTCATTTGTGTCTCGCGAATTTCGATCTCCAAATGAGAGGTCGATATTTTTAGTTAGTTTTGCGGATTGCCCAAAAATGGGAGATTAAATTTGTGTTTCGTATTTGCCATCGTCTTTTACCCTCCTTATTTTTGTAGTATTTTGTTTTATCACTTGATGAAACGTCAAAAATATTCTAGCTTTGCGCAAAAACACGTTGTCATTACTGAAAAATAACTTTTTAGTAAGTAAACCAAAGTTTTCGATTCAACTCACTAACAGTGTTTTTATTTTGACTGAATTATTCGCTTTAGATTACATTTTCAAAAATATTCAGAGCCAGGCAGCTTCTTTGAAAATGTGTGAGGTGTCCAATTGAGAGCAGTGCATAGACAGATAGTTCCCAATTTTAGATGTGTATTTCGCTCATCGTTTAGCACCTTTCTGTAACCATTGACATATCCAAAGTAGGGAGTACGCCGTCTTTTGAAATAAAGATTGTCTGGTTTTTAAGAAGAAACAAAAAAAAAATTATATGATTAAAAATTAAAAATGTACAAAGTAGTAAAGTAAGAGCTTCAGAGTATTAAATGTAATAAGAGGACGCGAGCCAGACGAAAAACGGCACCGCTTTTGAGACGAAGTATCACCACTCCTAAGGATCGGTACAATTTTCGTCTCATTTTAATTAACGAAATTCGGTTTGATGTTGTTTCTAAATTGTCAGTTAAATTTATTTTTTTTTAATTTTTTTTAAATTTTTTTAATTTTTATTTTTTTTTAAGTGGGTTTTGAATAAGGGCGAACAAATTTTAATTCTGTATCGAAAGGATGGGGACAGATCTTCAAAAGTGGTGTCCTTTTTCATAGCAGCGTTTAGATGGGCATCCGTCTTTTGTTATATTAATGTATTGTGGTAAGTGCAAGGAATTTCCAAATAATTGATTATTTGGGGGAAAAAATGGGGATGGCTGTGGCAGTTGTTGGGGGTCACATTAGTGCTAAGATAAAATTAATTTTGAGTAAACTTCGTTTGTTTTGGTTTTTCAATAATTTGTTATTTGGGAGAGAATATTGGGGACAAATCACATTTAGAAGGACACGGTGACCAATTTCCACGTTCATCCGTAGGTTATTACGCGCTCCCCTCACGAAAATTCGGAATTCGTTCCTGCTTAGTACTACTCTAATTTCCTCTCGAGTTCAAGTTATCTTAATTTCACTCAGCAGTGTCTTTCATAATATGCATAATATGTTGAATTCGAAAGAACACCTTAACAATTTTTTAGAAATCCGCTTGCGTCTCTCATGAAATAATCTCACGTCCCTCTGATTGGTAGCCACTGACTTGAACTAAAATATTGTGTGTTACTATAAAACACGAAGGAAAGTTGACTTTTAGATTTCTAGGTTCCGTAATATACCTGTATGTTTGGATGAGTTTGTTTTTTTAAATATTTTCCCAGAGCAGCAGCTACGAGCATTATGCAGTTGAAAATGATAATTTCAATGTTTAGAGGTTATTAAATATTTAATTCCACTTCTTAAACCGCACCTCGTTCGTTTAGGAAAAGTATAGCCGATCCATTTCTGATTGTCAAGCCACCATCTTCCTTTCGGATTATAGGTGGTTTTTAGAGAGAACGTTGACGCAGCCCCTTATATAATTGGTGTTCGCAGGTGTCCCTCTCAAAAAATAACGAAATCATTGGGTAATCTGTGCGAGCAATGGCCTCACGTAGGTCGTCGTCCGTCTCCTCGCACGTCGACTTCGGTTCGAGAAACGCTAATCAGATGCGATTTGAGTCGTCCAGTGACGACGACGACGACGATGACGAGCACAAATTGCAAATTGATCTCGGTAGTGCCGAGGACGAAGACGACGACTCGTCCAGCCACGAGTCGCACGAAAATGGTGTTGTTCCTTGTGGGGCGGACAATAGTCTGACATCCAATTCGGACTGTTCGAAAACCGATCCGTTGCAAAGTCTACAAATGCTCGCTCATAGTCCGTATTCGAATGCGCAGATCTCATCGGCCGCTGACGATAGCGGTGTCCAAGGTACGTGTCCCGACCTTAACACCGCACCACCACCACCGTTCCTGCTGCCGGCACCACTAACCGCTGGAACTAATTCGCCTCCTTAATCTGATCCACTCGCTGTTCAATGTGGGAATGTTGGGGTCCCAAAATCGGACAAAATTCGAAGCAAAAGATGCCTGATTTGTTTCTTTGTGTTTTTTCTCCGAGCAGTATCGTGATTGATAATCAGGTCTGTCGTAAAGGGGAGAATAGGGGGCAGTGACGTCGTTGGTTATTTCGTTTTCTCCTTCTCTCATTGAGTAAAGTTCGAATGTCAGCGAATGAAGCCTCCTTTGTAAAATTGCTGTTTGTGAAATTTTTAATGAATTTTTAATGAGCACGAGAAAACGATTTATTGCCAGCCTAACGAACTGCTTCAATTGGAAAAAAAATGGAAAGGAAATTCAAAATACCCCCGACGGATGATATTCACTCACGATGAATTGATTCACCGAGTTTTATGAATTTTGTCAGTTTTAACAGTCTACGCTTTCGTGGTGGCACTATCAAATTAAATCCCTAAAATTTTATGTGCTTCCCTTAAAATCATGTTTTATTGCTGGTTTTTCGTCGTCCATTGCCGGGCTAAATTTATCATTTTTTTCTAATGTTGTAAATATCACAAATACAGTCGAATTATGGTAGACAAAAATTAATTATGTCGAAATTTTCTGCAGAAACCTCTTTGAACCGTATTAATGATGTTTTATCGTTCCATTCGTTAAGGATATGTTTTCAAAATAGAACGTTAATAAAATGAAGCATTTTTTCGAAAAATACAGCTTATGCGGAGTGCTGAAATTAATGTTGCCAAATTCGTTCATGATTTTTACACAGTCGAAAATCATATTGCAGACCACCGGATTTACAACGTTGTTTTCAGTAAGAAAGATCAACGTCGAGGGAAAAGTATATCCAAATTCATAGATTCCTTGCTTATAGTTCTTACTTCTTATTTCTGTTAGGAAAAACAAAAAAATAAAATAAAAAAACAGAAACGAAACCGCAAAAACTGAACACACGGAAATCATCAGTTTGATCAGTAAAATAAAATGATGGTTAATATAATCTTGAAAGAACGAAATATAACGTTCAGATTGAATACACCGTACGTACAAACGTGTTAAAAATTTTGAACATGAACTTTTGGAGCCTCTTGTCCGGTATTTTTGGGCCCTTTTCGACTTTTTATGTATCTTAAAATTTTACGCATTTAAGTAAGAAAATTTGAAGAAAACTGATGGGCAGGTTCTTCCCAATTTGAACGAGTAACCGATCTTCTCCGAGGATGTTGTTTTCCCTCTACAGGGGTGAAAAAAAACAAAAAAAAAAACAAATCTGGCTCTTTGTTTCGAAGCTTAGTCTTATTTTACTGAATAGCCTATTAATTGTTCTTAACTCGCAAAATAATTATTTTATAATGCATTATAAATTGGTGGTATTTGCCTGAGAAGTCTGTTGCGGGAAATGAGTAAGATGCATATTCAAAGGGTTGTTGTATAGTTTGTTATGGTTCTTTGAATGTGGTGTATGTATATGTGGCGATAAACTGTGTATCTTGCATGGCATAAACATTCCCGCACGCTTAACTAGCCTCTCTTAATGACTTCATCTTTTTACCTTCATTCCTTGTGGTATGGTGCTTTGTTTGTCCTTTCATGTTATTTCCACCTTCGAGGGAACTTTATTCGTCACATTTGATATTAACGGTTGTTCTGTGTAATTTTTGCTTCGTGGTATTATGAAACCAAGATGAAATAGTATTTTACTCAATTAGTTAACAAAATGTGTGATTGTCGATGAGTTCCATAGTTGCAGCACAAGCTGCAGGTGAGTTCTGTAATTGCAACGACTCGATTTTCATGAGTGGCTAACTAGTTTAGTATGATAATTTTTTCATCAAATCTACCAAACGGAGTTTATTATTTATTCAATTATACGTGCCAATGCTTTTAATTAATAGAATTTTACCAAATAATTAAATAAAGAGCGAGAGGTGAAATATTTTGTTTATGGGGATCACTGTGTAAAACAGCCCCTTTTTATGCTGATTTTGCACCACTTGTGTATGTGGAAATGCTGCATAAAGATGTGAAAAAACAATTCCGTTGAGAAAAAACTCAATTTCTACACTAGTGAAGAAATGAATTTTTTTTAAGTGAAGAAACAAAAGAAAAACAGTTAAGAAAAGACTCATTTCCTCACTAGTGAAGAAATGAAATTTTTTTCAATGAAGAAATTAACAAAAAATAGTTGAGAAAAAACTCATTTCTACACTGGTGATGGAGTGAAATTGTTTTTCAACTATTCCAAATCAATTTGGAAATCTTGACCTTTGCTAACCAAAATTTATTCAATAATTATAACTTCTTTTTAGTGTATGAATTGAGAAAATTCTTCTCTACTCATACACAAAAAAGATATTGTTGATTCAATTTTTGTTTCCAAAGTGAGATAGTCGATTCCGAAAGGTCGATAGTGATTTTCATCACTTCATTAGTGTAGTAATAGATTTTTTACTTGACCATTTTTTGGCTTACTTTTTCACGGCGCCATTTATGCATAGGCAAGTGGTGAAATGTTTTCAGGAGAAAAGGCCATTTTAGATGGTGATGCCAACAAACAACCAAGTTCACCTCTCCATAATTATTTGATTATTGTCCAAAATTCTATTCCTAAATAAAGTTTACTCATTTAATTGTATAAATCATAACCTCTTCTTGTTGGTGGATTCGTTGAAAAAAATATTGTACGCAACTAGTAATTCACTGGTGATAATCGACTCGATTTTCTAACTAATTGAGTAAAATACGATTATTGGATGTATCAAGCCCGGATCGCTGTTCAGAGCGAAAAAAATTACATTTTAAGGAAAATCGTGACTTCCATTTGCTTATGAATGTTTACCCTGCATCTGCCACGGTCAACGGTGTGTCTACCATTTTGTGATTCATGCTTATGAGAAGAGGAGCAATTCTTTGTTAATTTTTGTCTCCGTGAGATAATAATTTCAAGTCTTGACAAATAACCACATTTCGCGTCAATTCGATAAAAATAACCAACCAATCCACGCTTTATACTAATCTAGAAATACATAATTAACCTATTTCGTGGAAACTGAGTTTAATTCATTTATTTACCAAGGCGAATGTACTGCAAATACATATGTATATTTGACTTACTGTACAGTTTTCATTGAGTTTAATATGAGAATAATAAAATTTTACGTGTCATTTCTTATGCATGCATGTAAATAGATTCACTTATAGTAGGCATCCAATAAGTTGATCTCTGATGTTTAAAGCGCACTAGTGCAATGTTGTTTCTCATTGACCATTCAATATTAATACTTTATCTTCATTGGTCATCGAAAAATATATGTCATATTGCCTATTTTCTTCAGAGCTTAACTTATTTGGTGCCGAGTTTAAACGCCGCAATTGAATGCTTGTCTGGAATTCGAAAAATTGTTAGTTTTTTCCAAACAACAACAACAACAACAACAAAAATAAAGAAATCTATATGTTTTCTGTATTTTTCATTTTTAAGTATCGAATTAGTTTTTCTGTATATTAATCCTTCCCGATTATTGATTCAGAAAACTTTCGTATTGTTCATTTATCTGAATGCTACCCATCGTTGAGAATAAAATATTTTTGACAAATTGTTCGAAAACTTGCAAAACAAAACATCCTTAACTTCTTGGCGTTTATTTTGTTCGTTATTGAAACGAAAAACTTCAACTTTTTTTATGGGATAGAGTCGCTGTTTTGAAATTGTGACTTGTAGAGCAATTATTTAATTTCTGCATATTATAAAATACCACAGGCTGAAAACCATTGGAAACCCTATCACTCCAGAAATGCTTGAGGGATTTACGTAAGATTTTCCAGAAAAAATTGTATTATTCCAAGAAAGGTTTATGGCCATCAGGTAAGTGCTTAGCCCCTCTAAGGGAAAAATTATCAATTTTTACCGTCTGTGAAAACAGAAAACGGACAAAATATTTCTTGAAGAGAAAGAAAGTGATTAAAAGAGAATTTAAGAAAAACCTCACTCTCGTTTTTCATAGTCTTGATGTCTACTGGTTGTTGAGTGTACATGATTTTCTCTCACTCGGTTTATTTTTTTTGTTTCGTCGGGTTTCATTTGGGTCAACAGAAAACTGGGTTAAAACCATTATTATTAGACTAGGTTTGTTAAGCTGCGGGTAATAGTTCGTAATTTTTAACAAAAAAAAAAGTTCGCAGTAGCTATTCATTCTTGCGTATGCTTGGATTAGTGAGAACAATAATTTTAATAGATACCCCGTTTACAGGCAAACTGAGTAAAAAAGGAAATGAAGACCAGAAATAGAAAAATCTAGTTTTCATTAGAAATAAGTTATCGTGGTAAAATACATGGATTAAAAAAAAAAAAAAAAAAAAAAAAAAAAAAAAACGTATATAGATTGAGAGAAATATACGCTTGAAAGTACGTATTAAGCCCGTCAGGAGGAATTGGTAACCCTGTTACAGTTAAATTATTTTTCTTGAATGCCCAACTAACACGTTTTTGAACATTAATTTATTCAAACTACCTTATCCTGCAGTGATGGGATTTTTTTTTTTTTGAGGATAAACAGCCTTCGAATATTTTACCATGACCTGGGTATTTTATATTTTTCTTAAGATTAATAGGGGAAGGGGGTATGAAGGATAAGAAATAATGCTTGAATATTTTTATATGCTTTCATTCTTTTTCCATGCAATTTCACGAATTAGGTATTCTATTTGATCATCGAAAGCCCGCACTACGATAGCGATTGTCGAGTTAGGTTGTTTGTGTGTATGAGTACGCTCGAGTGCGCTCGGTTTCATTTCACACTCACAGAACGTTTTACTCTTACTAAACAGTATTTTTTTGATAAAAATAATTCATTTTCAACGTAATTATTAATATTTCTTCTACAAAATCAGCAAAAATTTATTGAAAAAATCACTTAATTTGATACTTTTTTTTCTCAATAATTTGTCTTTGAGAATTGGTGGAGGGCATACTCAATATACTCAAGTCATCATGAAAGTATACGGCGTAAATGGATTAGGTATACACCATGGAAACGCCCTTGCTTATCTGAAACCCTAAACATACCTTAATGTTGGATGTCGTTACGTCACATCTTGTGATACGCGATTTTTTCAATTTGGAGGCGTTAAAATATTAAATTCATATCTTTTTTCGGTGTCTATATCCTTTGAATGCTATGAATAATGGAGTATTTTGCACTTCATTTTTCAAAGATTCTGTTAACTCTTAACGACTTGAATAAATATCGCGGTGCCAAGCATTCTCAATATTCGTGTTAATCGGTGCTAGGCATAAAATAAGTGATTGTATTCGTATGTTTGCGGTGAAAAAAAAAAAATCTAAGAACTGACCCTTTGTTTATCGAGAACAATAAAATAATGCCTGAATGCTTCAGTACACTGACGCGTTATCGAGGAGGTCAATTTCATTTTGGCAAATTTGACTGCTTTGATAACGCGTCTAAGTAACGCATTGGTGCGATGAAGCCTTTACTTGGGTCATATTTTCGGGTACATCCAGACAAGCTTTCTCGGTGCGGTTTAATGCTTTTATTTGCACATAATCTCATTTTTCTCATTAATTTGTTATCATTTTGACCTACCAGTAACCTCATAATAATGTCTCTCTTGTTTCCGTGTAGGCTGTGAATCAGTTTCTGCTGAAAATATCGCTGCAAGCTCAAATTCATTTTTCTCCGTTACGCAGCAGTCATCACCGTCTCCACTCACTTCATCAAGCTCTCAACTTTCTTGTGCCATAAGTGTGACACCAGTACCTGGGTTTAGTTTACCATCAAATGCATTACCCCAACTGACGCTGGGACCAGGTGCTTTCAACTTGAATCACTTTTCAGAGGTAAACAAAGGTGCTGTTGATGGTGAAAAGAGTTCTAGAGAAGTTTCCCCATCCACTATCCGCCGGGTGTTGAAGAAATTGAACTCCGCAGCCACCGACGAAATAAATTTACGTACGCTACTGGATCTGCCGAGTGAAGAAGCTAATTCATTCAACCATTTTCGCAAAATGCTTTCAAATCATCCGCAGTATGACGGGCTGCAAAGCTTGAACTCCATTGTTGGCGGTCCTACATTTGGTACCCACAACCTGGCTTCTTTGATGCGCCATGATGTGCAGTGCAATAAACCTTATTCCATTCCGATGGTGCGCAATCCGCCAGCACTGACCGTCATATCTACGCTGGATGCTCCATCTGTGACAACGTCACGTAAATCAAACTGCCGCAGGAGTCCACCACCCATGGTGCCCATTTCTAGTTTCCGTAATTGCAATAGCTCCGGCAATTTTGGTGGAAGTAGACCATCAGTTTTTGAAGAGGATAATGTTATTAATCGTCTGAAACGCTTGGGTACTGACGTGGCTGTTGAGCCTCCTTACAATTTTGAGGACGAAGAGGAGGATGATGATGAAGAACCGTACTATCCTATAAATGTAGACTGTGTCCTCTCTACCGAACCTACAGTTACCAAACCAGTAGACAAATTCGTATTACCATCGCTGATGCCCATACCTAGCGAACAGGCAAAAAGCATCAGTATTAGTCGCGTACAACCGCCACCTCCTAGTCTTATTCCAATTAATTGTCCGCCCAAGTCGATGATGACTATGGCAACAACACAACGTTTTATACCCATACTTCCGCGTGTACCACCGCTGACTTGGAGCCAATCGTCTGACCCAGCCGCAACACTCCCATATACCACCACTATTTCATCCAGATCATCAAATAACGTTTTCTCCACTAACCGAGCATTTCAGATTACTGGTGCTGCTGCTTCAACTACCTCAGTTATTGCGCCTAAGAAGCAGAAGAAAACAAAGCCATCGAACAAATCTTCACAATTCTCTCGACTGGCCAACTATTTAGTACTACCGGCTAGCGCATCCAAGAAAGTTGATCCCATTATCTTGGCTGAAAGTGTGCTTGCGGAAGCTTTGAGGCCTAAATCGAGTACCAGAGTTGGCGAGTTGGAGATAATAAAAGTACCATCTACCAATAGCCATCTGCCGAAATCTTTACCTTCATTGTCGCCATCACCACCCGCATCAGCCCCATCTCAGCCAGCGTTATTGGCTCCATCGTTTCAGGCACCACAGCCAGATGTTACTCGGCTGGTTATGTCAGTGGTGCCACCTCCATCGCAGTCTGCTCCCCAGCCATCCACATCATCGCAAGCTTTGAGTGCCAACATCACCACTTTCACTTCAGTTTCTGCTCGATCAAACTATTTTGAATTTTCGTTGAAGAAATTTGGCAGCAGCACTGTGATGACCAACAATCATCGCAAACTGTTCGCATGTTGCGTCTGCTCGACGGTCTACCACAAAATGTTCAGCCTGAAGAAGCATTTTTATCGCACGCACGTGAATCCGTTCTATGTGTCGCGTCAAGACGCGCTTAAATATGATGTTACTCTGCCGCAAAATCAAACCAGCGTGTCAAGTGGTGCTGGAGCTGGACTCCAAAATGATATGTACAAATGTGACACGTGCTTGGCAATGTTCGGTGATGTCGAACCGTTGCGCACTCACTTGCTTGAGCATCGACCCCCAAACTATGACTATGCGAACCGATTTCGTTGCAGTGGCTGCAATTTGGTGTTTCGCAAAGAGAAGGTTTTCACTCGCCACCTGCTGGAATGCGCCAGTTACGTCGCCTCTTCATTCCGGCCAGTGCCAACTCCGCCTCCGGTGGCCGTGCCGGTTAGATTTGCTCAAGAACCGGTTGAAGAGTTACCGGTGCCAGTCCCCAACGTCGTTGTTGCTGCGCCGTTTATAGTTCCTAGTGACGACGCAAAAAATGGCGAAGAGGTTGTGGCTGCACCTACACCAGAATTCGTAACAACTACACCAATAGGCGCTACCGTCATGGCTAGTACGCAGCCAGATAATGCCAAAGCCGAAGCCGAAGAGAAAACTGATGATGCGATAAACACTTCTGGCAGCGCCAATATGATGTGTTTATTTTGCGAGGTCACCTTCAAAGATAATACGGAACGTCAGAAGCACGTACTGCAGAACCACCATCCGAAGCGCAAACACCAGCGGTGCACCTACTGCAAAAAAAAAGATATTAGCGATTTGCGCGAATTATTGCAACATATCTGCGATGTTCACCATAAAAGGTATTTTGGCTGCGCCAGATGTAAAATTCGATTCAAAACCAAAGACGAGTTGACAGCCCACCGCATGGAATCGCACCCCTCCGACGGCGCTGGAAACGAAAAAACTGCATCGGCTGTGGAAAGAGTAAGTTTGGCCAACCCTGACTCATTTTTCGTTTTTATGTGTTCAAAAATAATGTTTTTTTTTTTAGCGTAAAGTAAAGTTTTAGATGCCTGATCGATGAAATGGTGAGACTCTTTTGGTGAATATCTCTCTTTCACTACCCTGTGTGTGTGTTAGTTTCTAATAAAGGCAGTGGAGTAATCGGGTTTTTTGGCGTGGGGTAGGGCTGATCAAACTGATTCTGAAAATCCTCCGAAAACTAGTGAAAAACTAGAAAAGAATGAAAATGCGAGTTTAAAAAAGAAAAAATTCACTCAAATTGACTTTTCTTTCAAATTTTCAGTTTATTTTTCAGTTATGAACTCGAATAGCCAAATTTCTTGATCAGAGACATTAATTAGTAACGAATATCAACCGTTAGTTACATAAATTCGTGTTCGTTCCTCTTTTGGTTTATGACTAACTTTTACATGGTGAATCCGTTACGTTTAAATCATTTCTGTCGTAGTGATAAATATTTTCGGATCTTGAACTCTTGCTCTGCAGGACATCAAATTTTTTAGTTTGAATACTCGCGATGATTATCCATATTTTGATTGAAGTCTGAAAAACAATAGATCGTTTTGTATCCCTTCATTGAATCAAATGATCGATTACTAATGATAATGAATATTTTATTATTTGAAGCTAATTTTAAAATATGAAACAACGGTCTTCCGCTCTTTCTACGCAAAAATCTGCGAGAGAAATGAATTATGTGAGGTGGCTTTTATTTAAAAAATTTATGGAAGTCAAATTTTTTCAGACATTTTTTGTAAGTATGGTTTGAAGAGGTAATACTACTTCAAATTCATAATATGTATTACATTTGAAGTATTCGATATGTTTGGTTGTCTTCGTTATTCTGCCCTTGAAAAGTGGTCAACGGTACCATTGGATGCGTTTCGAAGAGTGCAAGTTTGGTTATAAGTATTGTTTCTTGTTGATGCTGCGTGATCTTTGTAATTTTAATGATAGATAACATTTTTTCTCGACCATACTGGATAAAGTCGTGTCTTAATTTGTTGAAAATTTTCGCCAAATACCCTGTAGGGTCCATGATGAATCACTTGATGCAAAAGAGTCGAGTCACATCGAGCCCGAAAACTGAGAAACGGTATAACGGAAATAGTGGTCACTTATCTCCAACTCTCGTTGATTGTTTAGATCAAATCTGTGGCTGCAATCAAGCCGAAGAATGGTGGCCGCACTTTCAAATGCGGTAAATGCCAAAAGTTGTGCAGTGGTATGACCGAACTGCTGAGTCACCGTAAGGCGGCGCATCATCAACCCAAGGCGAAAATAAAACACCAACGTGCCATCGACTCGTCTGGAGATTTCCTAGTCACCAGAGCAAAGTATGCTCCGTTCTCGTCTGATGATTACGAAACCGAATTCTACCGAAATATCGCCCAAAATGTCAAGTACGTAACGTGTCTACAGCTTACATATTTTGCTCCCCGTTTGCCTCATTCTTGCCATTTTTGCAGCATTGGTTTCATTTTTTAATTTTTATCCTTTTACTTGTTTAACAGAACAAATCTCGAGTGTTATCTAGATGGCAAATTGGACTCGCAACCGCCGGCCGAATCAAAGTGTACCACTCGCTCTAGTCTTATCAATAATTTCATTAGCAGCTGCAGCAACAGCAGCGGAACCGCTGACGAGAAACGGGTCGGAGAATTGGGCTTCATTGACATGTATGGCGCCGAGAACTTCAACGCTGCGTTTCTGCGCAATGCGTCTCGTTTGCACATCGGAACGCAGTTGACGATGCTGAAAAAAACGAATCTACTGCACCAGGATTACGATTCCGAAACGCAGCCATCATCTAGCTGCAGTGTCGTGGTCTCCGTGCCGTCGAAACTTTCGCTTACCCCTCAAAAGCTAAACACCATCGAAGATGGTGGTGCTGCTGCAGACGAAATCGGTTAGTGGCGTTTTGTCTTCTATCCAATGGCATAGTTTTGGGGCCCATACGCCAGGAAGCGTTTGGTGGTTTATATTGTTTTCCTCGTATCATTTCAAAATACCCTTCATCCACAGGTTCAATCGAGTCTAGGTGGCAAATATAGGTGCAAAAATTATCGTATTATCAGAAAATGTTTAGTTAGGAGCCACAAGTGGAGAGATGGGCGTGGCATAGAAGCATGGAATTTCGGGGGCTTAATCTCTCTAAAGGCGACATGTTTGGAGCACAAACATGCTTAATAATGATAATAACAAATTCAAGAAGAATTTCTTGGGATTTAAATTTGCAACTTCGTTCTCAAGGAGGCTTCAACCACTAGTTTACGAAGAAGTTCTCCATATTCTTTCCTCCCTTTGAATTAGATTTTATTCATTAAATTGGAGAAAAATGCGTAATTTTCTGTGATTACCCCAATTTTCGTGTCTGCTGTGAAGTATTTAGGACACCAAAAAGTATCAATATATATATATATATATATAAAATGTTTTTTTCTTGCTCGTACTTATTTATTTACGTATAATTTTTATTTTCTCAGTTTTTTTTTTTTGAATTTCATTGCCATATGAGTTGTCAATTTCACCTTAAAAAACTTAAATCAAGCTCATTTTTTTGAAATATTTTTCGAATGTTTGTCAGATTGAAGGAAAATACCGGACTTTCTCATTTTTCTCTCTCCGCCTACCCCTTCATTAAAATTGAGTCCTTTCTTTCATTTGAATTCTAATTCTGTAAATTTTTTTTATGAGTGTCAACATTGGGGTAATTTTTTTCAGTCATAAGGTTATCTGTGACGGCGGCAGTTGATTCAGGTCTGATGATGGTCCCCTTACGAAAATTTTGAGCTGGAGCTTCAAGAAAATGCTAATGTTTATTTGTTTTCATTTTCGTTATAATATTCGAAGAGAAATTTGAGACATTTTTTTTAGTGCCGCTACTCCTTGAAGAGTCACGAACAAATAAATTGCAGAAGTGAATATTTGCAAAATGTTGACTCCGCGTACTAGATTTTACGTTTTATAATGAAAAGCCTTCCAGCTGTTTTTGTTTTTATTCTACCGTTTTGCATGACTGGAGTAAAAACTAGCTATGAGGAGGAAGGGAATCTAAATTTTTGTAGTGGGAGAAATATATTGGAGAAACGTGATTCCCTTTCGAGTCAGTCCTGCTTACGGATTTCGCTTTGTGAATTGTTAAGTGACGGAATATGTTACATTGCAGCTGGTACCAGCAAAGATGGTTTATTCACTGGCGAATGGGTACGTCCTCGAAGGTACGTGTGTAAGGTGTGTTTGGCGCGATTCACCGGTTTCTGGGAGATTGACGATCACTTTTGGGCCAAACATCCTAACGTGCGGCACTCGTATTACGAATTTCCTCTCGATCAAGATCCTGGTCTTGAATTTGTGAGTATATTTATCTCGTTTTTAATTTTTTTTTCTGGCTTGATTTGTTTGCCGAGCATTTGAACAATTTTCGTTTGGAAATGCTCAACAATGGTTTTTTGTTCGACCAGTTGCAGATGTGTAAAGTCCCATTGAGCAATGTCGGTGCTTGTGGAAAAGCGGATATCAAATGGACAAGCTCGGCTCCAGCGTCCGAGTGTACCAAGTGTGGTGTTGTAGTCACGCCACTTGCCGAATTCCACAAACACATTCTGGAGTGCGGCGGCGATACGAATTGGATGGCCACCATGTACACGCCGACGAAAAAGCACAAGTACGTACCGGAGAGTCCAGTTTAAGGCGATATCGTTCGTATGACTGGAGGTATCAATGTACGATGTGTTTTTTGTGTTTGTAGAAAATGGAGACCATATTCTGGTCATCGACGGCGGAGAGCTGTGACAAAAAATCGTATGTTTGTTCGAAATATACCGGAAACGCCCATGAAGATGCCTAATCAGGTTAAAGGAAAACCAAAAGCTGGAGACAGTAAGTTATTTTCGAATTTTAATTTTAATTTTCATATTAAGTATGTGGTAATGGTGATTCAAACAATAGATTATTGTATTAATACGTCGAAGACAGAATGGTTTACTTAGGAAGGCGAATTACGTAAACATTTTTGATAATTGATGAAAATTCGACAAATTAATCCAGAAGTCAACCATTGACAATCAATAAATGAATGTTGTCTTTTAAATATTACTCATTTATTGTATTATCGTTGCTTTCCCTTTTTCTTTTCATTCTATAAGAAGTTAGAATTTTTTATTTCGTATTTAAAGGTGGATGCAATCTGCCATGCACCCATCGAATTATTGGAGTTATAATTAGAGATGAGCGTTGCGTGTTGTATTCGTGTTCGTTCGAATAAGTATACTCATTGAATTTTCATTGCAAGTATCATTGCTCCTTTTAAAAAGTTTTTAGAATGGCAGATAATCTCGAAATTCCTTATCGCCGAGTCGTTGAAATATCTGAAATAAGCGCAACTCGCGATACATCTTGTCGTAAGTTGTTCAATAACACCCTTGGTTGGAAATCTAATATTTGTGTTTTAGGGTTTTAATTTCATTTGTTTTCTGCTCATCATACCCCGTTTTATTTACTCTTCTAAATCCCAGATTCCCTAAAATTACGCGAGTTTAACGTGCTAAGCAGTTCCTTTTTTTTCTTTTTTCGAATATCATGTAACGCTAAATGAATGCTATCTGCATTACACCCAGGAATACTAAAACTTTTGTCATTACTGCCGATATTTCTCACGTATTTCTTTTTTAAACTTGAGAATTCTATGATTTATTTATTTATTTATTTATTTATTTAATTTTTTGAAATAATTTTCGAGTTGTTTCCTGTTCGTAATTTTCTGTGATATCTTGACATTTTTGAATTCTTGTTATGAATGCAAATCCATTATACACTCAAAATGAATAAAATTTCCCATTTATTGTAAATATTTTTTCCTCTCATTCAATATTTTAAATTTTGAAGTGATTTTATTAAATTTGTGACTTCCTTCCATCTGAATTATAGCAAAGCATTCTGTAAACTCTTTTGACACTTTGAGTGAATGCAACCCACCATACACGGAGAAATTCGTACAGTCGGCACCAAATAAGTTGATCTCTGATCTTTGTTAATCATACTAGTGCATCGTTCTTTTTATAAGTTTTTTTTTATTCTACTGACTACTGCGATTTTAAAATAGACCAACACTGCAGCCAACCTTTCGCAACGGAATAATATTTATTTCGAGTGAAGCTAAAGCCAAAAAAAAATAGATAAATCTTATTTATTGGTCATTCAACGTTTGTATGACATGTTGCCTATCTTCTTCAGAGCTTAACTTTTTTGTTCCGAGCATAGTACCTAATCATTATTGTTCCTATCGGTGTGTTTTGTATTTTTTTCTTTTTTATTTTGAGATTGATTCAGATTTTCTTTTTTTTTGTTTTATTATTATTATTATTATTATTATTATTATTATTATTATTATTATTATTATTATTACTTATTATTATTATTTATTATTTATTATTTATTATTTATTTATTATTTATTATTTATTATTTATTATTAATAATTTTTTTCAAATTAGAAATTAGCTGATTTTAGACTTGCGGTTTTTCAGTCGTTACATTTCTTTAGTTGACTATCATACACAATACATTTTATTAATTTACTGAGCGTTTAATGAAAATTTCAATTTTTATGTTTTGTCCTAGTTTTAAAATTTTTCTTTTTCTTAAATAAATTTCAATTTACTATTTAAAAATATTGGCTTTCATGATACCCTTTTATATTTGAGGTTGTTAACTGTTGCTACTTGTTTGAGAATATTTATCAAATAGTCATTCAAGTTTGAATTTATTTTCGATTTTGAAGTACAGAAAGCTTCAGAATTGAATTTTAATATTTTACCAACCGCGTTAAAAAAAAAAGTCAGCTCATTTTTTTGTATTTGCTATTGAAGAAGGCTTGTATACTCGTCTTTGCAGAATTTTTACAATTTCTTTCCATTGTTATTTACTTCCCAAAGGTTCAGTATAAAATTCAAAGACCTCTGTTGGTGATTGTCTGCATCATCAGGAATCTTAATTTCCCTTTTTTTCCCTTACAAATTGGATTTTTATTTTCACCCAACATATTGTGCATGGTGTGGAGCTCAGCTATAGTATTGTATCATAGAAAATTTCATCTAATGAAACTGATGTTTTTTTTAAAAGATTTTGTTTATTTAGTTTCTAAACGTTTCTTTCTTATTCCAGGTGATACTATTCAAAAGATGATTGCGAATTTACCAGCAAAGCGTATAACTCGTCGTGTAGTCAATTTCGATGATGTTGAAAGATCTCGTAGTCGCTTCCTCGTAAGTGCTTGTTTTTTCAGATTTCATCGAGTCAAAATAGGGTACATAATTCTTCTCGATGTGTTTTTCAGGCTCGTTCTAGTGTTCTCACTCGTCGTCGTAGAGAACAGCTAGATCCAAAAACCAGTGCCCGTATTGCCAAGGCTTTTGCTGTAGACAATTTCGACGTGATGAGCATTATACGTCGTAAACGTAAAGGATCTAAAAAATCCTTTAAATCTTCATCAACTGGCAAAAGTCAACAAAATCCTGTTCATGTTTCTGATCGAGCTATGCAGCCAATAGTGCAAGTTGAAGCCATAAAAATTGAAAATAGACCTGATCTAGCTGATTTGACTTGTTCAACCATATCTGGGTTTGGAAACTTGACTATTAAGGAAGCACCTGATGTCAAGATTGAAATTAATTGTCAAGAAAAACAAATTAGTGCTTCTGCTGTGAAGGTTTCCACTGAAGAGCCTCAAACAGTTCCACTTGTTAATGTTCCTGAAGGAGAAGCACATGTGGAAGTTTCCTTAGTGACAGTTACCCCGGCTGATGTTCCTGTGGTTGAAGCATCCACAGCAATACCATTGGTTGAAGTTTCGACAGATGTATCGTCTGTTGAAGTGTTTCCTTCAGTGCCACTTGTTGATGACTCCGCAGTGGTATCATGTATCAATGATTCCGTCATTGCTTTACCAGCTGAAATATCTGATTCCGTCATTGTTTTACCAGCTGAAATACCTGAGGCGGTCATTCCATGTTCAACTGAAATACCTGAAGCGGTCATTGCATCTTCAACTGAAATCTCTGAAGTGGTTATTGCATCTTCAATTGAAATGCCTGAAGCGGTCATTGCATCTCCAACTGAAATCCTTGAAGCGTTGCCATCAGAAGTGCTTCAAACAGCCTCAGCAACTGTTGCAGTTCCAGTTGAAGGCCCTGTCAAAGTTCATTCATCAAAAATGTCCATTAATAACCCCTCTTCAAAAGTACCAGTCAAATTTTCTAATGACAAAACCATCGTTGAAGTGGCTGTATGTGAGACAGTTCATGACATACTGGAGCCAGAAGCAGAAGATAAACATGTTAATTTTACTGAGTCTCCAGTTGTTTCTACAGATAAGTCATTCATCAAAAATCACGTGGCACTGATTACTGCCCAAGATAATGAAGTAGATGACGCAACTAGCTGCAGTGCCACAATTTCCATAGTGCCTCCTATACCTGCAGATCGCCAGTCACCTTCATTACCCGACTCATCAGTTATCCTGGAGGCTATGAGAGAAACTCTTCGTCAGACAGATACGGTGGCGCCTAACACAGTATATGGTGGCAGAAAAAAACGTAAACGAGGTGGTTCGAAGCAGTCAAAGTGCAAGAAATGCGGTTCGAGGACGTCCAAAGGACAGCAACAGTGCGTCAATTGCAACGTCAAGCAGCAACAGCAACTACGGCAGAAGCAGCAGCAGCAAGTCAAAATTCCATCATCCCCCCCTCAAAAGAAATGCAATGATTTTCTTCAATTCGTTTGTGAAAGTTGTGGCTCCGAGGTGTTCAGTACAGCACGCGATGGCAAAATATGTGATATGTGTTTGCAAAAGACTAATTCAAAGGCGAGAGATGATGATTATTCCTCTAATGTTGAAAATATTCCTGAGTTACCTACAACACCACCACTACCTGTGTCACTGAAACGCACCTGCGTCGATTGTGGCTGTACTTTATTCTCCAGCCCCTTGAGTGAAAATACCTGTGATAAGTGCACTTCTCTTAAACGTGTCTGTATCTCTTGTGAAGACAAGTTTAACATCCAAAATGATGAAACTGTTTGCTCGAAATGTACCCTTGCTGCTGCTGCTGCTCAAACTGTTTCTACCTCAGCAGCATCTAACACTGTCCCAGTTACCACTTCCGAAAAAGTTACCGAAACAATTCCCCACGTGTGTCGTTTGTGCGAAAAGACTTGCGCTAACTCATTGACTTCCGATGTATGCGACAAATGTCTACCAAAGACTCCAACAAAACAGTCACATTTACCGGAATCATGTGTCACCCCAAAATCACCTGGCAGACCTGAATTTGACGGACCAGCAGCCATCGTAACACTAAGCTTGGCGTCCCAATGTGAGTCTGAAATACCACCACCTCCGCTGACATCATCATGTGAGGAACTTGTCAAGGATGGGTTGTGCATACACTGTGGTGCGGAGACGATCGATAGAAATGACTCTGGGAATCCTGCTTGTCGTATGTGTCACGAATTGTGGATCACTTTAAATACAAACAGCGTGGAATTGGTGAAACCTGCCGAAGAAGAGGAGTGTAAATGTCTGGATTGTGGAGTCTTGGTGACAAATGGAGTGACTTTCCATCAACTTTGTCATAGCTGCCAGGCCAAGAAAAACACTTCTGTCGCTGCTCCGGCTCTTCTACCAAGTGATCCGATAGTTCATCGGCGACGTTCTAGCGAAGTGTCGGTTCAGGTTGGTGAGCCTGGAAGCGTTCATGAACTGTATACGCGAGCTGCTAAGATGCCGATGCTAACTCCAGCTGTACCATGCTCTTCAACAACTCCTTTGCTGAAGATGTCCGATGAGCTTAGCAGCAAGATGTCTGCGGCAGCCTCTAAAAACACGCTGCTGTTGATATGCAAAGGTTAGTTTTGGTCGTTAGTTCATTAGCTTATAGGCTACTTTTTTGTATGCAACGTTGCATACGATAGTCGATGAGAGAGTTTACTTTCTTGGCCCGTTGAAGGTAACGTCTGAAAAATATTCGCGTAGATATTTTGTCACAAGATAGTGTTCCACTGGAAGAAGGCTTTTGTATTTCAGCATAAAAGTATTTCGTTCGGAAATATTGTCCGAAAAAGTTACAATGATCGATATTGTCTGAATAAAAAACAATTGATGATCCAAATATTTTTTATTCAAGCGTTCGCTGAAACCTAATTTGAATGCATACATACTAATTTTTTCTTCTCTATTCCGGGGAGAATAAGCTTGTATTTTGGCTTTAATACAGAAAAAAAAAAATCAAGAATATTTCAACATATGTCAAAAAGATATATTACTTAGGAATGATTAAATTGTTTAAAAGTAATAATTATTACATTCTTGTGAATTTAGTAGTACTAACACACCAAGATTTGAAAGTGAGGGCAGGTTTATGAAATGAGTGTTGCGAGTAAAAAATTTCTTATTCTTATATACTCACTTTCATACCTTGCTGAGGAAGATATTTTTTATAATTAATGATCAGAAAGTAAGAAAATCATAAGAACTGAGCCATTAATAATTACTAATTGTAATTGTTAACAATTTTAACGAGAAAAATGATTAAAATAAACAAATATATCCATATTGACTATGCATTCCAATCTGTCGTTTGCAGCATAGTTAGAATGATGATTGCGTGGTAACGTTGAGGTTTTAGGTTCGTATCCCTGTTAGGCCAGTGAGTTTTTCATAAGTATAAAAATTTCAAGTTAATGAAAAATCATTCATCGATGATAAGCACTACTTTTTGTTTGCAAAATGCGATTGTAAACATTGCCTTTCTGATCATATACTGTAAAAAAATTATTAATTTCTTTTAATTCTCTTGTACATTGAGGCATAAGCGTGGGTAAACGAAATTATGACTTTTGTCTCGTAACAATCTTCTCCAAATCTTGCTCGATTTCCGGATTGAGAAAATTATCGATGTAAAGTACTTTTCCAAATTCAAAGTTTCTTTAGTTTGTTGTGATATGCTTTGCTCAGTAGTTACTTCGTGAGTACCTTTACTTGAGAATAAACAAATTGATAGATGGAATTATCAAATTATCTCGTCAGTGGTGGGTAATAGGCCAGCTGTGAGCAGCTCATTCGACTTAATCGAGATCTGTACAGATAGTCAATCAATGCAATTTAGAAACTGGAAAGTTGATAAAATTGAAAGTGATTGAGAAAGTAATCTAATTAAATGTAGTGTAAGAATGAAAAGTAAGGTCAAATGCGAAATCACTGCTGCATTTTTGCTTTCATTTATTTTTGTTGTTGTAATACGATGAGTTCATTTTTATGTTTTTGATGGAGTATTATGTTTTTATCACAGGTTGCTACAATACATATGGCACCGTGTCTGCATACAAAGACCATCGTGCTCAATGTCCATTTCGAAACTCAGACGATGAGGCCAGTAAGAAACCGCTTCTTGGTTTTGCCAAACGGAGCATAAAATCGGGTGTTGAAATTGTTCAGATTGATTCGCCAGGAGCAGCTTCATTTGAGCTGCTCGATAGCAGTCTTTTACAATTACATGAAGAAGCAGGTAGTACCAGTAATGTCTCATTGAAAGTTGAGTCTTCAGATAACACCAGCGGTCAGTGTACCAGCAACTCTGACTTCGATTTAAGCCCGGTGTATAAGCGCCTCAAACCAAAGATTGCCACCGACGAGTCAATGCAGGCGGCAATTGATAGCGTGGTACAGAAATTCTGTTCTACAAGCACGCCGATTGCCAAAAGAGAAGAGGAGGATGAAGTAGAAGTAGATGAAGGCAAACGCGAATCCCAAGTTGCGGCCGAATCTGCACCCGATACATTTGGAACAGACCACGAACCTATGGCAACTACTTCTTCGTTATCACATATCTCCGTGAAGAAAGGAAAGAAGCGAGTGCGCACCAAACCTGTTGATTCTCCAACCAGAGCACGCAACATGAAGACAGTCGAAGGTGAGGTTGTGAAGATGTTGCAGTCGACAAAGTCCAAGAAACTTACATGTCGTAAAGTCTTCACATTCCCAGATGATACGGTGACCACAGATATTGAAAAGCTGGTGGATGAGGAGTTGCAGTCGACAAAGTCCAAGAAACTTACTTGCTGTAAAGTCTTCACATCTACAGATGATTCGGCGACCACAGATACTGAAAAGCTGGCGGCCGAGGAGTCCACTTCTATGTCAAATATCTCGTCAACCAACGAAGAGAATGTGAAAAAACGTAATATGTCACTCAAATCAAGTTCGTTGCCTGAAGATGTATCCACGTCCGATGCTAGTGCGTTGGCCGTGGAGTCGAGTAGAACTGGTTCACCAATTAAGAAAAAATTGCGCAATGCTAAAACGAAATCTGTTTGCAAAACACGTGCCCAGCGAAAGTCCAAGGCAGCTAGTTCCAACAGTAATAGCACTGCTTCAACCTCAGTTGGTACCTCTTCGCCTATTATTAAAGAAGAACAGTTACCAAAGTCAATATCGGCAACCCTAAATGCCGTAGCTGCATCCAAAGAATCATTCAAAAGTGGTGGAAAAAAAGTGGCGAGGAAACGTCGTGCTGAAGATGACGTCATCGATCAATCGTCCGAAGTGCGCCTGCCATCGAGACTGCGTCGCAAATCTTTGGTTACCGAAGAAGCAGTTGCTGTACGTGTGCTGCGCTCCAGGTCAAAAAGTGAAATTACTGACTCTTCGTTGGTCGCCGACGAGAGCAAAGATGAGTCTCTGCTATCTCCTAAGCAGGAAGAAGACATTGCCAAGCCAAAGAAAACCGATACGACGACGGTGCAGAAAAGCGAAACCGGCTCTAAGGAAACAGCTAGCGGAGGAGATCGACGTCGTCCTCCACCGGTCGACAAGGCCAAAGTGAAACCATGCGACTCGAATGCGTCGGCGGGTGTGTCTACCGGCGCCGACGTTGACGTCAAATCGAAAACGAAGACAACCAAAAGAAAAAATGATTCGTCGGATGCTACAGCTACGGCCAACTCTAAACGTGTTCGGTCTTCCAGTCAGGATTTGGGTTTTCTGGTGGCTAAAACAAGTAAAAGCGTGCGGTCTAATGCACGGGTGAAAGATGAAGATGCGGATGAGTGTAAGGACGTAGCCGAAAATCCGGCGTCGAATTTGTCGGTTCATGTCGATAACGTCGCCGCAGCAGCTCCTGCTGGCACATCTCATGTGGAGGCGCCGCCACTGGGCCGCGGCGAATCTGCTTCTATTCCTTCTCCAGCTAATTCGCAGAATAATTTTTTAGAGCTGGGCCCATCGGTTCCCCATTCGTACTTACTAGCGTCGACAATCGGCGAACGACCCGCTTCCGTTGAGCGTATTAATGCACGGCGTAGCGTTGCCGAAGAGGAATCGATGGCGAATCATTTGAGCGAACAGTCGAACGATCATGAACAGCAGCAACAGCAGCAACAACCACAGCAGCCACACCAACTGTCCGTTGAGTCGCAGTCGGATGCCAACTCGCAGGACACGTTGGAAATGACACGAATTCAGCAGGAGTTAGATCGATCGTTTAATTATGTCAGTTCCATGTCGAACGCCGTCAGCGAGGTATGCATCGTCGTTTTTTACTCTTAATTTTAGTAAATGTATTGTGTTCCCAGTATAGCTTAGGACCTAATAGTTGAAGCTTCCACTCATTACTGAACTAGTGACCTTCAAAAATATGTACTGACGTATCGAATTTCGCTCTTACACTCGGCGTTTAGCTTTCAACTGATATTACTAAATTATTCTTTACTTATTGAGATTTTCTTCGTGACTTTTAGTCGATTCAGAGTGTGCGGCTGCTATGTTTTGGGTTCACTGCTTTTGACTCAGCTTGAATGAAGCACACCAGAACATTTACTGTATCTAAGAAAATGTCTAATCGTCAAATTCAGCCTTATTTTCTTGATGGCAACAGATGTTTACCGATAAATTTTGGAACTGTGGGAAACCTGAATCTTTCAAATTCGCTGTTAATATTCCCAAAACCGGCGAGATTCTCATTTAGGATGATTAAATTATCTCTAGGCGTGTTTGGAAGACAAATACTCTCCTTTTTTGAAACTGGGTATTCAGTGTGCCACTATTGTTGAAAATTACGAAACAGAAATGTCGTTCTCGGGAAAATAAATTTCTATTTGAAGGACGGATTCAACAATCGTCGTTTTTTATGTTGTATTATATTAGAAGCCCTGCAAACCAAAAATATGGATGAATCATACCATAATTCAATTTTAAGATCTGTTTCAGTGTAATTCGATTTAAGTACCAAAGCTTTGCAGTCTTGAATGTTTTTTAATTAGGCTTTCTTTTGAAATCTACTTATTAGTTTTGATCTCATGAAATGACCGAGAGGTGGGGGCTGGTAAGTGTTCGTTTCATAACTCTAGGAAAATTTTGGCGACAAAAATTCGAATTCTTATGTAATATATATATATATATATATATATATATGTATGTGTGTATGTATGTATGTATGTATATATTAATAATTACGTGCAAGTAATTTTCTTATTGCTGCGGTTTAGGATGCTATATTTATTCGGCAGTCACGAAATTTGAAATGAACATTAGTATTAAGCCAAGGACCTGACCGATTTTAGTGCAGGTCGGCAGGACGGCACTTCCGATACCATTACTTTTATTTTGGCTATAAAATTACTAATTTTGAACTAGTAGCTACAAAATTTGGACAAATTTAATATTTATTATAATGTATCATACCTCTTATTTCGGTACGTCCGATACCTTTATGTTTATTTTTATTTCAACTACAAAATGCCTAATTTTGATCAATAGTTACGAAATTTGCTGAAAGTATTTACTGTATTTTATTGTAATGTGCTGCTCATTTTGGTGTGGATTGGCCGGAATTCAGCCGGCAGGTACTTTCGTAAAATCCATTTTTGTTTCGATTTTGAAAGAAGTAATGGTTTTAAACTGAAATTTTAGATAGATATTTACGAAATTTAATACAGGCTTCAATTATGATATATTGCTAACTTTTTAGCGAAGAATGTTTTAATTTTTTTGACGGATCTGATGCTGCATTAGAGTTTTTTGTTTATTTAAATTGTCATTTGTGATGGTTTTTATTCCTTTTATTAGTTACCTGCCACACAGTTTTTTTCCTTGAAATTTCTTATTTTTATCATTTTTATAGTTCATTGTATATTAGATTTTGGGTCACGAATATTTTGCATACGTAAATTATCGACAGGGCATTTAAATTTCTTATTTTTTTTATTTATTCTGTCTTGAGTTTCAGTTTTTGGTGTTTGTTGTATTCAAGTTGGGTTGAAATAACTGGCCTTACTTTTGAGTCTAATGAATTTTTTTGATTTCACAAGCTAATAACCTTTTTAGAATTCCGTGGATTTGAGGGAGGTATGGGTGTCGATAATCATGTTTCTGCATTTGAGCCCATTATTTGCGTCAATTTTGCCTTGTGACGTCATTTTAAGTAACTCTTGATTAATCCTTTCGGGAAAAAATCCGTTTTCGTTGTTCACATTCTATTTTATTTTTCGATTTAATATATTTGAAAAGTAATATGACATTTATCAACCAACTTTCTAACCCTATCATTATGATCATGTCGGTACACTCATACTTCAGGTAGTTTTAATTTTCGTAATCTCATTTCCAAACTGTATTGTTCGCAATTAATTATTCTGTATGCTATTTTACTTTTTTATTTCAGGTTCTTCGAAATTCAGAAGACCCCTCGGACTGCCCATTGGATTCTAGTTTAAAAGAAGAATTGGAAGAACTGAAGAAATACGCAGACGTAGCATCGGAAGCGATTTTGGCCCTGAAAAGTGCGGATAAGGATAAGAAAATGGTAAATATATTATCTCTTTCGCTACTTTTAGGTATATATTTATGAATTTAATTGTTTGACTTGCAATTAGAAGAGTATAGACTTATGTGTAGAAAAGTAATCTCTTGTTCCAAGCATTTAATCATGGGAGAAAGACAAAATTGCTATTTCTAAGATCTGTGTCGCTCTTTTCGTAGAGAAATTTTGTTCTGTTCGATTTTATTTTTGCAATAATTACTATATTATCCTGAAGTATGACTTAAAAAACTATGAAAAATTACTAGCGTTTGTTTTTGGTTTGTTTAGCTTCCAAGCAGATTTTTTTGAGTGCTTCGTTTTTTTACTTTATGAAAAGTGCAAGCTGGATAATTGCTATTTTTTAGTTGATTTCTGTATTTTAATACTGTTTCTTTAACAAATTTGTTTTTGTTTTTGTAGGACGACTGCTCCGTAGACATGAATCACGATTACTCGTCCTTGATGCTCGATGTCGACGAACCACCGAAACTTTACTGTGAACTAGAAAGTCAGTATAAGGTAAGTTGTGTTTTTTCTCTCAATATGTAAGATAGGTTGATGTCATTTTTGGTTATTTTCCCTTTATACTGAAGTTGCCGCATTTAGTGCAAGGGAATTAGAGACTTACGTATTTCTGTATTGTTGTTTCGACTGCAGCCTTTACTTGTCCCTAATACTATTTATGTTTCCAGTTTTTACACAGATATGTTCATTTGAAGATGTAACTTGTATCTGAAATATCATTTTCTTTAACCTTTCTGAAAAAGCTATTACGAAGGGTTGAAATATTATTTGATAACAGTAGTATTTGTATTGTCAGTTTTAACTTCTGTCGTTGCTAGATCCTTGAGGGATTGTTTTATTGTTTTATATTCTTTGAAAACACCTACAGAAAATATTATAAAAATTTTTTCCTTTTTTTTTTAGTGCAAGTTGGGAAAACCCTCCCCAAAAAAAACCCTTTTGAACGAATGTAACATTGAAGTGTTTGTATTGCAGAATTCGAAAGATTTCATTGTGCATAGAAGTGGCAGTAATAATGCCTCGCAAAATAATGCTGTTAAAACCAATGCGATTGTTGTCAACGGTTGGTATTGTTGAATATTTCAATTTTTCGTTTTCGTATGATCGTAATGGTTTAAAAATGATTATCAATTGTAGGAGCTAAAACTGCTGTGAAAAATGGTAATAAAATTAATAAACCGACCAATAAAAGTCAAGCGAACGGAGTTACACGTAAACTACGATGCAATCATTGCCAGAAAGTTGTGCAGACGAAAAATGAAATGGCAATTCACATTCAAGATCATTTTCGTAAATTTGCTCTCAGCAAAAGGTGAGTTGTTGGCTTCGCAGTGTAGCCTTCGGTTTGACAATCACATTTCTTGTGAAATGTATGTATTTTTGTTTGCTTACAAAACACATTCTAGTTTTTAAAATTTCCATATTGATATTCCCAAAAATTTATTTGGAGGATAGATGTTGAAAGCAGTTTATTAGTTAATTCGGATTTTTGAAATCATTTGAACTTCCAGAATTGGATTTGAAGTATTATTTAGTGATTAGTGTAGCTCGGATTTTTCTGAAATTGTAATTATTTTATTAGCTGTTAAACGCAACACCAGCTCCGTTAGATAAAGTAGGTTTTTGAAAATTATAAAATTAGTCACTAAAATGTCTTTATTAAATTTTGTAACTGTTAACGTAAAATTACACAATTAAAAATAATAATCTTCAAAATCTAAACAAAAATTGACTTTTGGAAATAAATTCCTACCCAACCGCACCAGAATTGCTAGCATGTTGCAGTAAATTATAGTTGATATTTTTTGCAAATTTCTTAGTTATTGGTTCCAAATCAAGCATTTTATAGCTAAAATAATATTCAAAATCGCGGCACTGTAAATACTGTTTAGCTGATCCGCACCAAAATCAATGACATGTTAGGATAGTTCGTAATGAATATTTTTTCTGAATTAAATACCTATTGGTTCAAAATTCGGCATTTTGTAGTCAAAATAAAACTAAAATTCGTTTTACCGGAAGTATCCTATAGTCGATCCACTCCAAAATTAATAGCAAGTACTTGGTTCACCGAACTTTGCTTGGATGTGGAAATTAGAAAACATTTTGTGAATTTAATTCAAGCTGAGGAATTTCATAAATATATTTTTGTAACATATCTCGATTCTCAAGAATAAAATTAAAGATTGCAATTCTAATCTCATTACATCATTAGTCATAAGTCGTAATAACCGTACGCCGCCTGGGCCTACCAAAATTCGCTAATTAAACCTTACCTATTCAGTACTTTTAGCCAGGCGAATTTTTCATCATTAGTTGTTATCGCTTACTGTTGTATTGATGGATAAATTGAGATGCTCATATTTCTGTTCAACGAATTTTCTCAAACTTGGGACCTATCTAGATCATTTTTTCATACCCAAAACGCGTTTCCTGTAAATTTCAGTAACATTATTGTTCTAGTTCTTCAGAATGCGGTTACATACATACATACATACATGCAATTATTGTTCGTCCTATAGTATTGGATTTATAATGCATTATAATAAATAGTTGTTTTGAATTTCGTTGCTAATGGTAGAAAATTGAAAATTTTATATTTAAAACATAAACAAACATAGCAATACTGGAAGTACTATGCATCTGATCCGCGACAAAATCAGTAGGTTAGGTTTTTCGCTAGTACTATAGTTCATTTCAAATTTCATGACATATATATATATATATATATATATATATAGGTACTAGTGGCCCATGGTGTCAGATTTGTTTGACTGATGTCTTGGACCTTTAATCCTAATCTCGATCTAAGTGTTCAATTATATGCTTCATAATAAAATCTGGGAATGAAAAATTCTCCCCATTTTGGGTCCTATGAGGGTTGAAGAATTGATCTAATGATAAAATTAACATCGAATTCGAATTCAGCACCTCAAAAAACATGATCGATGATATATTACGCAATAAAATCTGAAAATAAAAATTCTCTTTTTTGTCTTTATGAGGGCCTAAGAATGGGTGTAACGATGAAATTAATATCAAATTTGAATTCAGCGCCTAAAAAAAGATGTTCAATGATATATTACGCCATAAAATCCGAAAATTAAAAATTTGTCCCTGTTTTGGGCCCAATGAGGTTCTAAGAATGGGTCTAATGATGAAATTAACATTAAATTCGAATTCAGCACTTCAAAAAACATATAATCTGAAATTAAAAAATTTTTTTGGTACATGCGCACGCTCACAACCACACACCTACCAACACAGTTACATTTTTTCTTTCTCTTTCTTCTCTCTTTTGGACCAAAATTCGCGCGTAGATTTGCACCGTGCTAGCCGCCTTCACACTTCGTTTTTACCCCATAGTGAAAATAAAAATGTGTTCCACTTGAAAAAAAATTTGTATCCAGTATTACTTATTCATCTTCTATTTTTGTGATTTTTTGTGCGTATGAAGTATTGTTCAATCCATCTTACTGAAGATCAATCTTCATTGCCTCTTGCGTGAGAAGTATTTTACTATTATTTTGAAGGAAACGTGTCTGTTCTTTTTCTTACCAAAACAATCATTTTAAACGAGCCAAAAATAATGATACTTAGTCTTTGATGAATTTAGCAGCTTTTCAAAGTTTTTCTGAGAATATACAGGACTTGAGTTTTTATGAATTTATGGAAGAGTTCATGACGGTTTTTTTTAAACTAATAGATATTTTATCTTTATGAAGTTGAAGGGAAATTGATCAAAACTACTTAGCATTGAAAAAGTATTGAAAATTTGGTGATTTTCAAACAGAAAAGTGTCAATGAGTTTTTGGTAGGGATGACAGATAATTTCATAATGAATAACTTGAGTAAGAGTACTCATATTAGCCCTTCTTTCAGAAATCTTATTTAGAATGAGTGATACTGAGTAAGAAGCTAGAGACACACGTAGTAACAAATTCCCTTGTTTTTGAAAACTATTGCACGATGATTCCACCACTCAGCTGTTATGTTTTGTACAGTGTTTTATTCATCGTGATTTTTCTTTGCGTAGGGAAAACGCGATTCTGTTGAAAAAGTGCATCGCGGACAAGTTGGAACAATTGCTGATGGATAAAGCTGTCTACTCTTACTTAAAATTCACCCACCTTCAAGAGTAAGTGCCAGTCGTTTTCGTGCAGTTTTCTGTAAACTGACGTTTTTCGCGCGGTCCAGTTGATTACATCCGTTGTATTATTTCATTTGTTGTAGACTTAATCTTAGCGCGCCGATAAAAATTCTCACCCAACCGTCTTCAAATCAACTTGAAAAGTGGAAGTTGGTTGTTGCTCAACTAGTACTAATTGAAAATGAAGAGGACGGTGCGCCATCGAATGAGTCCACATGTCCTACTGTCGGTGCATCCGCAAGCAAAATCGAATCGAATGCTGTGCAGTCGGAGTCGTCATTCCATGATGGCGATTCCAAGCCGGTTTCAGTTACCGAACGTACCAAAAATGGAGAATGTTACCGTTGTCCTTTGTGTTCTACCACGTAAGTGTTTTTTTTTTCCTTATGTGCTGGAGTTTTTCTGAATGTTCATCGTGATCACCTAGAACGGGGTAGGAAGTAGTTGGTTTCCATCTTTCAGTTTTTCTACTTTTGCGAAAATTGTGTGGAAAAGATCATAAGGAGAATATTTCGAAGGAAAAAGACCGAATTCCCATGAAGAATGAATCCGATTTATTCGACAAATTATTAGAGAAAATGTGAAAACTTGAGTGATTCATTTGATGACTGATTCTATTTTTCTCCTATTTTTCTGCTGATTTCTTCTAGTTTACCAAAACAAATCCTTATGAAGAATGAATCCGATTTATTCGACAAATTATTAGAGAAAAAGTGAAAACTTGAGTATTCATCAGATGATTGATTCTGTTTGCCCCTTTTTTTTCTGCTGATTTCTGTTTCTAGTGTACCAGTTCATTTGTTTAATTTTAAGAAATTTATTATCGTGTTACATTAGTTGAGTCGGCATCCAAATGAAAAATGTTCGAATTTGAAAATCGTCGAATAATAACCGTACATTACATTGGTTTTCGTCTCGTCCAAATTATTCTTCGACGAATACCGTTGAAATTTTGTATTAATCATTTATTGTTTGTTACAAACGTTAAGTTGGTGATTTGAAGATTTTTTAGGAGTTTTTTGATCTATTTTCTCTCTATCCTAAGTTTTTTACAGTTGAGTCTGTATGGAGTGTTATTGAAATGATCACTACAAAATTCAATTGGATTTTTTTTTTTTTTTTTTTTAGATTGAAGGCTGTGTATTCTGATATTTTAATACTTTCTTAATCTGCTTAGGTCAAAAAATTTTCATGGTTCCTCCCAAAGATTTTATTATGATTGAGAGTTGATGAAAAACGACTCTCGTCGAAAATGATCGTATGTTCGGTTACTATTTTAGGAAGTAATGAGCAAATGCGTGTGTGTTTGATTCAGTGGCCCTAGAGTATCCCAAAACCATATGTAATTTTTGAAAAATAATTCATCAATTAGATTATTGTCGTTTCTGCTATTGTTGAGTCTTGCTATAATAACCTTGAAAGAATTATCCTTAATGCGTGATAGTTCTAAATTTTCTCAGGAAGTTTCTAACGTCTTCCATTTTCTCGTGGACGGTAACTTTATATTTATAATAAATTCCCATTCTATGCTTCGTAATCGATAGTTTTAATTAAATTGTTTCTTCTTACAGGTACGATCAAAAGCACCTGCGTAATCGACATTTGATGTTGGTCCATACTCGTCACCCTTCTAGTCAAAAATTAATGTTCGATGTCGATTTAGGTAAGTTGATGTTTCTATTCATCAGAAGACAACATTGTGTATTTAATGGTAGATTTATCGATGAAATCTCCCATCTAATTTATCGACTCCGAAATGCAAGGATTCATTTTAATTGTGAATATCGTGTAGTTTCCTTTCAAATTTTCCCTGTTTTTGTCAGAGTTGAAATTGAAAAATTCGAGCCTAATTTTCATCCGTTCGTAGAATGTCTTTTTTTTTCTTCTTTTTTCCCCCAAGTTTACGTGGAGAATTTAATTTTATACTAAATGATACAAAAATTCGAGTGTTAATCGAAAACCATAAATTGATATGAAATTCTTCGTGCTCTTCTGCGTAGAGTCTACTATAATATTTATGGATTCATTTATTAGCTAATTATTGTTCTTTACTCACTTCCTCGTGAAAAAATGAGAAAGACCGCGGTTTGAAAATTAGCTGAAAGTCTTGAGAATCAACAAAATAATTAATTCAACTTCTTATGTTGGATAAAAATTTTTTATCCTGTTCGGATGAATTTCGTGTGCAAAAACTTGAAACCGCATAAATTTTTGACACGTTCTTTCGCCGATGTGAGGTTAGCCAATTGCAGTCTATAGTCGCCTCGAAACTCTGTATATGCAACCCACAGTACACTCGTAACAATCGCGACCAATGCAGTGTGCATTGGAGTACGATAGTACGTGTCGCGGTTTTGAATTATATTGGCAGTTTGTTTTTTCCATATTTTAGGTTCATAATTATTTGTTCCCTACAACTGAATGAATTGCATGTTTCAGTGAAATTAACTTGTCATTGTATAGATTTGTTTGGATAATGAAATTGGGTAGCGTTTAGTTTTACCGCAGCTTCTGCACCGATTAAGTTCCATAATTTTTTAGGATTGAAAGTGATGATATGTTTGCCAGTATTATTTAAGATTTTTGAATTTTCTAATTTTCTTTTTTCCCCACTCGTCTGTTAACGATTTCGGACTACATACTGTGATCCTCGACCTATGTGGAGTGAGTCTCTATCTTGTGTGTTAGCCATGCGTGATCCCTTGAAAACCCCCCCAAAAAAACAAGTTATTTAAGTTAAAAGTGGAATAATAATAATAATAATAAAAGTGTTCTAAAAGTACTTCTTTTGATATTCTTTCGGGAATAAATTTAAAAAATAAAAATGTTTGGTGAACCTGTGCTGAGTTTAGGTAAATGGGTCGTTATCTTCAATCCATTTTCCCCTCTAGAAACTTGAAATGATCGTCTCCCTTGATTTAGTATATTACGTTGAGAGAGAATAAAGTGAGCGATTACCATGATAGAATAGCTTTTTCAAAATAATTTTCGAAAAAAACAGAATTCGAAGAGATCTATTTATTTAGTTGACTTCATAGCGCTCGTTACAACTCTATGAAAAGTTATCATTAACCCCCGAGGGCGTTAATGTGAGCATTTTCGAGCATAAATAAACATATAAAAGCCGTAGTCCGTTAATGGTAACTTTTTTCTATGTTTTAGAACGAATTTTATACTTTGAACCTGGAAAGTAATACACTTTCCTAGTATGTGATGCAAAATAGTATATTACGCAACCAGGAAGGGAAGTGAGAAATTTCCAAGTGCGATTTTTGCAAGCCCAAGCCGCAGGCGAGTGCGCTAATTGCATAAATTGGTAATTGTTCACTGTGACTAAGTTGCGTACAATACTTTTTGCAGCAAGTGTAAGGAAGGCTTTATTTGAGTCTGAGGCAATAAAACTGGGAAAATCTGGAAAAAATCGAGAGAACCTTAGAAAAAAAAGTGGAAAATGACGTAAAGGTGAGTTCTAAAAGGAAATGGGCGAAAATTAAATGGGAATATAGAAAAATGAAATCTAAAACATCAGCACCCGAAGAAAATTCTCGTTGGCAACTAATGTACAAGCAGACTGTCAATGTAATTAAAAAAATTGGCTGGCGCAAGATCTCTCTATCTGAATAACAGAACTATCTTTCGTAGCCTTGTTGGTTTAGTGCCCGCGCAGTAATATGCGAATCGAGAATTTGAATGAATTCCCATCGGGACAGAGAGAATTTTCAAGGGGAAAATAAGTGAAATTCGGTTTTAATTTCTATGAAAGCGAAGTCCGTTGAAAGGTGTTGAAAAACTAAGAAACTAATAAGGCGTGAGAAAATAAATTGAGCTGTAAGAAAAAGAATGAAGGTGTGAGAAAAAGAATTAAGGAGCGAGAAAAATATGGGAGTGAAGAAAGTGGGTGGTAGGTTAGTGTGCTGAAATTAGCCACTTTCATCAGGTCATAAATGCCTCGAAAATACAGCATTTTGTGCACATGTTGCAAAAAGTATATTACGGCCTGTCTGCTAGGTTCATCCTTTGAAATTTTACTATCAGTTTGCCAAGCATTACATCCGGAAAATACTGTTCCTGTCCCATTGTGTCTTCATAACGTGGAGTGATACGTGTGAAACTTTGTCGCACTGCCGATTGTTTCGTCGTTAATCTTACGTGTTCGTTTTTGAATTTTTACAGCTAAATCTGCTCGAGCTAATCTAAATGTTGACTCGGTCATTAACGCTAACGCCGCCGCTTCCAAGAAAGACGCAGCCTCTACTGAACATACCAAGTCCAATGGCGTCTTGTTTGCCTCTCCGTCTACCACCGTCGCCACACCTGCCTCAACCTCCGCCTCATCGGCCGCCACCAATACGACGATGGGGGCTACCACCACCACTAGCTTCACCTCAATCGGCGTTAACTCAAAAAAAGTTAACCTTGCCACCCTCTCGCCACTAGATCCTTCCTCTTTGCCGCCACAATTGTTGCCGGCAAACGTTGAAATGCCTGCTCCGTCTCGAAAGTGTGCAGCGGCCCGCCAGACACCTCCGGCGTTGACTATCTCCAACCCGAAGCTGGCCAATATCAACCCGAAACCGGCACTACTCAACCAACCTTCAACTGCGGCCGCAGCTTCGATTACGGCTCCGAGAATGGCTGCTCCTGCTGCCGCCGTTCGTTCCCGATCAAACGCTACTTCTGGTGCTGCTGCTGTCCCTCCCAGACGCAACGCAAGTGGTGTAGCTGTAGCTGCTCCTCTCTTAGGTCCCCCAGTGCCCGCTGGTAGGCGAAGTCGCAAGAAAATGTCCCGAAAAGAGTTGAACGTGCCTCCGCACGTCATCAGGCAAAGAGCCGAAGCAGCTCTCAGAGAGTTGACTGGAAATCGTTTTAATCGATTTTAAATGATAGCTTAAATTCGGTTTTAAAGACTTCAACGTTTACGAACGCCGTGTTCGTAATAAATTTTTACAGGGTATTTATTTTTTTTGTTCATTTTTTTTTTCTTTTACTATAGTTACGTGTCAATTTTTTTTTCTCTAAATTGTGATATCTATTTTTATATAGGACTGTTTGATACATTAGAAATCTATAAAAGGAAAAAAAATTGTAAATAGAGTTTGGTTTTTAAGAATTTTTTATTTTTATTTTTTCATCGAAGGACTGTTAAGGTGTAATGATCTTTTGTATATGGTTCCTTTTCTCTCTGTATAACTAATACTTCTTTCCTTTAATTGTTTTATTCATTGTACTGGTAGTTTCATTCTTTAGTTTCTTTTTTTTTTTTTGATGTATGAAAATTTTGTAGACGATTGTTTGTACAGATTTTATGTGTGATAATGATACTTTCTTTTTTGATTATTATTTTTTTCTTATTCTTTCTTTCAAGTTAGTCACTCATGTGTTATATAAAAATTCTAAAAAACGCTTACTAGATTTTTTCTTTTTAATTTTAAACGAATATTTTACCCTCTCTATAACTAGAATATTGTTGTTCAGATCCTTTTTTCTTTTGTATATATATATATATTTTTTTTGTATTTCATTTTTTTCGTTTATCTTTATAAATAAGACTGTGGATTGAGAAAAGAATGATTTTATTGATAGTCGTATTTTCTTGTCAACATTGTTTTTTTCCCTCTTTTTCTGTCACATTTTTTCACATTTTGTACAGTTATAATTTTTTTTTAATCGATTAAAATA
The DNA here is from genome assembly GCA_011428145.1 of Ericerus pela. Lineage (NCBI taxonomy): Eukaryota > Metazoa > Arthropoda > Insecta > Hemiptera > Coccidae > Ericerus > Ericerus pela. The sequence goes on from WOFM01000532.1 coordinate 161,250, forward strand.
ATGCAGTTCGTTTTTTTTTTTTTTGTCCTATGTGATCTTTACTTTTATGTACCCGTGTGTTCACACTTTTCCCCATGTACTGATGGTAAACATTTAAGTTGAAAAATAAATTTTTGCATCCTATATATGGATTTTTTTTCTTTTTTCGTTTGCTTGAATCCGTTTTCTGTTTGTGATAAAATGGTATTTAAGCTTGATTGGAGCCGATGGAAGCGCGTGCAACGTGTTTTTCGGAGAAATAATCCATTGCACCTCTGTTCGCTTTGCTTTGTATTTTTTTGGGCTTCTCTAGGAAGGAAGTAATTTTTTTTGTTGGTCGTAAATTTGGAAATTTGATTTTTTTTTAATCATGATTAAGTAGGGTGGCGCTGCAGACTACAATCGATGTCGTTGCGAACGTAAGGGTTCGCGTGGATTGGTGCTGAGCCTTTATGCTTTGCAATCAAATGTTGAAGATTTCGAGGCCGGCCGTTGTCTCATACTGGACGCAAAATTGCGTTGCGTTCGGTTCAGTTCTAATGGTGCTCCTGTGTGTGATGGAAAAATTCATGCTGGGAAACTACCGACCATCCTCTTAACTCCTATGACACTTACTCAAACAGCAAAATACGTATCTTTCAGACGTAGCTGGTAATCGAAAGTTGTCAAAATTCAATTAAAATAAAAATAGTAATAATTATTGCTGGCGACTGAAGAAGAAGAAATAATTTGATAAATCAGTGGGAATAATATGGAAATAAAATAACTTATTGTTGCGATTCTCTTAAAACAAAAGTTTATGCAATACTTCGTACACTTATGTATAAGTGATTGCATATCAAGGATGATTATCAAATCACCGTCGTCGTTTTTCCAATACGCTCATGCAAGGTAATATAGTCCATGTATTTTGCGTTCATGTAAGAAAAGTTCCATAGGTAATCTTATTTTTAAAAGGTTTTTTGTTTCGTTAAAAACTACCTGAAAAATATATTTCCGACATGTAACCGAATACTCTGATGGCGAATAAAGGATTCAATCATTTGAATTACACCCAACTACAGTAATAGAGGATTTTTTGTCCGCTTGATAATGAAATTTAGCAGTTGCCAGTGAGTAATGTAAACCAATTACAATGAATTTTGATTTTTTTATGTCCCCAGAACCTTTTGCACTTATTCACTGGTCCATGTTATCTAATATTAAAACCATTCTATCTGTATAGTAGAAAGGGCCGGATTAAGGGGGGTGCAAAGGAAACAACTGTACCGGGCGGCACATTTTTACCCTTTTTTTTTTTTTTAGTAACATTAAGTATGACTGTATGACAGGGAAAAAATATTTAATTAAACTTATAAATTTTTAATGTAGTAAAAACTCCTGATAAAAATCCATAAAAAACTTTTTGGGAATGGAGTGAGTTGCTAAAATTAGAAAAATAAGGGAGCGCAAATATTTTATTGTACCAGGGCACTTGAGCTGTAAATCCGGCTCTGATAGTAGAATCAGAATTCGAGTTTCATTATTCTCGAAAAATATGGTTTTGACAGTTTCAAGGTTTGAGGATTAAAAATGGATGAATAATTACTAAATTCTTAGAACAAGTAGCTGTTTATGTAAAATCTACAGCGAATTAATTAGAGATTTTTTTTTTTTTTGTCAATTAGTGGACTCAGCAACTCGACCATTTTGTTCGGTGTCTACAAGGCATATTATTATTGGAGAGGGGCAGAGGGGGTAGGTGGGATCTGGTAGGGAGTGGTTTCTGGTCTATTGGTATGAATTATACGTTCACATACTGAAGCACCAGTAGAACTAAACTGAAATATAACCCTACTTTGGGTGAGGGATGAGAAAGTGCGTTGGTCTCAAACTGGCAACCTTTCAATCGCAAAGCAGAGCACCTAACCACTATCCTATGCAGACCCACCCCTTTATCATTTTCATGTTAAATTAGCTGTCCGTAGTGGCAGCTTTGCTTGGCAGATGCTCAGGACCTTTGACCCTAATCCTCAGCTAAGAGTTCAATGATATACTACGCTATAAAATTTGAAAATAAAAAGTTTTCCCCTTTTTGGGCCCAATGAGGGCCGAAGAATAGGTCTAATAAAAAGCAACTTCTTAAAAAAAAATAATGATAGCTTGTTTTTAAAATAAGGTATTTTTGTACATTTCCCCCTATTTTTATTGTCTGTTGGAAACATGAATAACCTATATGCATGCACACATATAGACGCTTATCTGTGCACACACAGACACCAACACGCTTCTAATTAACTCTCTCTTTTTCTTTTCTCTTATGGTAGCACACTATTTCAGTTTAACAGAAATAGAAAGTCCTCGAGGTCGGTCACAAATGATAAACTAAACAAAAGCTTGTGGTGCCATTAGTCTTTTTCATCCTAACATTCAATTTCTAGCAAAATTTTGAAAAATATTAATGGGATTTTGCCATTAGAAGCATAAAGCCTTTTCCATTGACATCTTTTTCATGAAAATCCGAAAAAGGGAGCGAGCTAACGGTGTTGAAATATGGCTGCGTGTAGTGGATTGTGTAAAATATAATTATCTTGTACTTCGCACATCACAATACTGTGCAACAGTGCGCAAAATTATCGTCTGTGAAGTTTGTGCCTACAATCTAAAAATTTGTCAATTTATGTTGGTAAAGTTATTATTTGTACATAAATTTTTGCATCATGTGTACAAAATACTGTATTTTACAGGCACGTATCGTGTGATGAAATTGGCCAATGTTTTAATACTTACTTTTCTCACTCCTTACTTTATTTTTCTCACGCCTTAACTTCTTTTTCTCACTCTTTATTTTTCCTCTTTCTAACTCCTTAATTATTGTTTTTATCGTTTCATTATTTTTCTCATACCTTGATTATGTTTCTCACACCTAACTGATTCCTCAGATTCTCCCACACTTTTGAATGTGTTAAGGCTTTAACACATTGTGGAAATTTGACCACCTCGATATTGCGCCTTGTGCTGAAGCTTTTATTCTCTTTCATTTACATCAATTTCACTTTTTTTTCTTAAAAATTATCTCCGCCACAATGGGGACTTGACCCAGCAAACCACAGGTTTTTTTGGCTCCAGGCTCAAATACGCATACCTTAAATTTTGTTGCAAAAGATATGAGCTCTGTTCGATAGAATTACTCTTACTTACACCAACCAACACTCTGACTACAAATATTCAAATAAAACTTGGAACAAAGTCACGTAACATTCTTACATTTGTTGAATAGTCCCACTGGTATAGATTGGTGTAAGTTGGTGTAGTCCTATCAAACAGAGATATGGTACACAAGTTGGTCACAGTGAGCAATTTATTAACTTGTATTACTACCCCACTCAATTATGACTGGTGTTTGCAAACACCACACTTGTTGAGAAATTGCTCACTTTCCTCCCTGGTTATGTAATAGGTATATTATTTTAGGCAGGACTGTTGGCAGACTCCACACTATGGGGAACTCCAAATCAAAAAGGGGCCTGGTTAATGTCAGGAAAAAAGAAAAGAAAAAAGGATAATAAAAATTGGGGCCTACCAAAACTTTTGCAGGTGCCCAAAAATTTTCTATTATGTCACTGTTATTAGGCCTAGTACATACATTACCACTGTTTGATAGGACTACACCAACTTACATAGACCTACACTTGGAGGGTGATTCTACAAATGCAAAAATATTAAATATATGAATTTGCATCCAGTTTTACTTTAATATTTGTGAAATAGCCCTACCAGTGAAGTTTGGTGTGAGTTGGTGCAGTTCTATCAAACAGAGCTATTGATAATGAACAAATGATTTGAGAAGCATCATATGTTCAGTCAAAGAGAATATTTTTAGTTGTGTTATCATAGGTTACCAAAGGTGTTTTTGGGTTGGTGTTGTATGTAGTGATGTTTAAATTGAAAAATTGGCATGCTTATCCATGGCTCCTTGCTGTATGGCATAGACTGTCACCCTGGCATCCTGTGTTCAAATATTTATTTAAATAAATTTTTTTTTTGTAATTTTATTTTTTCATTATTTTTTTGTTTTATTTTCACTTTGTATCTTTCAGAGTGAATTAGCCAGATTGTATAATTATTAAATTTAAAAATTCACAGGTTTTATACTTTTTAAGAATGAGAAGAGGCTGGCATTGAAAATAAATAAATAAATAAAAAGTGAAGTGTTGTTCATTTTTCAGTTTTATTACATTTTTGTATTCTCTTTGTGAAAGACAAAGCAACGTTACCACCACCACTTTATTTTTCATTACCATATTTTCTCCTTCCACTTTTTTTACTATCATTATCTACCTCTTCTCTTACTCTATATGCACAAAACATTAGTAAATATTAGATGGCGGACACTTTTTTGCAAATTGACTTGAGAAGTATTTTCAATGCTAAAAAAAGTGCCAAGAAAGGCAGAAATCTTATTACTCTCATCTGATACCTTTTTCTGAAATCCTCTGTCTGATCACAGATGCATGTAATCATTTAAGGAACTTGTTTTCTTATTTTGACATGTAGGTACTGCCTATTGTTGTTTCTGTATGGTTCGGTCAAGGAGTTCATTTTTGCTGATAATTTACACTTCCAGTGGCTGGAAACTATTTTATACTTCTCATAATGGTTGTATGAGACAGTTTTGGATGGTGGGGAAAGGTTGTGTGGAACTGTTGGCCCACTTCACAGAAGGCAGCTCCCCCATAATGCTTTTGCACCCACCAGATTTTGTCTTCCATAGTATAGGATATTTTAAAAATTAGAACTGCACACGATCACTTTATTGAATCTATAACGACGCGTAATGCACATCGTTTTAAAATGCGAATCTCTTGCCTCCTTTATCTTTTGCATGGTGCGTTTGAACTGTTCCGCCTGTGTAAGATTACACATCGATTACATGACAGACGCACCAAACGGGAAATTTCTATGGTGCGTGATAAAATACACCACACCGTATAAGTGCCCTAACAGCAGTGTCTCTGCCATTGCACATATTACGTTTATGTACTGTAGTGCAGTCGTCTTATCAGTTTTTTGCTGTTTGCGAGTTTGAATCACTATCATTATTAATTTTTTTTTTCCGTTACAGCTAAAATTTGTCATTCTGAATCTTGAAATTAACCAAAAATGTTTTTCATCTATTCGAGGAAACTTTGGTTCAGATTAACCCATTGAAGATGTCTCAGGTTACCCGAGTCAGTACTTTCTTTTAAAATATTTTTCTTGATGTTTGAAACTTTAAAATTTTCGGGTTGCATTACTTTAACCTACAGAAAATCCGTCTCTAAATTTCTGAATGGCAGCTATTCGAAGTTTTCATTATAATACAAAATTATTCTTGAAACCTGTAACGAACGAAACCCATAATCCGAAATTCTGTCTCTGCTAGAAGAATGTGCTATCCAGATGTTTAAAGTTTATTTAATAATTTCCACATTTAATTTTTTTTAAAGCTGGCGATAAGATAAGGATAGTCTGATTTTACAAGTGGTTAGGTACCCACCTATTTCTTAGAATTCAATAAATCTCTCGTAAAATTTTCATTTTATTTCGGCGGTTTTAACCACGGTAACGACATTTCTACGCCGACGGTACTTTGTTTCTTGGAACCGGTTGAATTATCATCAACTTTACTTCACGCCGAACAAAAGTAAGTTCCTACCAATAATCTTACCGTATCTAAAATATAAAAAAAAAAAAACTAAAGCTGCAACAGCTCCACTAGAAAATGTACGTTTTCAAAAACCAGCCAATTATACTGGTAGGTACACGTAAAATTGACAGAAAGTTAATATACTTAGATTGGAATAATGATTGTTTTAAATTTAATAGCTATTAATTGTAAATTATCCAGCCTAGAACTCAAAATGGGAATAACATGGGATGTAGGTACTTATCGGAAGTACCTACCACCCGGCCGATTGGCATCAAAATCAATAGGTGTGGTCCTTGACTTTATAATGTTGGTGTAAAACTTTGTGACTAGAACAAAAATTGTGACCTGTACCCCGATAACACGTTATAGTTTATACTTTTCGGATTGAATTTCATTCAGTTGCTACAAAATTTCAATATTGGCAGTCTACTATAATTTGCATCAGAATAGCAGGGGAAAATTTGGGCTCTGGCGTCATGTAAAATGTATTTTATAAAATAAATGATTTTTCAAATTTGTTTAGCTGAAGTACTTGGAGAGGGCCCTGAGGACCCTTTCAGAAAGTTCTGGGCTGGGAAATTCCCCCTTACTCCCCCTCTCTATGGCCTTGATTTGCATTAGCAAATTTCTGCGGATAAATACCTATTTGTTTTTGCAAATGTTTGAAGTCCAACATTCGTTACCTTGGTGGGTACTACAGCCCTGCACGAGTACGTACTGCATCGTGTGATTACAAGTACAAAATACTCGTCAGACGAGTAACACAATTACCCGTGTGTACTTGTTCTTGTGTAGCAAACGATGCAAGTAATCGGCATCGCATCGTGGCATCGTTAATAATCACTTGAATGTGAATACTATTAAATGCAATGCATTCCAAGAAAGGGTTTATAATATTGTTGCAGAACTTTGGGGAAAACCAATGCACTTTAACTGAACGTGTGGCGATTACATACTAGTATAATCGTTACGATGCCACGCTGCTACGAGTAATATTTTTTCAATTACATACTCGCATTGTTTTGTAAGGTAATCGGCGATTCCTACACAATTATTTTTTTACGTACTCGTGTAGGTCTCTAGTAGGTACATCGCTATTATAGTGGACTGGCCACAAGTTAGTGTGCACTTACAGTACAGGGCGCATTTATTCGGCAACACACCTCGAGAACTGTGTCGCCTGTGTAGGTTTTGTGGCAATCACCTCTATCTCTATCTCCATCTGCAAACTGGGTTTTTCAGCAAAGCTTCGTTGCCCTAGAATTTTTTTTAAAGAAATGCATTAGTTACCAGTACTTGACTATTGCTAATACAGACTAACCAACCCACTTTTCATTTTTGTCCCCAATGGATATCAGTAGACTCTCATTAAAATAGATAAAATCATTTTGATGTTTTAATTTCTCTTTTAACTTTTTTTTCCCATTTATTTCGAAACAATGATAAGATATGGTATTTATTATAATTGTATCTTTGTAGGGTAAGGTTGCCAATAATGTACCATTTACTAAATCGTATCACTACTGATATTTAAACAACGGGGGAGTGAATTACTGATCATGAAACTAATACAAATAACATCTAGGGAACCAAAAATTTTTGCAATATACTCATTTTCCCCTTCTTTACAAGCTTAAGAAAAAAAGCATACCTTAGGACAAATAATTTATACATGTTGTTTTAATTGTTTTAGCTTTCAAAATTGTTAACTTAGGTGAATTTAAAACCTTCTTCATCATATTTTCAGAAAATTTTGAGTAAACATATAATTTAAGTTTTATTTGAAGTGAACACTTTCCTAAATCATACCATTGATGAGGGTGATGAGTTTCCTAAATTGTACTGCTTTTTGTTGTTACGTGTTTCAAAACATTTTGACAAGTCTATTGTAATTTATTTATTAAAAAGATGCCTAAAAATATGGTAAAAAATAAAAATAAAATAAAACTAACGCCAAAAGTAATAAAATAATCTATAAAAATGAAAAAATTGTCACAGGTAAGAATTAGGAAACTGGTACAATTTAGGAAACTAGTTACCTAAATTGTACCATTTGGAGTTTGTTGATAAAATCAGTTGTAATTTTGACAATATTTCAGTGTGGACTGTGGTTAGTGTGAATGAAAATACAATAGAAGTAAGGATATTAAAATTATAAAATACATCATTGGGGATTCTAAACATATAATTTTTGTATTTATGGGCGGCTAAAGTGAAAAGTAGTACAATTTTGGCAACCTTACCTTACATTACCATTCTGTTGGACTTTGGTAGAATATCCACAACTTTTTTTTTTCTTTCAACAATTTTAAAGAAAGAGTTTCAAGAGTATATGGGGACATCGTTTCAATTCCTTCCCTCTTGGAACTCAGCCTCATGTTGATAGATGGGGTGGCAAATCAGTTTTGTGACCCCCCAGCTAATATCGTTTCGCACTTTAAACACATAGGGGAAAGTCGGGCAAGAGGAACCGGTTAAGTGCAAAAGGCTGACAAATTTTTTCTAATGGTTGAATCTTGAATTTAAGTACATCGTTGGATAGAGGGAAGCCTCACCTACAAAATTTTTTTTTGTTTTGTCCAATTCGATACATTCTAAGGGTCAAAATTTTGATTTTCCCGTAGTGCCTCAAAAATCATTTTCAAAAAATGCCCAGGCAAGAGGAACCAACACCATGGTCAAAAGGAACCACCTCGGAAAAATTTGTTTCTAAGTCCATATAAACGTCTTACAGCTCCCAAATAGATTTTCAGATCATTGGAACATTATAGAAGATATAATATATTGTTGTGAAAACTTCTGAAAAAAAAAATATTAGGAATCTAAACATGAAATGAGTATGAAAAAAATTTGAAAACAAAATCAAATGGACAAGCAAAAGTTGCAAACAATGAAGCCGACACCTGAGTAAGCAGTACAGGCTTTGTGAGCCCATTTCTCGCATATGTTACACTGGAGCTATATTTTGCGCAAAGTGGAAGTTATGAGTTGCAAATCAAACATGATATGTCCTCCTGTTTCTTATGCTCTTCTGGTCTCTTTGGGAATGTAATATTTAATTTGTTACTTAAAGATCCTCTTACTGGTTTCCTTGGTTTCTTTTCTGCCTGTTTCCTGCCTGATGGGCATATGGTCAATTTTTATCACATTCAGCGCTTTTTCCATAGTCTCAATACTCCATCCGTCTCCCCGATTAGTTTTCCGGACGTATTTATACACCATATCTTCTAAATTTTCTATGGGCAAAAGGAACCAGGCTTATCATCTTGGTTCCTTTTGCCTAGTTCCTCTTGCTTAGACCGCATGCTTTTTCAAATTTACTCCACACTAAAATTGAGGAACAGATTCAGAAAAATTATCCACACACAACTGAAAGTAGACAAAATGTCCTTTAATTTGATACCAAACTTACCTAATTTGCAGCAGTCCTTCATTAAATCATTTCACTTTCAAATTTCACGTTTTGGCAAATTATTTTCACGGAAATGATAAAATCACTTCTCGCTTCATAAGAACAAGATGAACCACTAATATCACAGTTGCCGTTTAGTCGGGACAATATGCGCTACCATCTAACACTGTTACCAACCTCCGCGGATGATTACAAAAAAAATTATTTAGAATGGTTCCTTTTGCCCAGCGGTTTCTCTTGCCCGACGTTCCCCTATTACATTGTCTATAGGCAGTCATAAAGAGGATGCGCTGCTACACCGATATGTGTACGCTGCTTTTAGAGAGGTGAGTACTTATGCACTTGTACTTGCTGATAAACTTTGTGTTGTGGCAGATATAAGCCCTCCACCAAGCAGTTTTTTGCCATCGATGCTTATTATGTGATGTAAACACTAAACATTCTGGCTACCCTTATCAAGGTAAGATTTGAATGACCAACTGGAGTAAAACTATTATTTAATTAATTCAAGCTGGCATAGTTGGTGAGACCATTCTAAACAGTTACAAAGAGATGAGTAACTAAAAGTGGTGCAAAATATCGATTTATAATCCAAAATTCATGTATCGGGTAGACTGCGAATTAATTGAGTCAAATATCTATATATTTTTACAAACCACTACGAAAAATATTGATATGTTCTGTAAGAAATGGATACTTATCAATATTTTTCACACCTCTAGAACCTACCTACGTGTAGTATCCATTTTTTTAAATAGGCCAATTTTGTTTTCAGCTATACGCATTTCATGGAATCGGTTAAATCATCGCTTCTACAGCCAGAAAATCAAACGTCAGTACATTATTTATACCCTGTTTATTAACTTTAGTTTATTGCCCAGATATAGCCAAAGCGTCTTGTATTTTGATAAATATTGGATAAACAAATTTGAATGAAATTGATGAAAAAAAAAAATTCAATTCGCAATTTAGGCTACTTTTATAAAACTTTTGTTCGTAGCAGCGTATCGTGTTTTGACGACTAATCAGAGCTGTCCAATGATAATAATCATATCCACACTTTTACATCTGTCTTCTGCACATGTGCAGTAGGTCTTTTTGACGTGCGATTATTTTAGCGCCCAGCGTCCACGCTAGGGGCTAAATGAGCGCTGCAATTGTCAGATTTGCGTGACTGTAACTGTTACGATTGTATAGCTCTCGTTTGTGTGTGTTATATGATGTGTAGGTGTGTGATTGTGTGCATGCGTAACATGTTGCAAGTCCACACAAACACACTATTTTATGTTTACGAGTACGCTCCGGTAGAGCCTACGATTTTTTTCCTCTATTTTCGAAGCCGTCGCAGAATCACAATAACAACAAAATCAAAACGGATGTAAAAAAGACCTACCGCACATGTGCGGTAAACCGACGTCCGCTGAAATGTTGGCGCTGATTTTCGTGTTTACCCAGGCATCCAGTACCAAGTGATGGAGGCTTGTGCCATCCTAAAACGGTACAACTTGAGATTGGATATAACCGTAGGCTACTATATCAATTATAGGTACAAAGATACCGTGTAAAGTTTTGATTTTTATGCCAAAATTTAAAAAAGTGGTAGTTTTGAAGACCTGCTAAAACAAATGAGTAACGCTTTACAGGCGCACAGTCGAGGATGTTCCTTTTCATCGTCGTAAACGATACTTGGTGACTGCGATGGTATTTATGGGAATGTGTGCGTTGAATATGTTGCGAGCCAGTTTACCCATTGCCATCGTGGATATGACCACGGCGAAAAATATCACCGATGGAGATAGCGTTTATGTCAAAGTTAATGTTTTTTTTTTTTTTTTTTTTTTTCATTTTATTTCGCCCATTAATGGTTCACTTTGTCGTATTTATTCGGGACCAGAGGTACCTTCGACTTGCCAAAAATTCTCATTTCAGAAAGCGGAATTCAGCTGGACGACGTTCGAAAACGGTTTAATTTTGGGCAGCAGACAATGTTTTTGTGTGTTCGGCTTCGTTGGAGGGCTTCTTGGCTGCAAACACGGAGGAGTCTTAGCCTTCGGCTTATCGGTCGCCGCCAATGGAGCGCTCACGATGATTTGCCCGCAGACACTCCAATTTGGCACGCCACCTTTTCTCGTTGGCCGAATTCTGGACGGCGCAGCCTACGTAATTGGGTGCACTAATAATTAGCCGAATACTTTTCGGCCTATATCGAGCGAAGGAATAGATTGCGATAGAAATAATTACGACTTGGCCACCTACATGGAACCTGTGGGTATCTGTGTAGGCTTTTGCAGTGAGCACTTGGCCACAAGTGTTTATCCGTTGGGCACCTTTTCACGAACGTGCCCGGATGGTTGGCGCTGGACTATCCGGATTTTTTGTCGGAGCCATATTGGCATTTCCAGTTTGCGGCGTGATTTTAGAGAAACTTGGTTGGCCGTGGGTGTTTTACCTGACAGGTAGAGCTGTACCATTTTCGGATGCTTACGCCTCTACGTGGGTAGTCTTCTCCTCGCACCTTTCCTGTACCATCTTTCAATGATTATTGCCTCAGTCCGTCGTTTGCGATTTTCTCTCGTTTCCCTCCGCTTCCGTCAAAACTGGGATCGTACCGATTGCCAATACCTATTGTAGGTAGGCGGTACCTACCATATGACGGATGGCTTGAAAATAATTACGTTCTTTTATAGGCGGCTTCACGTTAGTGTGGTACATAATATGGGCTGTATTCATCTACGATAATCCATTGGAAGATAAATTCATCTCGAATGATGAAAAGTATTATATAACTGAGAAAGTGGATATACCGTCGATAAAGGTATAGGCATTATTGCGTAGAATGTCCAGTCGAATACCGTGAACCAGGCCCCAGCTAATAGTTTGTCGGGGCTAACTCGAATTATAATTCAAGATAGGTGACTATTGACTAAATTTTTTTTGCTCCTTCAATAAATTAAACTTATTTTAGACGAACTTTTCCCTATTTCTGCCACGAACAGACAAAAATGACGAAACTTTTCTTGTTAGCCGAGGCAAAACGATGTATAGTTAATTAGGAAAATAAGAAAATTTTAAAGAGAAAATTTTTTTTCTTTCGAAAATTGTTGGTAGTGGTCCCCTATAAAGAACCCCACATTTTTAGCTAATTGTTTTACGAGCGTTTGAACCAACCAAAAATTGGTTTTTCAAGAAAATCTCAAAAACCACGAGACATTGTGTAAAAATTTTTCGGACGAAACATTTTTCAAATTTAATTTACTGCAATTTTTGATTTTTAGGTAGAATCTAGATCGAGTGCTTTGATCATTCCGCTGAAACTGATAACAAACAATTCTGTATTATTTCATAAACAAAAATTACTTCCACCTCATGCTCGATGTTCCTATGACTTACCTACTGCGGCCCGATCCCAACTGGCGGAGGGTAAAAATTAGTTCTTCTATTTCCCTAGAGATGGCGTTAAATTCAAACATTTTTACTCGGAGGCGCAAACACACAAACGAACAGACATAAGCCCGTTGATATAATTATAAAGGTTTCTAAGCATGAGTTATTCTTAAGCACTCTAAGGTCACCTTCGAGTGAAGTGCACATTTAGTGAATATTTGAATTTTTTGTTAACGTGATAACCGTTTTAACTTTAAGTCGATAGGGTGAGTGCGCCAGTTCGCAACACCTTAGCGTGTTTCGCTTATTAAATGAATAATGTCAACAGAAATGAACCAGTCCAATTTGATTTTTCATGAAAAATCTAAAAAGTCATTGAAAATAATTTTTTACCACTTCGAAAGCTACATTCAGCAAGATAGTGCCTAAAAGTATGCTTGATTAGTTTGCAACATCAATGATCCAGTTAGCAACACTACTTTGCGCCAGTTTGCAACGTCGGTGTGCCAGTTTACAACACATCCATAAAATCAATGATCCGAGTTTAATTCTCAGTTTGTATGTTACTTTGAGTTTCTCAAAATACAATTAACGTTGAATCCATGAACAATATATAGGATAAAAAACATTTAAAAGTTACTTGTCCACTGCGAGTTATTTAATTATACTCATTAATGTGCTTAGGTATATAAGAATATAATTATCCGATGGTGGTGAAAATGTAAGAATGACCTAAGTATTTTTCTTGCATTCAGCTCTTAAGTGCTCTTAGCTTGGTCTTTTCCAGCTTATTTGGAGAGTATTCTGAAAAAACACCAGGCTGAAATGGAAAACAGATCTCAATCAAGTAAATTTGTCAACTTAAACAATGTGGGTTGCATACTGGGGGTTCCATTTTTAATATACTTTGCCATTGGATATTGTGAATATTCATGTACCGATATGCAACACTCGTATTTTAATAAATTAAAACGTTCATTTGCATCTCAGTTTGTTTGGTATCAGTTTCAGGAGTGCTCACATCTTAAAAAAAATTTGATCACGAAATATTCACAATAATCACTACCAATGAAATTATTTTCTTCAACTGGTACTTTGAATTCTGATAAGAAAATAAACACAAGTGAAAAAACTGCAATGAAACACTCAATTATCATTTATTGTCAGTTCTCAGTCATAGATAAAGAATACAATTAAGATTTTTTAGGTTCCATATCAAGTTCTCTTTCTGATAAAAAAAGCAGAGATGAATTTTTTCAGAATGGAGCCTTATTTTTATCAGTTGAATAAAGCCAAAAAGGTTTGTGTCGTTGCAAACTGGTGCACTCACTTTAAGGCAAAAATTCAGTATGTAGATTCATTGTATTATTATGTCACAAATTTATCCTATCAAGTTTGGTGCAAATTAGACATAGGTAGTATGCGATCAACTTTTCGTTTTTTTTTCTGCTATTTTGATAGCAACATTCTATAATTTTTGAAAACTTTAGTATATAGATTCAGATAGGTACGTAAGTGTTATAATTTATAAGAACCCTACTGGTTTCAGTATTGGGCTATTGGTTGTTTGATATTTTTTTCTGTGCTAGCTATTTTGTGGAAATTTCAAATAAATTTTAGAATTTTTTTCCATACGTTTGCGCATTAGGTAAATCAACTGTTTTTACTTATTCATGAGCTGTTACAATGATTTGTGTTTAGTAACCTACAAGTTTTGAAGTACATAAAGTGGTAGAGGGTCTAGTGAAGGAATTGTTTTTAATCAAGGGGACATTTTTAAAAGAGATTACTTTGAAAGAGCCTTCATTGATGAAAAGCTTCCGGTCCAAGTCTCACAAAATAGCTATGAAAAAGTTAGAATCAAAATCAATAGAGTTTGTCGACATTGTACCTAATACTTCCTCAGATAAGTATACTAAATTTTTTGAAAATTGTTAGAATTTTGCTCCAAAAATAGCGAAAAAAAAAACAACAACAAAAAACACGTAAAATGAGCCATAGCGAATGGGGTGCATTTCAAATTTGCACCAAACTCAATAGGATAAATTTGCGTCATAGAGTGTATCCACACGCTGAATTGTAGATTCATCGATTGAAAATTCCAGCAATTATCGTGTCAACAAAAAATTAAAATATCCAGTAAATGCGCGTTTCACTTTAAGGTGTCTGTTGAGTGCACCAGATTAAGAATGACTCTACAAAGAAATGTCTGTGAATCCAATCTGCCGTAAATTAAGGCTGAAAAGTGTTTTGTCAGAAAAATTTTCATATAATAACTGACAGTTTTTGAGATTATTTTAATAAACCAATTTCGGGGAGGTTTAAACACCAATAAAAAGTGAGCTGAAGAGGTGGGGATAGAATTTTCAATATGATTGTGAAATACCTTGTCGTGAGAGATATTCACACATCGAAGGTCTTCAACAGTATTGCATGTTCAGCCACTTTGTACATCACAGTATGGGAGAGCCAAATCCTTGGCAAACACTGGAGATTTTTTAGCCAGTTTAGGGAGTTTATATACCAGATTTGGTACACGCACACACAGACACACATATGTACATATACGTATGATATTATGTCATCAATTACGTCATTTCTTGCCTCTGTCAAGGTGATAAGAAACGCCACAATGCATTTGGTACTGGTCCGTGACATCACTGAGATTGTTATCTGGTAATTGATCACAGCCTGCACAATGTATCTTACCTGTACGTATGTACATGTACAAACATACAAACGTACGAGTGTATATGTGTTTAACATCATAGAGGCGAATAATTGCAGCCTTTGGGCGGCAACTGTCATCAAGGGGTGGAAGCCCCTAATACCTCATATGAGTATTGTCCCCACAATGATGTTTTGGGGACTCCTCCCAACAATTTTCCAAAAAATTGAATTTGCTTGAGTAAAATGTTTTTAAAACTCCTATATAGGTATATGCGTTTAATTCGCCTAGAAAAGCCTTATCATGGCATTCCTGGCTACGGGCCTGGACCAGTGCAGAAGATTTTTTAGCTGCTGTAATTTACAGTTGAATTCATTTACAGAAGAATCTCCCATGGAAAAGAATATTAACTTCGAAAGCTGTTTGGGCTTTGTTCAATGAAAGATTTGTTGAAGCATGGACTTTATCTTTTGCCTTCGAATGTCTACCTTTTTATGTTAAAAGTAAGCTCTTTTTTTTTTTTTAAGTGCTGGTACCTTATCTATTTGTCTACTAACAGGTGTAATTTACAGTAAGTAGTTATTTAACAGTAAAATTTAAAATAAAATGTACCTAAATATAAGATAGGCATTAAAACAATGCTGGGTCACTAGATAATATTATTAATCACTTTTTTCCCCATTGTCAATTGAACATATGATCACTTCAAATCTTATAGTTAGTGTGGAATACCTTGTCGTGAAAAGATATTCTCAACAGAAGGTAATCTACAGATTGTACGTGTTTTGCCACTTCATATGTAAACATACGGGTAAGCCAAAACCTGAACAAACATTGGCAATTTTGTAGCCAGTTTTGTGAGTTTATATAAAGAAATTGTCACACATACACAGAAACACATAGGTATACATATGTATATGTGTTGTAGAAAGTACCTCATTTCTTATTCATTACTATTGCAAATCATAAGAAATGACATAATACGTTTGTGTACTAGTCTGAGACATCGCTGAGATCTTTATCTATAGTATTTTCATCTGCTGAACGTTGCATCTTACTTGCCTGTGTGTGCAAGTAAGAATATACAAACAAGCAAAGTGTATATATGATGTTGAGTATAATACACTTGATAAGGAATGATGTCGTGTGTACGAGATATATAGTTCCCACAGTTAGTCTTATTGAAATGTTATTTTACACAAATACTTATTTGGCAAAATGAGTGATTATCGATGAGTTCTTAGGTACAGCACAAGCTGTAGGCAATTGCTGTAATTGTAACTAGCCAATTATCACAAGTGGCAAACTAGTTGCATACAATATTTTTATGCAACAAATCTATCAAAAAAAAAAAGGTTATTATTTAATCCCATAAATAATTTTTAATTAACAGAATTTTATGAAATCGGTAATTAAATAATTAGAGAGAGGTGAATTAAAACCATCATCGTGTGAAGTGGCCATTCCATAAATGGTGCTGTTAACAAATAAACCAAAATAACACTAAGAAAAATAATGTACATATTATAATATGTTTCGCTACGAGAGCTATTTTTCGCAATACATACGGCTGCGCGATTAGAGAGGGCATCCGCGATTAGGGAGGGCATCTGATTGGTTGGAAGTAGAGGCCAAACATTTTCATTGCCGGAGCAAATTAATAATTGTTTTGCTCCCCCTGAAAGTTTTACTCCCTGATCAGAAATTCTACCTTTTTGGGCCTTGAAAACGAAAACCTAATTGCGCATTTTGCAACATGTATTGCGAAAACTCCTTTTCTGCGCTAGCGAAGAAATAAAATTTTTTTCGGCGAAAAAATAGACAAAAAGCAGTTAAGAAAAAACTAATTTCTATTCTAGTATAAAAATGAATTTTTTTTCATTTGTTCCAAATCGTTTTGGAAATCTCCAATTTTGCGAACCACAAAATTTGATACTAAAGCAGTTCGTAATAGTCTCCAGCTGTTTCAAGTTTCATTGCCATTGGTCGAACAGCGGTTGCTCCACAGATTTCTAAAAGTTACCAAAATAGGTGGAAAGTGGAAATATAATATAGATATCCGTATATATATATATATATATATATAATGTACAGAAGAATTTAAGTGACCTACATATTTGCGATATACGACTCAGGATCAGCGCTTTTCCACAAGTCCCGCCACTGCGCTGAATGCAATAGTTGTATTGTCCTTGGAAAATACACTATTAACCTATTTTTGGTGTATGAGCTACGAATAATTATTTTTCAATAAAGCTAAATTTTCTAATAGGTATTTACTTAGTTTACACTTCTCCTAAACATCCTTTTTTCGTTGATATTAATTAATTTAAGAAATGACGGAAGCCTTAGTACATCAAAAGTTCTAATTTTACACCCTTCGAAAACAGATTCAATTGGCGTTTCCATCAGCGAGGTTGGATTCATTTCAAGCGTCCCTCAAATATGCAATTTTTTGGGAATAATGTTTGGTGGCCACTTAAGCGATACTATTCGTAATCGGAAAACATGGTCGCCTCATCAGTTAAGTGTTTTATTACTCTTGTTTGTGATTATTCAAATTAGTGCAGATTTTTGTGAGGGAGTTCGGGAATAAAACGTAAACGAAGAATGTGCCCGGATATCGATGTTAAAATTGCCTCAGCAATTTTCGAGTGGTCAACTGACCGATGGTTAAAATAAATGAAGAGAAGAAAAATCTCCTCTGTAGGGGCAAGGGTTGTAAGTTGACACAAAAAACACATTTTTCCCCATAAAATGATCAATTATTTTTTTTCAAATTTTTTTTCATAGTTTAAAAGATTGAACCTTGGTGCATAATTTAGCAAGAAAACCATTTCCCTTGGGGGTTTCTATCAAACATTATGGTTGTTTATTTGAAGACATATTTTTGTATCAATTTACAACCTTGGTATTGTAAGTTGACACAAGAGGAGTGTAAGTTGACACATGAGATGAGCGTGTGAGTTGACATAGAAATAATATAAAAGTAATCAGTAAAAATATATTTTCTATTCAAAACCACTCAGCCTAAACAGCATGTCTAAGATCAAAAAATTAAAAAATTCAGAATTCAAAAAAAAAAAAAATCGAAAATAACGGATAAGTAGGTATGTAAACAAATCAATATGAATTTTGAATTTCCCTTTTAAAATTGAAAGTGAAAATTTTTTCTGACATGCTGTTGTTCCACTTCTTTTCATAGGTTGTACACAGCAAAGTAGGTCACTTTCTGGTCTAGACACAAAACAAATAAGTAACTAAATTTCAAATTACAATAGCCTACAGAACTAAAGCCGAATCAGATTTAGAATATCAAACTTAAAGGTAATAAATCATCCAAAACAATGAAAATATTCACCTTCCCACAGTTTTATGATTCAAAACATGAATTTGTGCTGCTGATCTGATGCTGTGTCCATTCTTCAACACTAAATCTACCACTGTATTCATTTTTTCAGCTGAGTACAACCCATTTTGGGTTTTCCAAACATAGCCACGTCATTTTTTCATCTGAAATTATAAAAGTTTGTTGAAATTTTTTTGTGTCAACTTACAACACCAATTTTGTGTCATTTTATAACATAATGTTTTTTTTTTTCTATAAAGAACAATACTGGCAAAAATTCCTTTGATCTTCACCTGTATTATATGTAATTGTGTTTGTCATGAATAGCACTTCGAATTAATACTAATTTCACTTACCTTTCATTGAAAAAGTTATACAAATTTTCGATATTTCTTCTTCTCAGAAAAAAAACTTTGACATTCCAGAAACACTTTTTCAGGATTTCTGATAAGAGAAATATGCGTAAAGGGTTAAATTATATCGACAATGTACTGTCATGTAAAGACATATTAACTACCCAAATGGAGGATAGATAGTGCAACTGTATTCCTAAATAGCTAGGCTGTGTCAACTCACAACACTTGACCCTACTTCAACCACTGTAAGTTTATTTTTTAAAACTGTCGTCATTTGGAAACCAGTTGACCGAATTTGCTTGTAAGTCTACAGAAAGTAGAAAATTAGTTGCTAAGAAATTATTAATAGATCATAATTGGGACGATTGAATTTTGTAACTGTTGACATAAAATTATACAGTTAAAAACAATTATGTTTTTCAAAATTGAAACAAAAATATATTTTATTTTATTAAATTTACTTGGGAAAGAATCGGGTGCTTGATGAGGTACATCTCCCTGGGAGGGAATTGGGGTGTCCCCTTATAATGAAAGTAGGTACTTACATAAAGAATACATGTATTTGTGATATGAATCGGGATCGGAGCTCTTCTCAATGATTCCAGCACCAGGTTCCTCCTTTGGACTGAATACAATACCTACGTAGTTGTATTTTCTTTTGAACTGATATGGTAGAGGTTCAATGTGTGTTGTTTTGGAAGTCAAGCCTAAAAAGTTGATCAAATTGAACGTCGTTGTAGAAGTATAATGAATAGTAGAAGGAAATCAAGTAAGGTACAAGTTTCAATTGTGCTGAAGTAATCCAAGAAAAAATTTTCTGGAATTTGTGTTTTATAATGGATTCGGTATACTGCATAAGCCTAATTAAGAATGTGCGTATCTCCAAAAATGATCAAAAATGGGTTGTTGACGCTCCTGGTAGATTTTTCTTGATGTATTATTTTCGACGAAGATTTATTTGTTATTCAATTCCAAAATTATAAAAATGCTTATCTCCATTCAGTTGTTATTAATTGGAAATGTGGGTACCTCTCAAATTTAAAAAGGAAACGTTCGTATCTCCCGGGTATCTCTCAGGTTGAAAAAAGAAATGAGCTTAAATCCAAGACAATAATTAAGACGATATTTCTATACATTGGTTTGAGGAAAAGTTATCTCTATTTATTATCTGGCGGTTGATAATTATTTACAAGCAGAATTATAAAAATTCTATTGGAAAATAGTTCATTACGCAACATGGGATTAAAGGGAGAAATCCTCAACAAATGCGAGTTTGCCCACATGAGCCACAGGTGAGTGAAACAGTCGCACAAGCTGTTAATTGTTCACTCCAACCAAATTGCGTAGAATATTTTGGCAAAAAGTGTAAGAATGCTGTATTTGAGCCTGGGGGAATAAAACAGGGATAATGAGTGAAAAATTCAGAGAACTGAACAAAAATAAGAAAAAGGAGAGATACGAAAGAAAATGAGTAAAAATGAAAAATAAATATAGAAATATAAAATCCAAAACCTCGCCTTCCCCCTCCAACCCAGAACCCAAAGAAAATTCTCATTTGCAACTGATGTATAATATTATGCAAATTATCGATGAAATTGAAAAAAATTAAATGATGCAAACAAAAAAAATAAAGTTCTTACCTTCGTAGTCCTTAGCTCTTGTAGACCGCAGTTTTTAGGGAGCCTGTCATCAAATTTCCCAATCGAGGGTTCGAATTCCAATGGCAAAGAGAGTTTTTCATAAAAAAATTAAAATCAGTACTTTAAATTGAATGGCTGGGAGTAAGTCCTTTAAAGGGATGTGGAAATTAAGGAAGTATAATTAGGCGTAAGAAAATAAATTGAAGTGTGAGGTTACACAGAGGAGAGAAAAAGAAGTGAAGTTAAGGAGTGAGAAAAAGAAATGAAGAAATAAGTAAAGTGGGTGACAAGTAAGGATTTGTGAAATTGGGCACTTTCATGCTTCAGATGGCTTGAAAATACGGCAATTCGTACCAGGGGCGTGCTCAGGGTTTTGGGGCCTACGAAATTCCAAAATTGTGGGCCCTGGGTCTCTATGGGGCCCTTTTTTGCCACTACACCCAGTGATTTTCTAATCAAATATTATGAGGTTAGGTTATGTACTTATATGGTTTTATCATGCTTGAAAAAAAAATTATTTGGGAAAGGACTAAAATTTTCATTTGTTTGGGTGAAAATAAGCATCCAAAAACTTGACTTCATAGGTACATAGAAAATGGAAATTTATCAATGTTCACCGGATATCTGGTCTGAAGTAGCATACCTATCGAGTCATTCAAGGTTTCAACTACAAGATATGAAAAATCAACTAACTTGTAATTTATTACACTAGTATTTATTTTGTTACTTAAAAATTTTTTTTGAGAATAAGTGGTACATCAGTTTACTCAAATTTCATTTTCTGTTCAGAACACCACTTATTATTATACTCCTCTTCATTATTTTGTTGAAATTGACAATACTCTATGAAAATTAAAGTTTCATACTATTTGGAACAAACAAAGACAAATTTATTTTAATTTACATTTCTTAACTTAAATTTATGAATAACCTAATTTAGATTGAAAGGTAGAACTAGTGGCAGCCAACTCATCAACTGCCTTCTCCAGTGTTTCTGTATCCAGCACCACATTGCCTTTGCACCTGATGAGCATCAAATGCTTCAAACAACCTTCTCCCATTGTCAAACAAATCCTCGTTTTGATAAGTTTAACTGTAGAGAAGGTTCGTTCAGCAGATCCAGAGGATACTGGCAGTGTACAGGCCACCTTGTAGATTGTATAAACATTTGGGAAGCTTGATCAAAGATCATACTTTTTCAAAAGTTTATACAGTTCCAGCAGTGATGAGTGACAACCTCCAACATCTAACCTTTCCTTGCCATCTTCCTCATTTTCTTCACTTTCTTCATCATCTGTATTTGTTTTCTCCTTCTATATGAACTGAAAATTGAAAATACATAACATTACCAAAAAAGATGTACCATTGCTGAGTGCTCTAACTTGTTTTACAAATATACTCACATTGCACTTGTCATTTATCAGTTTAACTGGGCCTTTTTTATTTATGGTTTTTATTTACCTGCCAGTAACCTGGAGTAAACTGAGGAAGTGCATTTTTTTGTAATCTTGGGAGGTGAGCAGCAAAATTCCAAAATTCCAAAATTCATTTTCAAGCTCGGAAGGAGTAACTGATAAATTAAGCCATTTTCTGAGTGACACAAATACTGCTGATCTGTGAGTTTCCATATTGTCATCTGTAAATCACAATTTGATCAATGTACAACAGTGCTGTTTTGTACTCAGTAATAATTAAATCAGAGATTTGATTTACAAATAATGAAAGTAAGACACTAGAAAATGAACTGTTATACACAAACCTTTGAATAAATTCAAAAGCCGATCTTCTTTTATCATACCTATTTCTCGAAATATAGTTTCATTATTCGATGAAAAGTGTTCTTCATTTACCAAAGTAATTGTATCCAGCAGAGTGTAATACGATTCAATTTGGTAATAATTTACTTAATTTTGTTCTTCTTTTTTAATTTTCTCTTCTCAGGAAACATCGTTTCAGCACCATATCTTTCACCAAATTCTCTGGCTTTTTTAACAAAATCGGTGAAAACTGTGTCATTTCTTAGAGCTTGCAATTTTTCCTTAACTGTGTGTACATATCCAAACACTTGTACGAAATCAATATTTTTTAATTGCAAATAGTCAGAAAGTGGCGTCGTGATTTCAAAAACGGCATTCATTATTAGGAGAGTGAGGATAAACTGAAAGGATTTCAAATATTCCAGATATAAACCAGCTTCAAATGATGAACCATGATCTGTTTCTGTTTCCTGAATTTTTTCCATTGCTTGAATCAGCTGTTCATATTGACTGAGTATACATGAGACTGATCGATGATGAGAGGCCCATCTAGTGTCTGAAAAAGATTGTAAACGGCGAATCCAATTGTCTTCTTTTGGTAATTTTCCATTTGCTTTGTCCTCTTTTTGAATTGTTTCAAAAATCTGAATAGTTCAAACAAAAATGATTATCAATTTATTATGAAAGAATACAATTCAAATTGTATAATATATCATTTTTTAGAGGGTTCTTATATTCAAATTTATGGGTGGGGTTTTTAAATTTTTCACAAAGCTTTCCTTTTATGATTTTATTATTTGAAAAAAACTATAAAAAATTTTTAGAACTAATTTTCCTACTCCTCAAAATTCTTTCTTGAATCTATCATCTTTCTCTTTTGCGCATAACTTCTATAACTTTTTTCTTTTTTCATTGTTATTTATTACATACTGCATAATATATTGCATAATTGGCCCTATTGGGAGTTACCATAACTGCTAGGAGCACTTTAGTTGACTAAAATAGAGGTCTTGCTGTAGCAATTATTGACTAATAATACTGATAAGAAGTACTGGGTACCTACTTTAACAAATTTTCAAACTATTCTTGATATTTTATTGTTTTAAATTGTTTCTGAGCCCCTAAAAGGATGTTATTCTGTTTCTACATCAATATATGATACAATTGTTGATAAATAAGTTATAACAACCATTCATTGAAGAAAGATTCAGGAAAAATTTACAGAAAAAATGAAACTGTCATAAGATTCCCGTTTATGATAACATACATGATCACCTCTATCTTAGTTTGACAAAAAACCACCAGATGTCAGCCACTTTTATGAAAACTCCCAATAATTGAATATAGTTAGAAATTAGGAAACTAGTCAATTATTCTGATATGTGTTTTACTTTTATTTTGAAAACTGAATGGAATGAGCAATGAACACTTACCTGTACTCGTTTACAGGCAGATTTTATAAATGTTGTCAGTTTTTGCACCGAGCCTAAAAAATTTTGGATATCCTAAAAATAAAAGACATTATGTAACTTAAATATAGTCTGTTTCTCTCTAGCACGAAGTAATTTCAGCTTTATTAATATTTGCAATCTCAAGTTTTGTTAGTAGTCCGTAGGCCTAATATTATCTCTGCACTGTTACACATGTCTACAATGACCAGATTTAGAATATGGGCATAGCACTATACATATAATGCCATTTGAGCTTTGTTATGGATAAGGGATTGCAGACCATTATACTGACCACACATCGACGTAGCACCATCATAACCCTGGCTTATAAGAAAATTCAAAAATTTTAATTTTAAATCAGTTCTACTTTCTTTGGAACTAAAATACAGTTGCTTATTGAAACTTTATCCAATCACAAATGCAATTATAAAATTTGAAGAAAAATAAAAAACTTTTTTTACCTATAAGATTATTTCACCAGTCGATGCTATATTTATCACAGAGTTGTGTAAATAGAGTGAACATTCCCAAACTCGTTGAATTTTCACAGATGTCAAGTGCTAATAGCCTTTCTACAATTTCAGCTTCTTTAGTATCTGGATTGGTCTGTGTGTACCGTACAACAAATAAGAATTGGTCCTTTTTACTGACAACTGTTGTCATGTCAATGATGATGTTCAGTATTTTACTTCTTTCATTTCTTTGAGGATATTAAGACAAATCTGTTCAGCCAGAATACTCAACATAATGTTCTGAGTTTTATTCGAAAGAAAATTTGTTTTTCTTTTTTCTTGATTGGAAGCATTAACTAAAACATTTGCAAGCGAGGGGTGGTATTGTGAGACAACATGGACTAAATCCAAAAAATTTCCAAGGTTTGACTTACCTGCCAGTTTCAAATTTTCTACCTTTCCTCGGAAAGCCAGATTATGCCTAGCTAAATAATATACTAAATTCAGCAAAATTCGAACTACTTCTCTATTCTGACTTACAACAACATTGTTCATTCGAGCAATGTCAATGTCAACTTTGAGCCAAGGAGAGGAAAATACTACGAGAAATTTCTGCTTCCAAGTGGTTTGGATTCATTTCATGAACTTTTATGTTCTGACTAAGAGAAGTCCAGTTATACCATTTGATGTGAATTTTGATTTTTTTGCTAATGTACTTCCAAATAATATACAACTCAGACAAAAAACTTTGTTTAATATTGGCAAATATGTAACCCAATGTCAAGGAGCAGATGCCCCATCTTCTCACTAAATGAGTTCAGCTTGTTATCAACAGAAAATTTTCCACCAGACATCTCTTCTGCTTTTGGTTGACATGGTCCAAGTTGAACAAATTTTTGGAGACAAACAGCTGAAAAAAAACCATGTTACAAAAATTAACAAGGTCATTGGCCAATACATTTTTGGATGATTGACTTGCACTGCTTCCTCCTGGTTGACTTTCATCATTTTCAGACAGTTTTTTAATTTCAATTTCAGAAGTTTTGAGAAACTGATCACCTCGATCTGAATCTGAAAAAACAAATTTATTGAGAATTTCAAATCAAAGCTCACTGGCTACAAATTAAAATGCAGGTTTTTCATATAATTATTGCCATCCAATTTTACTTACATTCATCCTCAAAAGTTTTTTTTGTTTAGTTCACTTTCATCATGACTCGGTGGTTTTTTAGTTTCAATTTTGGGAGTTTCAATATCAATAGCAACCACTTTCTTCACAATTGTATCGCTGCTTTTCAGTTGGTTGTCATATTCTAAAAAGAATAAATTAAATGCAAAATTCCATATCAGAATACAATTACTGTCAGGTTTTCCATTTTCATATTAATTAGCCTACAAATTTCATGCTACAGATTGCTTTACCTCCATTAGTACCAGCATTTCTTTCACTAAGTTCACTTTTTCTATCACTCGGCCGTTTTTCTGTTTCAACTTTAGGAGTTTCAATACCCACAATATCTGAAATTGCTTTATCCCTGTTGGGATTGTTGGTTTTCAGTTGGTTGCTCTCACCTCCTAAAAAAAATAAAATGGTGAATTTACAGATATTAGACGAATATAGAGCTCTCTCCATTTCCATTAACCACTAAATTTGAATTTTGTACTGAAATTTTCAAGAATGATGTCAAGTGCTGAGAAATGAATAGCGGCAAAATGGAGAAGTGTCAGAATCAGTAAACCCAGCTTCCAGCCAATACATTGAGATAAATAATGAATTTCATTCAAAATTTAATTTGGTCTCTTTCTTCCCTACAACCCCTCATCTGGTTCACTAAATATGAAATTAATTTCCCCAACTGGTCAATTTTTATTTTACCTATTGGGGTTTACTTTGTGCCTCAGGGGAGGAGTTAAGCCAGAAATTCATAGCAAAGGGGGGTTCAGCACCCAAAAAACTATTGACCACAATAAAAAACTTATCACAGCAAAAGCCTCACTAGAAAAAGCAGGTTTTGGAGGCAAAAAAATTATTAATTTCGATGATCACAATAATTGTCTCTAAGTTTATAGGCATAAATGGCAAGATATGGTTGTATAAAATTTATTAGCAGTTGATGAATATTAAACAATGTGAAATTTAAAAACATTTTATTGCAAAAATGTAAATTTCAGAGGCCGTATGGGAAGTATGGGGGTAAAAAAATTCATAAAATGTTACAATAAATAAAATTATAATAATTGTTTTTTTAAATTTCAAAGCTATCTGTTAAAAATTAAACATTTTTTAGCCAAAATTAAAAACAAAATTGTGGTACTAGAAGTACCATTACCAATCCTACCAAAATTTATATCTAGTTAAAATATATTAAATCGAATAATTAATTTAAATCTCGTAGCTATTCGTCTAAAAGTATTTTATGGGCATAATAAAAATAAAATCAAAAAAACGTACCACAAGAACCATCCAGCCGATCCATCCAAAAAACAATAGGGCTTTTCCTTGAATTAGTACTAATATTTGTACCAAATTTTGTAACTATCAAAAGAAAATTTCAACCTGAACCTAACTGTCCCCAGAAAAAAATTTAATTCATATCTATATATATATATATATATGAAGTACCATTTGGCCAATTCTTATCAAACTCAATAAGTCCAGTCCAGAAATTATTATTAATGTTCTTTGCAAATTTTGTAATAATCCGACCAAAATTACAACCTCTACTGAGGTAATAAGAAAATGTCACATGTGCGCGTGTACAGGAAGAACTATACAGTCTATCTGCACCAAATTTGAAATAATGTTGAAATAGCTCATAGTAAATAAGTGTTTTAAATTTTGTAGCAATTTATTCAAAATATTAAGAATTTTAGAACCAAAATAAAAATGAAAAATAGCCTATCCAATAATAGTGGCAGGTACCTTAAGCAACATTTGGCTAATCCGCACCAAAATAGGATGTTCTAATCCTTGACTTAGAATTAATGTTTGTACCAAATTTCATGACTATCAGACCAAAGTTGTAACCTGTACTTTAAGTGAAAGAAATGGAATATGTCTTTATATCAGTTCACTGCTTTATATATGTTTGAATTTGATTTATTGGCGCCAAAATTTCCCTGAGGTTATGAAACAAAAAACATACCCACCCCCAACCCTGAGGGCAATTGGAAAATGTATCAAGTTGATTTTGGAAAGAAAACTTACTTTAAAAAATGGTACATTTTCACAGCTCAGACATAAAAAAGTACTAACGGAAGCAAGTTAAATAAAAACTTCTTAATTAATAAATTCACTTACCTTCTTTTTTTAAAAAGAATGAGTCTAATTTTTTTGATGATGAAGATACAAACGCTAGCTTCTCTTCTCTGATATTTTTCTGTTTTCGTTTCTCTGCTCCACTTTCAAAAGTTCGTTTGCTCATTTTTGATTTTTCAAATTAAAATGTCAAAATAAACCACAAAAAACGGAATAACAACTTACGTAAGTGAGTAGGTAATGATTTAATTAATTATACCAATATACTGTGACAATGAGTTGACAATAGAACTACAGAAGTTATCACTTTGATCAGAATGTCAAAAAATTAACTCAAACACCTGGTAACCAGCTATTTGTAAATTCATAAAACACCTTGACTTTGGAGGCTTGATATGAAAAATAAAATTTTATCTTCTACAGATTAGAGCTCTACATAGCAAGTCAGCAACAAATTTGCATTTCAATTTTCATCAACAATGAGAGTGTTTTTGGAGTAAATTAGAGCCATCAGCTACATCAGCCAACTACACAATGTATACAACACACTGATTGGCAGATTCACAGGTGTAGCAGTAAAGTACTTAAAAATAATTTGCATTCCTTGCTTTAGAGTAGTGTGGCTGCTCCACAATACTACAGTGAAGCATCTCACTGAATGGTTGAAACATTTCCTCGTCAAATCGTTTTCCCAGGTGATTTATGTATATTTTGTGACCCTATTTTTCTACTCCGGGGCCCGGGCCCCTAATTTGGGGCCTACGAAATCTTCTTCGTAAAATAGGCGTGAGCACGCCCCTTTCGTACACATGTTGCTAAGAATATTGTACGTAATTTGGTCGAAGTGAGCAATAATTAGTAATTTGTGAGACTGCTGTATCAGCCTGGGGCTCGTGCTGTCAAATATCGCACTCATTGGGAATAGGTCTCTTTCCTCCCATGTTGCGTAATGTACTATTTTCATGTCGTGATTTCATAAGCCTAAATTAACAAAGAAAATATAGAATTGTTGTGCTGAAATGGAGTGTCTTCCTTCTTCTGTAAAACCGGATAAAATGGAGTTACATACTAGGCTATAATTTGGCCGACGAATTACAGTAATAGGTAGTGTGAATAATCATAATAAATCGCCTCGAAGAACTTTTTATTATTCTGTTTAAATTCTCTTAGTCGTTTTTCACTTCACCACGGATATAACATCAGAGTCATGTAATCAAATTTACTTTTTTTAAATAATGTTTTGATTTGCTTGAATCTTCAATTTACCTATCACTCTTATTGATGGTGGTTCGTGGTTACAGTGAATCTCTAGTCTCTTTATATCTGCGAGTTTACTAAATTGATCATATTTTAGTCTCAGTTTCTCGCAAATGGATTCTTTCTAGGCAAACAAACATGCTTGCAGTATAGGTACCTAGCAGGTATATTTACACAAGTAGGCTATTTACATGCCTACGTGAAGAGTATTAGGTGAATTGGCGCTTCTTTTGACATTGTTGTTCCACTGTAGAAAATTTTAAAATATTTAAAGTTTAATTCCGGAGAAAGAAAAAATTAAAAAAAAAACACTATTTTCTGTGAAAACATACTTGGTGATAGTTGTAAGGTATATGACTATGAGAAAAAATCAATTTGAAAAAATCAACTTAAATTTAGACGTTGATAAAATATCAAATTCATGCTTCAGAATGATGAAAAAATTCGCCTTTACCCACTATTATCTCATTTATGTATGAGCTAGAAAAAATATTTATATTTTTGTTCAGGTTATTGAGAATAGCAAAAACAAAAACAAAAAAACAAATAAAAAACCAATAAATCACGTTTTTCATGATTTTGCTCTAAACAGTATCGGTAACGGTTACCTAACTGAGAGTTGCAGTTCTCTGGAAATTTATTTTCAAACGGCGCAATTCATATATAAATGCGTCAAGTCAATTTTCCATTTGAAAATTTCTGGTTCAGTTTTGACCCTTTTATCCGTTTAAACAGTCATAATGATACTTTCGAAGGTATTCGGTTTATATCTGATTGTCGAATTTCGAAGACTGACTGTGTTTTTCTATTTCAGGTGCACAGATTCTTCATCATTTTTGGTGAAATTTCTTGCGCAATTCTATACATAATTACCGGATTCTGCACAAATTTTGTCGGATCTATTTTCTGTATGTGTCTTTTACGATTTATTTACGGATGCTTCGGGTCTTGTTACGTGTGGGTAATATTCGTGGATGCAGGTCGATATTACATTTTAAATTTACCCTCGATATTCATATTTCTTGTTTTTAATTCGCAGTGTGTTGGAAATCGACATGGCTGGTGAATATGCTGGTCTGGTTCATGGTCTTGCAACCAGTATCATGGTTGTCGGTTATGTCGTAAATCCATTGTTAATGAGCTGGATGGTTAAGAATCATGTGAGTTTCTCGTCGAATAACTTGTCGTGCAGAATACTTGGAGTGAGACAAAAATTCTTCATATATTATGTTTCGATTTGGTTCCAGAATTCGTCTGGCTGGAGTCGTTATTTTATGCTGCTTTCGATTTTAAACATTTGGGCTGCTGTTATTTTCTCATTTTTTGGTTCTGGAAAACCTGAATCATGGTCCACCGTGGAAGAGGAATCAACTCATGTTGAGCTGGAAGATATAAAGAAAAACTGCGAAAACAATAAAAATACTTGAAAATCTACTGCATTTATGATGAATACATTTTAACTGGAAGAATTTCTTTCTATATTTTAATGCGACGAGGCAATGACTTTTAGGTACTACCTACATAGAAATTGGCTACGACAAATTCCAAGGGACTGTGAAATTTGTTTGTTGTAACCGGTTTGCCGTGGATATTTAGGCCTATAAAATATAATGATGGGTGCTAATTGATCAATACTAATTACCAACAATATATATGAGGATATTTTTTGCATTTGCCGGCCATTAAAATGCAATTTTGTACAGATTAAATCAAACATGATAATATTTAGTGGAACAAAAGTAGTCACTCGAAGAATATTGGGATCGGATGGAAAAAAAAAGTTGTTTGTTATACAAAAAAAAAAAAAAATAAAGACAACACAGATGAACTAATTTGTTGTAGCCAGTTTTTTGGCTTCCATTGGCACACAAATTTGTTTATTATAGCCAATAGTTTGTAGTGGCCTGATTTGTTGTGGCCGATTTTCTTTAACAGAGAAGTAAATTGAGTTAAGCTGGAAGGTATTGTGTGTGTTGTGGCTGGTTGTTTGCTGTCCCCGGTGTTTGTTACAATGATTTCTACTGTAATTACCTATATCCTACATAAATTTATAACATATTGGTTTATGATGAAGTTAAATTGTTTCTTAAATGTGAAACATATAACATTGCCTGTGTAAGTCTCTATAATGCGTATCAAGTCAAAAATTCTAATATTAGTTTCGTGCAGACGAGTTAGATTTTGAAAACTCAAATTTTTCCCGCCTCAAATCTGCGCTGTGAGCGTAGGCTGGTTTTTCGCCTTCCACTCGTGTTGCAAAAATCACACTCCTACCAGAATCACCTACTTTACATACTTGTATCACAAATATCTATTTTCAAGCTGTCATCCCTGAAAAATTAGGAAATTTACACTTACATCATTGACATACGAAGGTACTTACCATATTAAACGTGTTTCTGCACTTAAAATTTCTGAAAACTTTATTTTCTTCAACAGAAAAGTACTCCAGCGTCAGAATGTTCATTTTTCTCAATTTATCGCAATATCAAGAGGAAATATTTTCTAAAGAAGCAGCGCGAATTGTTTGGGTAAAGTTTTTCTGTGTGATCGTTCTTATCATCAGCTTTCCAGAATTTTATAACCTTCGTAGTTTTTAGCATACCGATGTAAGTTGGTTAATAATCACTCAATATCTACCGAAAAACCATGTTTCTTGCTGATAGTGAGAATATCTATGACTTTTGTAAGTCGTATCGGTCTTGGTCATACTGGTTTGGCTGCCATGAAATTATTCTTACAGGTAACGTAGTAATGTCATAGGTAGGTATCGATAAAAATTTGGTACCTAAATGCTTTTTTGTCGACCACTTAGTGTAATTCATTTTTAAATACTGGTTACATTCAACGTTTTGTAATCAAAACTATTCGGAGAATTGGTTTGTAAATTTTCAATGTAAAAATTTTCCAACTCGTTAACTTGTTTTTCGCAGAAACCTAAAACATTTAATAATTTCTTCCTAAACTTTTGTGTTCAACGAACTATAAAACTATCTTATCATAATTTTTAATGTGCTCCTATTAATTATATTTGCTTTAAAAAAAGGAGTAACTTATTTCTTCAGTCTTAACGACTATACCTTGCACTTACTTACTGAAGAATAAAATTACTTCCACTCCCTTAGTCAAATTTGAAAAAAAAAAAGAATTACAGTTTTATAAGTTTTTCAAGGAGTTTGAAATTTTTTCTACTTTTTTGTCATTCAAAACTCAATAATTTGTATTTAAACAGTAAAGAAAAAAGTGTCCTTCTTCAGTGTTTACGGTGTGCCAACAAAATGGATCCTGTAGAGCTCTCACTTTTGCAACGTAATGGGCCGACGTAAGTATTTTCTTATTTCTCATTAAGATACTTAGGGTATTCAATGTGTGGTGCCTACCTATCTATTTCATTAAAAATAAATCATTGTTTGTTTTTTGAACGGTTTTTTCCAATTTTTTTCATGAGCCTTGAAACTCAGAAATTTCGGTTTTAGACTAACACTCGTGGTTGGCTCATAACTAATCTAAAATAACCGACGAAGTCTCGACTTCGAGACTGTAAAATTTTCAATAAATGGTTGAATAGTGAATTAGGAGTACTTAACCATATAAGTATTTACCAGGGCTATGTTTATTTTGTCCTCAAACTGGCAAATTCGTATTCAAGTTGATGGAGGAATAAAAGTGAATAATTGATTTAACTGATATTTTAAAGTTTTTCCTTTTTTACTATTACTAAAATGGAGTTCACAAAACTAGGCGAGAGGAATTATGGCTGTTTACGAGAGATTCACTGGAATAAAATTGGCGAATTAACAATTCAACAAGTAGGTAGTTTGAAAGTTTAATTAATGTAACTTACAATAAGTATGTTGTAGAAAATGAATGGATATTGATGACATGGCGTAAGAAATATCGATTACTTCCATCACAGACTGCGCATACATAACTATGTTGGTACTTAACGCGTCCAATTTTAGGAAAAGCAATCTTCCAGAGAAGAAAATACAAGAAAATAAAAATAAAATAAAAATGGTTTGTGCTTGTTAAATGTAAGAACATTTTTTGGCACACTTTTTAGTAGTCACAAGTTGTGGAGACGTTCACTCCTAAACTTTTTTTCCCCCAAATGATGTCTTACAACAATAAATTAGGTATGTTTAAAAAAAAAAGAACTTACTACGCTAATGGTTTCTACATCGAACCAAAAACATGTGATTAAACTGCACTAAAAGATAAAGAAACAAGTCCCTAAATCATTAATCTTCTGCGAAATTGAAACGCTAAAATATTTTGTGACAAATACAAAACCTCAAAAATTTTCTTTTACTGAATAACTCTTACGTTGGCTTTTTCAATTTAGGTTAAGTTACTTGATAATATTTTTTTACCAATTATTGTACAGTATAACATATTTAGTTTTAGTAACATTCATTTTGAAGTATACTTAATTATTAATAGATCAATCACATTCCTCTTGGTGAAACGATTGACATAAACAGCTTCACAAGTATTTAAAAAAACATATTATACGGATGATGGAGAGGAACAAACCTGATTTTGATTTCAATTGAAGTCAGCCCCTGTGTTATTCAGTTAAGGAAAATTTGTGATTTTTTTATTTGTCACAGAACATTTGAACACTACAATTTTGCAGAAAATTAATGATTAATACAGCGCCATAACCGGGGAGCAAATGAAGGCATTATCCCCGAAAAAAACTTTCAAAAAAAAATGCATATAATATATAAGAAAAAATTGCGTATTTTTCGATCAAAGCGATCAAAAAATTTTTTAGGTAAATATCTGCATTTAAACACCCTACCACAAGAAATCTGTTTGCCCCTCCTGAAATAATGACCTGGCTATGGGCCTGGATTAATACAGACTCTTTTCTTTACCTTTTAGTGCATTCTAATAGCAACATTTTTGGTTCAATGTATTAACTATTAATGCAGTCGGTTTTTATTTTTTTTAAATATAATTAATTATGTTCACATATTTGACTATATATAGTACTGGACCAATAATGATCCATTAGACCAATGTACTTTTTAATATTTAGAGGTGCCAGCATAAAAATAGGCAACCTTGTGTACCTTATGTGTACTTTTGACATTCTGGTCGAGCTCACCAATTTAAAATACACCTGGTAAATTATAGGTAATATAAAATACGTCACATGGTACGATAGTTGTTTGTTTAGCACCGGTTCTTTCCTGGTCTAGTAGCATACAGTCAAAGGTTCACATGCTTTGCTGTACAAAATGGCCCCATTCCATATCTCAGTGTAAATGCTGCCCAGTCTGCTGCAAATATAATAGGTTATAATTTCTGTCAAAATGGACCAAAATTTATTGAGAAAAAACTTATTTCCTTACTACTATAGTGAAGAAATGAAAATGTTTGAATTAATTTGAAAATACTCCATGAAGTTAGCCAAAACTGATTCAATAATAACATCTTTTCAGGTGTATAAAGATAACGGAACAAAATTCGAACCAAGTTAAGAAAAAAGAGAATGAAAATATGCTAAAAAGAGAAAAATAACTCTTCAAAATTTCTCTTAAAATACCTGCTGGAATATTATGAAGTTTGAAATAAAATTAAGTGGAAGAGCTCACGCAGCGAGGGCGAACAGTGTGCCTCAAAATGTTACCCACGCACATACACACGCAGTTGTAGTAAAATATCTACGCATGATGTTTCAGTCTGGTTGAAAACTTAGCATTGTACGTTTTCACCAGGCCTCACACCTTTTGTAAACAGCCAATAAATTTCTACTCTTTCGTAGCTCAATAAGAAGGAGATTAAATTTATGGGCTGATTTATTTCTCCTCTTTTCAGGCGAAGTTCGAGCTTATTGTGTCCTATACCTGATCAGAGATGAAACTACGTTGAGTTAACTACTTTTGAATTACCGAAGAAATCGCTTCAATGAACATCATCTAAAGCAAACAATCGGCTTAATACACAAAATGCCTGGTCCCTGCATAACTCCATTTACGTTTATGATAAGGAAAATCAAAACTGCTAAAACAAATCTGGCCAGTACAAACCATTGGTTCAACCTTATTTTTATGTATTCGGTTGCATCTCATGGAGTAACTCTGAACTACATCATCTTACTCTAACCTGTTCCATTACCAAATGTTACACTACTCTACTTCGTTCCTTTGCAAACAGTGTGAAAAAGAATTACCCAGGCAACTACTCTTTATATGTAGGCAGAGTTACACTGGTGAAATCGTAAGTTTATTATATTTCAATAAAAAAAATTATCATTTTTCACTCTGTCAGGTCATATCCCACACCCTTACAAGTTTAAATTTGACTGAAAACAATACTGTAATGATGTTTTCGTACATATTATTTCAAAATATTCTCGTACTTTATTAATTCGTATTTTCCCACATTATTCTTCATATTTCCGTCTATTTACACTTCCTTTCTTTCACGTCATTTAAGACTAGTTCAAACTTGTCTTTCAAGTCTTGACTTGTCTGATGACATCACCTCCGGTACACCATAAACTGTTTTCGTATATATTCCATGATGTCATCTTTTCT
Source organism: Ericerus pela (assembly GCA_011428145.1). Taxonomy (NCBI): domain Eukaryota; kingdom Metazoa; phylum Arthropoda; class Insecta; order Hemiptera; family Coccidae; genus Ericerus; species Ericerus pela. Next base: position 196,436 of record WOFM01000532.1, read on the forward strand.
ACGAATATATTTCGATACCTTACAATAATTCCAATTCTTATTAATTTCTTAAACACTCCTACTTTTGTCATTTCCTTTTAATTTCATTGGTTTTACCTAAAATACGTTTTCCTCAAACAACCAATCATATTCATATCTCCCACAATACCCAATTCAAATCATTCGAACTTCACCCTTATAAATAGTCTAATGTTCTGTATATTACTCACTTAATCTTACTTCATTTATTAATTCATTTTTACTCTTACGTTGTTCATACTTTTGTAATAATCTGTTCACCTTTTTATAATAATATACTCTTAAACTATTATTGTGTTTATTTGTAACAACTATACCGTTACAAATACCTTTGTCTCTGTTGACTCAAATGTAACATTTACCTTCGGTGTATGCGATCCAACACCCAAAACATCAATACTAAGACAGTTGTCTCACGCGGTGATAATTCACAAATATTTCACAGTCCACACACATGCAGGCGACGTAGTTATCCCATTAGGACATCCTTTTTAATTTTGTATGCCATTGTGAGTTATTCTTCCATGGTTCCTGCACAATTCAACCTAGCCAAGGTACTCACACTTCTGCATTACTGTACAATCCCTCTTCATAAAAATACCATTTATCTTTTCAACCAGATAATATCATGGACATAGATTTATTTTTTTATACGAGTGTGCCCTGGGAACATTGCCAGATTGAATAATTAAAGTACAAGTATCATAATTTCCATCTCTGTTTATACCTTGATGTTTAATTTTTGGAGGGAAATTATTGCGATTGGGGAATATATAACTTATGGGAATTGGCACCAATGTATATGAGTAGTATTAAAAATAAGTACCTATTATAACTTTTACAGACACCCTCCGGCCAAAGATGTTCCATTTTTGTTTCGCAAAAGATACTTCGTTGTGTTCATGGTGTTTTGGGGAATGGTAATAATAAATGTGCTTGGAGTCAATTTTTCGATAGTTATGGTTGACATGACAACGGCAAAAAATGTTACCATTGAGGATAAAATTGTCGTTAAAGTTAATACACGTAATTTATGATTTCTCTATTTTCTTGTTCTTAACAAACAAATTCCTGAGCCACTATTTTGATTGCAGGAACCGGAATTCCAATGGACCCAGTTTGAAATAGGTTTGCTACTGAGCTGCCACGCATCCATGTTTGTTTTTGGCTTCGCAGGTGGTCTATTGAGCAAGAAATTAGGTGGCACCAGAATATTTGGACTAGCAGCTTTTCTCAATGGAGCTTTCTCATTTTTTTCTCCTTTTGTGCTCAAATTCAGTCTGCTGTTATTCTTCATCGTGCGCATGTGTGAAGGCTTATTCCATGTAAGTACTTAATATGCTTCTAAAAAATTAATTCATATTTTACAGGGTAATCACCAAACAAGGATTATACAGGTCCAGTTGGTAAATTTTATTAGTCTTATAAGGGCTAAAAAAATTACTAGTCTCAGTCACTGTTTTTTTTTATTTCATGTTCAAGTTTAATTTTTCAGTATCTAAATTTTTGAAAAATTTTTAAAAATAAGGTAAAATTTGGGATGAAAAAAGAAATTTGTCATCTTTTGTTGTTGTTAGTAAGTACCTAAGTAGTCATCAACTCATCGCTGTTACACTTATCAATATTTGTTTTCCACTACTAACCCATTCGAATATTTTATGGGTAACATTGATTAATGGTTTACTCATAAGTTGATGTAGATAATCACAGTCTTTTGTTTCTACCAACACCAAGGTACAAGTGAAAATAGAGTCACTATGAAATGACAAGCTAAGAAATCTGTTTGAGAAAATTTTTGAAATTCATTCAGCAGTTTTGGAGGAAAGGAGCTTTGAAAATTTACTATTAACTTATCATGGCCGTATCCATGAGATAAAGTTTTGATATCAATATTCCCCAGGGAGGATGAAAAAAAAGCATGAGTCACAATGGGGACTCACGAAGGATTCATGTGTAAATGTAATAGTTTAGTTGTGAGTGCTTGTTGCCCATGCACACAACCACACACCTACATGCCAGCAGTTAAAATATTATAAGTTTGTAACTTGGGAGACATATGAGTGACAATCATAATTTTGTTTTAAGCGCCTACTGGAGGGTGGACCAAGTGCTAAGATATTTACATATCAAAAACTACCAAAATTCATGTTATAGAAGACAAAAAACACCTAATTTTTGTTTTTAAACATGACGTGTACAAAATGCTGTATTTTTGAGGCATGTATGGCATTATGAAAGTATATAAAATCATTCATAACTCTTATATTTCTGTTTCATTAATTTTTTTCCCACTCCTTAATTTCTTTTTCTTACACCTTCACAACTTCTTCTGACATATTTTGTTTTCTTCTCACACCTTTGGTTCATCAGTTTCACCCAGACATTTAAATGTCTCATTTTCTTTTATTTAAACTGATTCCTTTTTCTCTTCAAATTCTCTCTTCCTTAATAGAGATTTGATCCAGAAATCCACAGGTTTTATTACCCTTGGTTTAAGTACACTCATTGTAAGAAATATTGTATGGAACTTGGTTGAGTAAGCAAATTATCAACTTGTGTAAATATTGCACTCTGTTAAGGGTTGTGCTTGAAAACATTGCATTTGTGGAGAATTTGTTTACTTTCCTCCCTAGTTATGTAATATATTACAGTGGAACCTTACTATAATGAATCCTCATAAGACTCAAGAAATCGTTATATTCAGGTATCTAGGCAAGCATATGAATCTCCAAGGATCAAAATACTGGTTCGCTACATTGAGGGAATTTCGTTATATCTATGTTTGCTATACCAAGGTTCCGCTGTATTTTGCTTTCTGTAAAACCAATTCCACAAATAGATCCTGGGTATGTCACTGCAACTTAACCTAAAACTTTGCAAAAATTGAAAAGAATCTCGCAATTTGATAACTATTAATGAAATAACCTATCCAGATTGCTATTAAAAACAAAAATAGAAATTGAGTCTTGTGGATTGGTGACTGGTAATTTGTTTTAGTGAAGGTGGCACCGCTGCTATTTTGTTTAATTGCTTGTAGTAATGGTCTTCATACCTTTTGTGTTTGCAACAAACTTTTTCTTGAGCACAGCTGCTGGAGAACATTGATTTAGAGACACTTTGAGGATATATATATGATGGAAACAACACATGGGCAATTTCAGTGTCCTACCTATAGAAAGTGCTTCTATAAACACGTGCACTTCCAACTAAATATCTGATTGGAGGAAAATCTTACAACGTGCATTTGATTATAAACACTAGCATACAAAGTACCTCACTTTTACACCAATTTTCTATTCTGATTAGTTGGGGTGTTCAGTCTGGGGTACTTTGTACGCCAGCATGCGGCATCTATAGTTTGGACATTCAGGCCCATATTCACAAATGTCACCTTAGCCTCACTTCACTTAAATTTCACTTTAAAAAAGTTTATTACACAATTTTGTACTTAAAAATGTGGGAACATGGTATCTCTTATGAGAGTTTCAATGTAAAAATAAAATGTTACCATACTCTTAAATACAAAATTCTACCAAAAGTCATTTTTAAGTTAAGTTGAAGTGAAGGGAGGTTAAAGTCAGGTTTGTGAATATGGGCCTCAACTCTATGGGTGTTGTTATTTCTACCAGCTTGGGTTAGTAGTTGCTCAGATCTATATTGAATATGAACGAGATTGCTTGTACTCCCTGGGTGTTTCTTTATTTTTTGATATTATCATTATAATGAGGAAAAATATACGAAAATTTAGCAAAGCTGAAACTACAAAATAAAAAGTCGGCTTTTCATTTCTTTTTTAATATTAATACTTTATCATATTCACAATGTTTTCGTACAAAGATTTCATTCTTGACTTGAAGAAAAATTGTATCAGTTTCGATGAAGTGATAAAAATATTGAATGAGTTATTGAAAGTGAAGAAAGTTTTGAAAAATTTTCACAAAAGCTGAAAGAAGTTGGCATTTCATTTTCAATCTGTTCATCAAATACTAAAAGTACGTCAATTAATTCTGAAAAGTTATTTTCTTACCTACTCAACTAACTTCAGACCTGTCACACGCATCAACTATGCTACGAGTTGGACAGGTACTTGGGCTATTTTAAATATGACAAAGTTTTTTTAGACACCACAAGCTAATATGGTTTTCATAAATTATTCAACTTAAATTTAACATTACATCAATAATCTACAAAATAAATTAGGGTACTTAATTTTTTGTTAAATGTAAATTGAAAAGTGAAAAATTCTCACTCTCCAGTCTCAATTAACTCTAATGATAAAAAAATCTGATAGCTGAGACTTGTATTTCTATACCACTTCGCATGATTCACTGAATCATTTGAAAACAAACGTATCACCCAAGCTGGTAGAAATAACAACACCCCAACTCTATGTTAAAACTATTCCGTGTTGTCTCCATCATATATACTATCCTCCAAGTAGAGAAACAAAATTATGTGATAAGGGATATAAGGAGACCAATAAGTATTGATGGAAATTATTTTTATTAGGTAATTTTGTTTTAAAATCTCCTAAAATTAACGCACACCTTGAAAAGCACTAGTGTGTAATGAATGATATGGATTTTCACAGATAATAGCATTTGGCAGTTTCCTTCAAATACTGATGAAATGGGCACCTACTGGCGAGCGATTTCGAATGACTAACGTTTCTTTTTCTGGTGTTTTTGTCGGAATTATTATGACTTTTCCGATATGTGGGATGATTTTGGAAAAACTAGGGTGGCAGTACGTATTCTTCTTCACCGGTGAGTTGAGACCATTCCAATTGGCATTAGCAATTTGGATCGACTAAATTAAATATTATTCAAAACGATAGTTAATTATCTACTAATTTTCCACGATGGAAGGAAACTCGTAATAAGAATAGGAAATATCATCACACAGCAAAAGGATTATTACGAAGTGGTACTTCGCCACTTAATCAGTTCTCCCGTCGATTGATGAAAAATATAATTTTCATTTAATCAGGAAAAGTTGGAAAACGAGCTAAAAAGAAAATTGATGCCAAATTCATATTATGTTTATTTTTGTTTTTAATCAATATATGTTTGTTTCATTTGCCATAGGCGGTGCTTCAACTTTGTGGTACATAATTTGGGTCATACTCGTATACGATGATCCGCTGACAGATAAATTCATTTCCCACGATGAAAAGTACTTCATAATCGAAAACGTGGAGATATTACCAACGAAAGTGAGTATCTGATACAATGCAGACCTATTTTCGTCTTCTGAATCTACACATTGGGCTTCGGTATTCTTTGTGACGTAGTTATAGTTACGCTCGCCCTACATATTATACTTTTTTGTATTGATGATTTGCAGGTAGTGTATCCTTGGAGAAAAATTCTAACTTCGAAAGCGGTATGGGCTTATCTGAATGAACGATTAGTTCAATCGTGGTCCGTAGCCTTCGTAATTCAATATTTACCCTTGTACATTAAAGGTAGCCAACATATATCATTCACGAGTACATTAAACTGGTACATAACCCAGTAACGAGAAAAACACATTTCCACATAAGGCAGTTCCAGTTGCTGAGCTCTCAGTTTTTCAATTCACAATGGTAGTCTACACTATTGTTCACTTTCACAGATTCATTTAATGTCACAATCTCACAACTTGGATTCATTACCAGTGCTCCGCATTTATTTAACTTTGTGGGAATGTTAATCGGAGGTCAAATTGCGGACACTCTACGGAACTGGAACATTTTACCTCCACCAAAGTTGAGTGTTCTATTTTTATCCATCACCTGTAGGCTCTGTGGAAGTGGTCCTCAAATTGTGATACGCATATAAGCTCTTCAAGGTGGTACACAAGCCAACACATTAATAACAGAAACAATACTTTTAAAAACAGTTGTATCATTAGTTCCTAATAGAAATTTTAATTTTTCATTATTTGTAGGTAGAAACTGATCCATAAGGAAAATTTGTCATGCATGAAAAAAAGTCTGAGAACCACTGGTTTATAGCTGAGTATATTAAGTATAGCCTACCTAATTGAACTGATTGATTTTCCACAACTGACTTTCTTATGAGAAGAAATCACCTAACCCGAAGTAGGTTGAGCGAGTAGGCCAATTTCAGATAGGTAGCCTATTCTATAATTTTGTGGCTGAACATCATTCATACTGATTGTGGGTACCACAGGTATGATCATTAAAAGATTGTAGTTCTAAAAAACTGTAATGTAGCGATGCTAACTTCGTTAGAAAACACAGTTTTCCAATTTTCATCTACAATTAAAAAAACAAAAACAAACAAACAAACAAACGTTGATTCAGAATAAATCAAATTTCCAAATTCATCTCATTTTTTTGTACTCTTTATGGATCTGAATTAAAATATTTCTGTAACTTCATTTGAGGTCGAATAATGTTTGCATTCGAGTCGAGCAAAATACTGTAACTGCCATCTACTCTTAGGAACCCTTTCTGCTGGTCTTTGTAGGTACCTTTAAATACTTCTTATTTTATGAAACGAAATGAAACTGGTGGCGAAGGGTCCACATTGTTAATTTAATGGCGCATAATATTTGTCAACTGACTTATAGGGCGTACTGAGATATTTTTATTTTGTTCCCTCGACCACCTCAGAAACACCGTGCCAATCATTAGAAAAATTTCGAAAATTACAAGATGGATTTTTAAAGTATAATTAGACTTATGTTTTAACCAAAAGCAGGTTTACACAGTTCTCATAACCATTAGCCAATTAACTTGCGTCATTTCATTGTTGGTGATGGGAATGTGGGCCAACTTCGTAGGAACAATGGTGTGCATTTGTCTTTTACGATTTATGTACGGTATTGCTGAATCAGCATATTTGTGAGTGCTTATTGGTTCGTTCGAATTTAACCGCAGTATTGAATGGATAACTTTCTGACTTACGTAGGTACCTCTACCTATTAATGACATTTTCTTTCGCTTCCATTCTTTCAGAGTATTACCGATGGATATCGTTGGTGAATATGCCAGTCTCGTGCATGGTTTAGGTTTCAGCGTTTTTTCTGTCGGCGCTGTTCTAAATCCGATTATTATGAGCCTCGTTGTTCCTAATCAGGTTAGTCATGTTTTTAAAAGATTGACCCACTTGTGAGATTCATCCAATGCTAAAATTATCTTCGATTCTTTTGTTACATAGAGTCCCGACGAATGGTGTCATTATTTCCTGCTTCTCTCCGTATTTAACGTATGGGGGTGTGTAATTTTTTATTTTTACGGTTCTGGCCAACCAGAACCGTGGGTCGTGGCTGAAAAAAGAAATCAATCACAAAGAGACAATGAAATCTGAAAATGTTCTGTCAAACAAATAAATTATTCTGAGCAATTAATATTGTGTAGCGTTTGTATGTTTCAACAAAATCTAAAAATTATATGTGAATTTTACGCATCTTACGAAGAACCGGTGAAATACTTAGATTGTATTAAAAAGTGTTATGCAAACCAAAACCTATAGGCACCTCTGGGCCTTGAAAACTGATTTTATTCATTTTTAAAATACGATAACATTGATTTCCTACTACATTGAGATATTCTAATTTAAAATTTCACATTTCCAACTACTTATTTTGATGAGATTTGTTCGGACGTTTGGTTGGAAAAATGTCAGAATGATCTGTTTATCCAGGATGTAGTACCTAATGAAAGGAAATAATCTGCTGAAGCAGTGAAGTGGCATATTTACTTTCAAATTGTCAATTTTGAAAAATATTTAGTGAATTTTGTTTTCTATACCCGTTAAACACAGTTAGGTACACATCGGTGATTTTTAATGACTGATGAAAAATTTAAATAAACGTAGGTAGGTATTAAAGTAGAGTTGGTAGTGCAGGAAAAAAAGATTTAGGTTTAAGATAAGCTCATTTCTTTTATACAATAATTGAGCTGTTTCACAATCATTAAAAAAATAACAGATTTCTTCTTACCAATGAAGATCGTTGTACGTTGAAAATTATTATGTTTTTGTAAGTATTTTGTAGAAGTATAGCTTGTAACATCGTATTGTGCCAATGATAATGATGAGAAATGAGAAATGCCCCTTCCTCTATCTTATCCTTTTCCGTATTATAAATACTATTAAAATATTTCCTCGGCGTTTTCCTTTTACTACCATAAATAAATTTGAAAAGTTAGGTATCATTACCTATCACTTGTACTCGATTTAGCACATTTGATTACAATCATTTATCACATATTAATCAGGTAGGTATGTTATTATACTGATGGTCAAATACTAACTTAGCATCGTCTCAGAAAACATTCCCTATGATGGACATATAATGCAATAAAATATGAAAAACCAAAATTTGATCCACTTCTGAGGTTTCTTTGGTTGAAGAACAGGTCGAATGAGAAAATGATTATCAAATTCAATCCCAATTTTTGTATATTTATCCACTTTTTTTGCAACATTCACAACATTTTAATTTGAAAAAAATTGCTCTTCTCTTATTTTATGATTTCTTAGCTACTATTTGAGCTACAAAGTTTAGGTTTGTACTGTTGAAAAGAAGAAAAAATTTTCTTGTGTTCTCTAGCAAAGTTTATTTTTTTATTGCCATTAGATTGTGTTGTAATGTACGGAAGATGGAGACAAACTTCATACAAAATAAAACACAACATTTCAGAAGCTGAGAAATAAATATAATTTCAAGTCCAAGGTGGGGAAAGCCCGAAGGCATAAAACCCCATTTGGTGTGCAAATAGTTTACAATCCCTTTTATATAAGCAATTACAACCACAATTAAGGAACAATTATTAATTAGTAATAACTCTCTAACTCTCTTCAACTCATACATGTACAAAAGACTGAATTATTATTGAATGACCAATCACAGTGTTTATCAATGGTAGAATCAAACGTGGACAATTCCATTGTTCAAAATTCCCCCCTCGTACATGATTGGTTCTAAATACATGAAGAATATACATATAAGATAAATTTTCCCATAAACAAAATGGTATGTATAAGCCAGTAGAAAAACATCTCAAATAGAAACAAAAGGGTACAACATATATATGAAAAATAAATTCCCATATCATAAAATAATACTTAACATCACATAATATAAACAATTAACAAAATGGAGAATACTTATAATATTAAAATAAAATAAAGATCAGGAAAAACGAAAATTTTCAAAATGGTTGATAGTACTCGCCACTTTAATGAGACATTGATAGACCTGTAATTACACAGTAATTAATAAATATAATATTTATTTATTTTGCATTAAAATATTTTGCACCAAAGATCAATGTTTAGTCATAATGTCTGCAAATTGTTGTTTAGTTTCAATCCATGATATTTTAATTTGTTTATTTTTATCACATTCTCTAACAATATCCCAATTCTTAACCGTCAGATGTCTTATTTTAGGATTAACATCCTTTTTAGCACATTCAATTGCAGCCTTATTGTCGCATCAAATTTGTACCTACTGGACAGTAAAATTTTTATCACACATTTTCTAAAATGTTGTTCATAGCTATATCTCTTGACACCCTTCTGACATGCAGATAAATTCAGCTTCACATGTGGATAGTGGAACAAAGTTTTGTTTGTGATTTCTCCATGCTATAGGGTTCCCAAATAGGTTAAGTATAAATCCCCATTTGTAAATTTTCTCAATGACCCCGTGCTGTTGGAAGAACACTGTTCTATCACAATATCTACTTTTTGTTGATTCCGCCAGTTTAAATTAAACTTTACTTATTCTCCATTCCAAAAGTGAAATGCAAGAATTATTGACAGCACAAACAAGTGGCGTCATATAAATCTTACACAAACTGAATTTTTGCTAAGCACAATGAAATATTTTAACTAACAGATGTATTTCCCTTTTGCATCCAGTATGAATCCTTACCATTTCCTCCCCTCACAATATACACACCCACTTAGTGTATTCAGTTGATGATTTGTATTTTTCTTTTGGAGCAAAGTAATTTTTGGTACTACTAGAGGTGAGCAAGTTTTTTGTGTCTATTAATGCATTGTGATTGGCCAATTCCAATTCATGGAACCATTGACATCATACAAAATTGATTGGACATAAGAAGTTGACCAACCTGCCTGTGGTGATTTAACCTTTTTACTCCAAAATTAAAAAAAAAAAATTTTCACTCTACCTTGCAAAACCAAAAGTTTCAAATTCCCTTCAAAGAATCTCAAAACATTCTTTACTCATAAAAATTAAGTTCAAGAGTCTTCTTGAATTCGTGAATAAAATCTTTTGTGATTGTGAAGTTAAAATTAGAAAAGATAAAATTATTTTCTCTGCAAGATATCTGGTAAATTTTAGGCCCTTTTAGGTTAAAATAAGTAAAATCTAATATAAAAATTAGTTGCTTCGCAATTTGTTCTGGTGTTGATGATGAAGTTATCCCAATATCTTTCATCTCTCGAAAAATATTCTGAAAATTTTAGTGTTGTCTCTCTCCAAAAAAGAAAGAAAAATATTGAAATCAGCAGAAACTGAAACAAAAATATGTTTGAGAAGACTCTGTCTGGCTATGTCCATTTTTTTTTCAGTATATTGTGGTTTATGATTTTCTCTTTTCAATAGAGAATTTTGAAATTCAGTCCCCTAACTAAAATGATCAAGAACAATCGATGCTTTGTTTCTGATAACTTGAGGCATATGCTAGGTTTTTTATCCCTATATAATCTTTGGAATACAGGCTCTTTTCTCATTTTTTTGCTGTTCTTGCTAGAGTCACGTAGTATCTAAAATACAATTATAAAGTATTTTAATAAGTAATAGTGGAAAGTCACCTGGACCGCAGCCAATTTTTGGCTTTTGTTTAATAATAATGGTGTGAAGTAATCCACTATCAAATTTGCAAATATTTTGGCCTATTTTTCAATAATTAAAAGTTTTTGGAAGTGCACTTTCCAATAATAATTATCATAGACTTTCCTTAGTAATAATAGGAAAGCTTATTTTTTGTGAAATATTTTATTAAAATTAAAAATGAAAAATTTCCATAAAAATGCTGAAAATGTTTTATTATTTGAAAACTTTTTAAATTAAATTTTTCTGTGAAAAGGCAAAGTGTTAAAGCCTTTAAATAACTTTTCAGATCAAAAATTTTGAGAGCTGAAATATTTCACTAATAACTACCATTGTCAAAACCAAAGTGTGATGAATATGAACCCAGTCTTCCAAATTTGAGGATTTTTAAAAATCAGAGGCTGAACTAAAAAAGTTTTGGATGTGCTAAAACCTGTCTGTTCCTGTGACAAGAATTCATTGTGAAGAATTTTGGATTTCTGTAGACGCCAGTAAAATGGGTAAGTGTTGACATGGGGTGTGAGTAAGAGTGAGAATGAGGTAGTATAAATATAATTTGAAAATTGATTTTGAGTATGACGATTAGCAGGTTTAATTGTGAAAATTCTTATTTAATTTCCGACACTCCAAAAATTTTCTTTTTTCTTTTATTTAAAACTTTTGGTAACAGTTTGAAACTGGATGTAAATAATATCGGTGAGCACGGAGGCAAATTTCTTTCAAAATGAAGCTACCCCTGTTTTGTAACCACAAACCTATAGTAATTTTAATTACTTTGATGGAAAACAGCGGCCAAAATTTCAAATAGCAACAAAATTAGAGATAAATATTCAATATAACTTATTGCAATATTCTACCAATTTTGGTGCCAAGTGGCTAGATGGTACCACCATGAAGTCCATTTTTGTTTTGATTTTGAGAGAGGTAATGGTTTCAAGCTGTGTAATTTTTGGTGAACAGTAACAAAATTTAGTAGTCACCAAGTATGATCTGTAGTGGCAGAGACACTACAGTTGTTGGCATTTATAAATAATATGTGTTTAACGTCCAAAGGACAAGAAAATATACGTCGTTAAACACCACTAGATCCTTAACAACTACGGCAACCTCCTCAGCCCAGTCACTCGCCTACCTACATTTCTTCAGTAGGCGAGTTCCCTTTATGTCTGCCAGGTGCGCAGGAGATCGTGAGTGTTCCCACCCACAATATGATCTATTACTAACTTTTTAGCACTCAATTTTCTACTCTGTGAAAACATAATTTTTCTAACAGAGCTGCTTCTATGTTTGAGTTTTTTTTAAACGTATGATGATGACCTAAAATCCTGATATTCATACTCAAATGTTAAATTTTCAGAAGTTGGTTGGCAGAAGCTTACGGAATTTCTTAGCCTCAGTGAAAAAAAATTCTAGGTAGCCCATGGTGTGTTTAAGTGAAAGTAATGAAAACAGGACACTATAGTAACTATCAATTATTTTTGAACATCCATATCCTTACTTTTGATATTTGCCATCTCTAGCTTCTGTTTCAAAGTCAATGCTGAAAGTTGTGTCTGTTTTAAGTTGCTATGTGGTTTGTTCCATCTCAAGTTCATCACTGAGTATCGGCGAGTAGGGCAACATGAGTTACTCTTATGTATGGCAGTTTGTCTACTCCGCCATTGATAGGCGTTGAGTAAAATTGAAAAAGTTTTTTTTTACCTGAAATTTTTCCGAAGCTTTTTTAACCAACAGGGCGCATTGGAAAAGAAAACCACAAGATACCTTTTTTTTTAGAAAAATTTACGAGATACAATTTTAATTCTTTGTATTTTTTTCATAAAATGTAAATTGTACGAGAAAATTACGAAAAACTATTAATAAAAAACTTCTGGTAATTAGTTATTCATATTTTCTCAGGCTAATTTCTGTTTTTGAAAAAAAACATGTCAGATCTTTTATATAAAAAATTTTATGCCGATGAATTTTGTATTTCTGTAATTTTTTTTAGAAATCAAAATTAGACGTGAAAAATGAGAAAAAAGATGATACCCTATCCTCAAAATTCAGTTTTTCGCATTTTTATCGTTTACCTATCCTCAAAATTCAGTTTTTCGCATTTTTATCGTTTAGTTTTGATTTATAGAAAAAAATACAAGAATACAAAATTGATGAACTTAAAATTTTCTATAAAATCTATTTCATGCATTTTTTTCTAAAAATTGAAATGAACCAAGAAAACCTTGAAGCTTAATTTTGAGTGGTTTTCAACTATTCGTTTTACCTATTTTCATAAGCTTTTATTCTACTCACTACTGCGATTTTAAAATATACCAATATTGCAGCCAACTTTCCGCAACGAAATAATATTTATCTCGCATGATGTTGAAGTCAAAAAATAATAAAATCCTTTCTTTAAAAACGCGTTTTTAACGTAATTTTTCTTACTTTCAACTTTTGGAAAAAATTACAAGAATTCAAAATTGTTTGTCATAAAATTTTTAATCAAAATAGTATTTACGTTTTTTTGTCCAATGCCCTACTGTTGATCAAAAGAGAATGGAAAAATAAAATACATTTTTGTTTACGTAATACCTAAGATTAGAACTAAAAAATGTCCTTAATTTTTAATTTTTTCACAGTAAAATGAGGAAAATATTATCGTAATAGGTAATTTAAAAATATGTTAGGAACCATAATATGAATACACCCAAATAAAATTAGCTTCATTGGATCATTGGAAAAGACCAAAAATGTATATCAACGAAGTTTATTAAGTAAGGATAATTGTGGGTTCACCTCTAAAACCCACAGGCGAATTGATTCTGATTTGCGTGTTCGGGTGTTACCATTTTGGTAAGGCAGCCAACCTTTTACAAAATTCCTAAACCGGCGACTAACGAAAGGCATCGCCAGTGTATATGTTAGGCTAAACACGTACGTCATCCGCGAGTATCGGAAGATAGGGGCGTGTTTTGTGTTTAGCCTAGACCGTGGCATGTGCGTATTCATATGCACGTTCGCGCTAGGCTATGTTCGTAACATGTCGGCTAAACAGAGAACGAATTTCGTTGCTCGTCTGTTTAGCCTAAGTGCTACGAGCGCCTAATTGTTTTTTACGTCCGTAGACTTAATTGTGCGGACTTGGTGATGGACCAAGTCCGCGGTCTGTCGACTGGGGCCGAGCCCCGAAAGAAGGGAGGACATGGTCCCCACAATAATTTTGGAAGTTGGATAGAAAATTTATTGTGAGTTATACTTTTGTTTCTTAATAAATCATGTAAAATAAAATTATCACTTGATTCCTTACTAGGTAAATAGAAACTACCTTATTGTCCATAACCATCAACAGAATATGGGGTACTCTTGGAATGGTCTGCTAAACTGCACTCTTATTTAATACCATTTTCAAAGAAACGATGAAAGAAGTTCTAGTCGCAGTTTTATTAAAATAGTACAGTGTAATAACTTCTTGAAATAATAGCATTTCAATGATTCGAAAAGCTTAGGAAGATTACAAAATGAAAATTTTATTAAGAAATTGCTGAAATCGAGGATGCCTTGCATGCCATTTTGTTGTTTACTATGCAACAAATTTTTTTATACGTATATTTCAATGACAATACCTAGTAGCATAGAATTAAAACTTCATTAACACGAAAATTAATTTTTCCAATGATCCAATCAAACTAATTTTATTTGGGTGTATTCATATTATGGTTCCTAACGTAGGTATTTCTAAATTACCTATTACGATAACATTTTCCTCATTTTATTGTAAAAAAATTAAAAATTAAGGACATTTTTTACCTCTAATTTTAGGTATTACGTTAAAAAAAAGTATTTTATTTTTCCATACGCTTTTGATCAACAGTGGGGTATTGGACAAAAAAACGCAAATACTATTTTGAACGAAAATTTTATGACGAATAATTTTGAATACTTGTAATTTTTTCCAGAAGTTGAAAATAAGCGAGAAAAATAGGTAAAACGAATAGTTGAAAACCACTCAAAGTTAAGTTTCAAGGTTTTCTTGGTTCATTTCAATTTTCATAAAAAAATTCACGAAACTGTTTTTATAGAAAATTTTAAACTCATCAATTTTTATTTTTGTATTTTTTTCTAGAAATCAAAACTAGACGAGAAAAATGCAAAAAACTGATTTTTGAGGATAAGGTATCGTCTTTTTTCTCATTTTTCTCGTCTAATTTTGATTTATAGAAAAAATTATATAAATACAAAATTAATAAGCATGAAATTTTCTACATAAAAAATTTGATATGTTTTTTTCTAAAAACAGAAATTAGACTGAGAAAATATGAAAAACTAATTACCAGAAGTTTTTTATTAATAGTTTTTCGTAATTTTCTCGTACAATTTACATTTTCTGAAAAAAATATAAAGAATTAAATTTGTATCTCGTAAATTTTTCTACAAAAAAGGTAATTTGTGTTTTTTTGTCCAAAGAACCCTATTGGTTAATAAAGCGTCGAAAAAATGTCAGTAAAAAAAATTTTTGATTTTATTCGACGCTTATCAACGATGGAGTAGGCAAACTGTCATACATAAGCGTAACTCATGTTGCCCTATCCGCCAATACTCAGTGGTAAACGCGAGGCGGAACAAGTTATACATTGTTGCGAATCGAAGGTATCTACGAGTATATGAAAGTATTCTACAAAGTAAGTAGATGGCTTATCTTATCGTAATTATAAGAGGAGATTAACAACCGGAAGACAAGAAAACAATGATTTTGTTGCTATTAGGTATCTTTCATTTTTCTCCTCGTTCATGGTATCTACGCAGGTAGGTGTACCTATTAAGAGAGATAGACCTTAAACACTTTAGCCGTTAATGCAATCTTTCTCTTAACAAAGATGTGATTAAATTTCAGCGACAACTTTTTTTACATCATCTTTCGTGTGTTATTTAAATTTTAAAAACATCACGTTTTTCATGGCCCAATTTAGAGTCGTTTAACTTCATCCACAGTCCTATACATGTAAGTACATAGATGGTGATTTTCTGCGACGAAGAACAAATAACTTGCACAGTTTCCCGGAGTAAATAAAAATGTTGAAGTTTTCGGTGAGTACAAGCTGCGGATAAGACTACATACTAAAATTTTCTAATCATATTAGTTCTTTCAAACGTGTTCCCATACAATAACTACATTTCGTAAAAATTTCAGCCCTATCTGTTTGGTAGTTTTTTCAAAACCGTGAACATAAAATTTTGTTCAGCAATTTTTCTTCTCCAGTTTCCTTAGGAACTACTAAATTAATACCTAGGCAACAAATTTCTAAAAAACTTAAGCCAACATAAAGAAAGTCTATTGTGAAAATTTTAGCTCGATCCGTTTTTTAATTTTCTCAGAATCCCGGAATAATGATTTTTCCATGAATTTTTTTTTCCAGTTTTCTCAGAAACTAACTAACCGATAGGCAAAAGAGTTCTTTCAGACCTGCTCCAATATGAAAACAATCATTCATAAAAATTTCAGCCCTATCCACCCGGTAGTTTTCTCGAAACCGTGAACCCAAAATTTTTGGCCACACATACATACGTATAAATATACATCCACATAAAAAAAATCAGGTCAAAATAAGAAAATGGTATCGATCGTTTGCCCCCAGAAAATAACGGAGGTCCGCTGCCACAAAAAAAGTCAAGTCGGCGCCAACGCATCTGAGTCAGGTAGAGAGGTAATATGTAAAATATCAAACTGAATAATATTCTATAAAAGTAACTTTATTATAAAAATTCCTACCTTAATAATAATAATAATAATAATGAACCGAGTTCTCAAATGTGTAATTTCACTGACTGATACCGGAGCAGTTTCAAATTTACAATAAAATACCTACCCACCGTATAATTTAGAATAGATATATTTAAATTTAAATTATAACCATTTTTCGTTGTTATAGATGACAGTCATCCATTATATTTGCGTGATACGAGTAGTGCCAGCTGCACGGATTTTATTACTGCACCCAATACTCTCGAAGAGTCATGCCAATTTCAACGATGCGATTGCCACAAGTCTACTGGATGCTGGCCATCACGTAACGGCGTTCACGTTTTTTCCAAATACTATTTTACACAGAAACTACACCGGTATCGATCCCAAGAGTCCACATTTGCCAAAAAATGTGAATTTTCTACCTCTGGACCTCGGGCTTCAACTGTCGAATAGTTTGACTTTGATGAATTTAATGAGAAATTCAACTGAACACCGCTGTTACCACACGATACAGCATACTGATATGCAAGTAAAAACTACATTGTATTACTTATTGTATTTTCAAATTGTATTTTTACAAGCTCTATAGGATTGTTGCTGCAGCTCTGGAGCACCAAATGCGCCGAGTAGGCGCCCACCCGTGGACTGTAGGGACTCCGCGACAGCTGATCAAAATTGTTGGTTGGTCAAATAATTAAAAATATATTAGGATATAATTCGCCAGATAGGCCCTGAGATCTGAGATGTTAACTACCCACGGACCTCTGTACAGTTTAATTTGGCGCTGATTGCCAGTGCCAGATTAGCATCTTCTGCTACTCGCAGTTTGAATTTTTAATTTGTGCCCATAGCCATTGGCCTTTATAATAATTTTTGACCATGATAATATACCTAATTATTCTCTTTTATATTTTTTAATAAGAATATGTCAAGCAAATAATTTTCTGTGGTCAAAATTTTTCATTTTGTTCAACCACACATTCCAGCCCTGCTAATTGCAGCAAAGGAGGAGTTAATTTAAAATTATCTTCTCTCAATCCCCTCATTAAGTCCCCCCAAAAATCAGAAAATTAAATGTCCCAACCTATAAAATGTAAATTCATACGACGTTGCTTCAGTAATATGATGTTTTTGTCAAATAGAAGAATAATTCTTCCATCAGCTGTTTCACATTTGGCTCTTTAGTTGGGGTTTTGTTATTTTCACATCCAACGAACTCGTGAGTGAATCAGTGGGCTGAAAGTATGTGCAATTTCATTCAGTTCTCAGGAATATAATTGTGTAAAGGTGAAACCTTCATAATTGATAAGATTGATTTTTCATAGAAATTTTCGAAGCATATTACTACATTTAGAATGAAAAATATGAAATGAACTAGAATTAAATAATTTAATTACTACATTCCGAGCACACCACCAATGTTCATTAAAAGAACTGGTTAGGTTCAGTAACAGACTTGCGATTAATTTGTTCTCATACTGCAATAGAAGTTCTTCCTCAGGTGCAGAAGAACATATTAATTATTTAAGATTTTGCATTGATGAAGAGAAAAAAGTTACGTTCTTTACCTTTCATAATTTAAAAAAAAATATTATCTCATCCTCATATCTCTATTACTCAACAGAAGTGAACTTTATTATCACTAATTCAACAATTTGAATCACAAGTGAACAAAAGTGAACGCCTACAGTTCGTTGGTTGTGAAAATAACAAACCCCCTTTAGTTGTATTTTTTTTTTAAACCAAGATAAGCGATTTCTGCTACGTTGCCAGGTGTATTTATACGTGGATACTATGAAAATCGTGTATGTCAAATGTTAATTTTCTGTTTTTTTTTTTGTTTTTTTTTTCTATTAATAGAACCCATTAAGCTTCCTATATGACAGAATGAAAAAATAAAAAAACAAAATGAAATTAGTAAAAAAAAAAAAAAAAAAAGGGAAAAAATTGTATAAAAATTAACAGTGTTTGAAGGATTCAATCCTACCAACTTTCGCATAAAAAGCGAGCATTTAGCCATAGCGCTATGACTGCACTTGAAAAGTTACTAGTACTTTTAATATTCATGTACGTATGTTAGCCTGTGATTATAGTCAAAGAAAAGAGATGTGGGAACAGGGTATTGCTCATCTCAGTTACAAAATGGAATTACGCCTGTGGCTGCATGGCTGTGCCATTCAGAAGCATTTGTAAATAGCTGAAAAAGCAAAATTGCTTATCGAGTGGAAACGATTCATCGCATAAAAAATTAGAGCTGTGCACCATTCGTATCTTGGCTCATTGTTAACAAAATTCTCGCAATTCGTTGTGTTAAATTCATTACAATCATTTATGGAAATATGAAAATACCGTATCTGGTAGTAATATTCATGTAGCCTAATACAGATAGGTAATAAAATAAAATAAGAACAGAAAACTGATTTCATCTAACCTACAATCACAAGGGCGTATATAAACGGGTATTCTGGGGGTCTGGCCCCACCGCTTAATCAAACACCCTTCAAGATGGAGCTAATATACGCCTTTGCTACCATGTGTATCATATTTTCTTCTAACAAAAAATCCGTCTCATTAAAAAAAACAAACAAAAAAAAAACAATAGAAATTGAATGAACGTATTGTGACGGTTTTTACATTGCCACAAATGGTTGTGTTTGTTCGGAATTAGCGACAATGCGTTGTAAGTAGGTATAACCTTTGACGGGGTTAAAAGGTCAATTGGCATTGGTAATGATTTCAATAGGCCGTACTGTGTTGTGGTAATTTTTTCACTCGATACAGGAATTTGGAATTTAAGCCTGTTGAGAAAAAGTTATAGAAGAATAACTGGTGCAGCGATAACAAAAATAGACAAAGGTACTACACTCGAATAGTTTCTGTCGCCTGTGAGGAGAAATTATTCACCGCAGAATGAAAAAAGAGATCCGTGGGTGAGCAGCACATCGAATATTCATCTATTGGTGTTATAGGGGCGATGAGGAGGGGTCAACGACAAAAAGCCCATCCGTTAGGTCTACGCAAATTGAAAATTTATGTACCGAGTGAAAACATTTTTGGGCCTTAATTGGTCCATCCAGGAGAAAATTTCTAGCTTTGCTCCTATATCTGAATGAGTGGAAAACTATATTAGAACCGATTTTTCGACCGTTGGATCACAAACAAAAGGAGTAAATGACGTGACTTTTGAGTCAACAGGTATAGGGTATTTAGTATAGTGGGAAGAGGTACCCACTGTTTTCAGTGAGGGTGTCATCTAAAATGTGTGTGAAATGTGCGATAGGACCAAAAAACAACAACGTCTGTCATAGGTATTGTCCTTAATGGTTTCCTATGCCAACAGATACCTAGCCCACCACACAAACCCTAAAGTTATTCGAGTTGCAGCCTACTGAGCATCCGATCATTCTTTTCAGCGGATTATAAAATCGAAAGATAAATTTTACGATCTTCTAATGATCGACACGATGGCGTATTCGTTCGATTGTTTTCTGCCGATTGCTGAGATTATGAATATTCCAGTCATTGGGACAATACCGATGAGATCGTGGCGATACTCCGAATGGATTATGGGAAATCCGTACAATCCGGCGGTTACGCCGTTCGACTTATCTCACCATTCTTCTCGAATGAGCTTCGTGGAAAGACTGAGAAATACGTGGCACTGTATTTTTGATTTTGTGTACTACAATCACATTATTCACCCACGAATAGAAAATTTGTACGGCAAATATTTTCCTAATTCGACGGTGGCTCGCAGAAAAAAACCATCTTTATTGCTCACAAATGGTCATTCTGTTTTAAATCCCAGACCAATGTTGCCAACCATTATCAACATCGGTGGAATACATATGTCACCAGTGAAACCTTTGCCAAAGGTAGGTTCCTATATGTTTTGAAAATATTTGAACTAACGTTTTTCAAAAAAGGTGGAAGAAGTAGGTATAAAAAATTTTAGTTAAATGGAGTTAAGTGACTAACCTGTCTATCCACAAGCCCTAATACCAAAAGGTAGACTGAATGTCTGAAACTACAGATCGTTAAAATGAGATTTTTTCTCACTCTTACAAGACTCCCCCTCTCTTGCTCCTTTCAGCTTCCACCTCCATTGGCATGATATGGGGCCGTCAACTTTTCTGAAAACTTTTGAACTGCTGCACGAACTTGAGCTTGGTTTTCGAACTCTGACATTTTTCTTGACCTGTAAGAAAGTAGAAAAATGTGGAAGGGTTGGAGAGTCTTGTGGGAGGGGAAAAACATCTAATTTTAAGGATTTGAGGAGCCATTGTGTGATGCCAGAATTGTGGAGTAGTTCATTGTCCTGCAGAGGGGTCATTTCACATTTGGTGGCCTGAGAAAGGGGAATTTCATATTCCGGCCATTGAAACACAACATACAATAATGTTAGGCAAAAAAAAAAAATCTGAATTTTTATCAACCTCCTTTATATAAAAGCTGCAAGGGTCTAGTATAGGGTTGCCCGATTCAGTATAGAAAACAGATGGGGAAAGTTACTTTTTTAAAGCTCCTCCTATATAAGAGTGAGATGACAATTCTAAAATATTACCTCTGTGACACACCTAAACAAAATAAAAAGATTAAGACCAATTGCTTCAACGTAGTCATTCCATTTATATCCGAAAATTTTGCTAAGTATGTTGAAATAATAGTCATAAACGCAGTAGATTTTCTTTCATCTTATAATTAAACAAATCGTATTATTTGTAACACAAAAATTGTCATCACCCAAAATAACTTGGCTTTAAAGTGATTTACGAACATATAAAATTCCATATAGAAAAGAAAAATTAGTGGCAAAAAATGGAAATAATAAAATTGAATGGCCGGTATAGTAAACGAAATCCTTTCTTTCTTATTTTTGTTAGCTCTGATCTTTCTTCGTTGTATTTTCATAATAGGAATACCGAGTAATACCTCCTATAAGTACATGGATGAGATTCTAATGTCCAAAATCTGATGTTTTTCAAATGAATATCGATTTAGTTCTTCGTCGATGGCTTCGGCTTGATATTACCGAATGTTACAGAATTTACAAGAATTTATCGACTCGGCTGAACACGGCGTCATTCTTTTTTCCTTCGGATCATTGATGCAAAGCCACAAAATGCCTTTCAGAATATTGTCGATATTTCGAGAAGTGTTCTCTCAGTTGCCGCAACGTGTGATTTGGAAAGCGGAAGGCGAAATTGAATTTCTGTCAGAGAATATTCTTTTGTCAAGCTGGATACCACAACGAGATATTCTTGGTAGTATTATATAGATCATAGATTTTGACTGAGAAGTTTCTCCAAAGAATAATTACTGCCCAATGCCCATATGTCCGATAATATAGCATTATGGGATCTACATTCATCCTTTTATAGCCACTTATAGACTATAATTAGGAAAAGTAAAATTATGCATTCGCATATTTTTTTCCATTCGTAAAAAGTGCGCATATCCATGCAGGGGCCCAGCAAGGGGGGATGTAGGGGGTGTGACACCCCCATCGCCAATTTTGTTGCAAATTTGTTGTAAAAATTGACTGTTGTAAAAATTATTAAATTAAAAGTAAAAGGATATAAAACTTTGTTTGAGAAAAATAATTACGTGTGAGAATACAGAATGCTGATGTTTACTGAACCCTGGCCCTAAAAACAAATTATCTATGATGACAAAATCCAACAAATCAAAATCCACCGCACATTTTTACATTATCTAGACATAAGAAATTTTTTAATCTCTGCTCACTAAATTCTCTCATAATTGCTGCTTTAATGAAGAAGAAATGTAGGTAGCTTCAAAACTTCCATATCTACGTTCAATTTGCATTTCCTCCTCCTCTACTTCTTCATCGTCATCATCCACACATGTATCCTTGAAATAACAATTTAACTTGAAGTACCAGTAAATGTATTACGATGATATTTATAATTCACCTTCTTCTATCCCAAATAATATTACCTCTTGTTTTCTCTTCTTCTTTCTATTAATGTTTCCATGGTAAATAGGTAAAGATTGTTTTAATTCCTTCTATCAATATTAACATAATCTAATAATCTCTATCTAGCCACCAAAAAGAAGAACTTAATAAGTAACATTTATACTAATTGATCTCTCAGTGGCGATTAATGCACTATTGTTCTTCATTTTTTCATTGGACCAATTCTTTAACCACTTGAAGGCTAAGAGAGGTAAATTTTGAATTTATTTATGTTTTTGCGTAATACATCAATGAGTAGGTATGTTTTTTGGAGTGCTGATTTCAAATTTGATGTTTGTTCTTCTATTTGACCCATTGTTTGACCCCCAGTGGGCAATTTTGAGTTTATAAACTTTATTATGTGATGCATTATTATGTATTTTTTGGAGGTTACTTATTTCAAATTTTACATTCATTTTTTCATTCAACTTATTCTTCAACTCAAAGGGGCTGTAAAATTGGGAAAAATTTTTAATTCACATTTAATTTTATTATAGGTATTATAGGAGTAGTTTCTTAGGGTGCTCATTTCAAATTTGATGTTGTGGCATCAAAATTAGCTAAAGTTTGATTTCTTATATTTTATTATGTGATAGGTAAACCAGTATTTTTTTAGGGTACTACTTTAAAATTTGACTCTTTTTGTTTACATTTGAAAATGAAAGATAATAGGTAACTGAAGCAAAAATTTTCTTCATCACTCAAATAGCCTGTTAACAGGAGAGGTTTTGTAGATTGTTTACATAATTATATGTGGCAATGTCTTTTAAATCTTTTTAATACTAATATAAACTGTTTCTTATTCTCAAATATCAGTTTTCAAGATAAAAAAAAATTCAGGGGAAAGGGGAATGTGAAAAGAAAAGAAAAAAGAGAGAATAAGTAGGCTGAATTACGTTTAATGGGATAACATTTTCATTTGTTTCTATTATCAAATTTTGATAACTAAAAAAATTAATTGATATATCTTGCCACAAACTATCAAAATTGTTTTCTTAGCATGGAATTTTGTTTTCTGCCCGATTGATATTGGTAATACTATCGATATGTCGAGATTAAATACAAAACACAGGGAAAATATTTCAATATGTTATCGATAATTTTGGAAAAAACTTTGCAATGAAGGAAGGAAAAATGACAATCGAATGTAAAACGCAACCTGGGTACCAAAAATAAAAATGTTATCTTATTAAAAAATGGTTAATGATAAAAATTTATCACAGGCTAAATTATATTTATAAACCAATTAATTATAGAATTATTCATAATTGCAACTTTCTTGACTGTACAACGAGTAATTATTTATAAAGAAGTTACCTTAGGTATATGTGTGTTTGTGTCTTTCTCTGTGTACATGTGTATAAATTCATCCAGGTTTTCCTTATTTGAATATTACACAATAAACTTTTTTTTTTCTTGTTTGAAAATTTAGCACTTTGTTACAAATTTCTCAATATTTGACAAAAATATAAATTTTGAAAAACATGTTGTAAAAATTAGGCCATTACACCAACCCCCAAGTGATCCTGCTTCGTTGGGCGCCTGTATTCATGATACTTTTACAAATCATAAAATTTTCTGAAAAATTAGTCCTATTTACTATCGTATATTTTCGTATATTTGGACCAAAAACGCATATTTTCACATATTTCCCCTTTTATTTGGGCATATTTGTGCATAAATGCTGAATTTTATCGTTTTTTGCGCATATTTGCATGTAATTGGTTCAATTTCTTAGTTTTTCCATTAATTTAGCCATTTTTTTTTTAAATGACATTTTCTTGTTGTAGTAGGAGGCAACACTGAATGAGATTCCATTGTTTAGCCCTGTTCGCAAACATAAACATAACATAACCATAACAGCAAGCTGCAACGCATACTCTCAGTTGTATTGTTAAAATAGAATTGAGTTGAGATAAAAACGTGAAAAAAAAAATGAGCTGTGTAATCGAAAAAAATGAATGGTATAAGGTTCTCAAACCACAAATATAACACCATCGGAGCTTGCTAATTTCAAATATGCTCAAGTCATATCTTCTGACGTAGAGCGATCATTTTCAATGTATAAAGCCCTGTACCGTGATAATCGACAGAAATTTTATTTTGAAAATTTAAAAATGCATTTAAACATTGCCTGTAATTCAAAATAATTAAATAAAAATAAGTTTTTTCTGTTTCTAGTCTTATTTTTGCTATTCAAGAGAAAAATGATGTTACAATTGTTCTGGGCTTAAAAAACTGCATTCAATAACACCCATATTGCTCATGCATATTCTTGCATATTTGAATTTTTTTGAGCATATTTTGAGCATATTTCGTCTCAAAAAAGCGCATATAATATGCGCATATTTTACAAAATTTTGCCCATAATTTTACTTTTCCTAAATATAATACAGTAGGTACAGTCTTTTCTTCTCTTTCATTATCTAAATTACCGACTAAATTATTCGAACATTGGTATATTAGTAGTGGTTAGCCTACATAAAACCATAAACTTCTTCAAACAATTACTATAGGTACCTACTTAAGTGGTCATTTTCGCCGCATAATTATTTCTTAAATTTTACCTCGTTTAATAATTCCCTGGTTACACTATGCAGCACCTATTGCTTGCAATCCTAATCATATGTGATTGAAGGTGATGGAAGACAAGTTCAAGAAACAAACATCGTATACATATAGGTAAAAAAAAAAACGAAAATAATAAATTGATCGCCATAAGGAGAACACAATAATGATTTTGATATTGACATCAAAAAAGAAATAAACTACTGCGTTTTTTGAAAAGCTGTAAGAGGAGTAGCATATATGAAGTTAATAAGGAGAAATTGTGAGTTTACACGATCGTTGGGTATTAGCTGGTGCATCAGTTAAGAGTAGCCTAACCTTATTTCACGAATTGTTATATTACCTTTAACAGAAATATCTGGCCATCATCGACTGATATATTTGCCTACAAACATACATTTCAATGCATCCATCCACTTTGTTGTTTCATTCACCTTTCACGAAGACATTAATAGATTAGCCACTGAAAAGTTACAACGATGTTGCTTGCATTTTATTAAAACACACGTTGACTGGACCACGAAGGGTGAAGTGCATTGGCCTCTCCTAATCAGTCAGCTAAAATTTAACTCCACATACTTATTTATTAAGGGTGGAACATATTTCTTGGTTTCGGCCGTAGGAATTGTTATCTCCACTGTGTTGCAGTATAATTACTCGTCACATCGCATTGACACTATAACCGCCAACCTTGATCTGACTCTAATGTCATCGCATGCCATTAGTTTTTTAAGATTGATTTATGTTCTAAGTGGTACACAGACACGTTATATCACTTTTTTGTTTGTTTTCTCCCACTTTTCTAGGAGTTGTAAATGCTGCGTGCAGTATAAAACACACACAGTGGTGAAACGTTAGAAAAGTACGTACGTACTAAACATACAATTATTCTATGAGCAGTAGGTAGCACACAAAGATGTTAATCATTGGAAAAATGTAAAAAAAATAAAAAATAAAGTCTACAAAATTCGGTCAATTATATTTAACAAAATTAAAGGTTTTCAGGCCTTTTGTAAAACCTATATTAATGCCATTTATTGATGCAAGAAAAAGTCAGCTGGAAAATGGTCGAATGAAATACAGAAATAAGAAACTGATGAGAATTAGAATTTCTGGAACTATAGTACCTACTACCAAATTTTTTGGCCAAAGTTGTACCTTTATGTAGGTATTTTAGCCAGTAGACCGCGATATTCCCTTTAAAGTCAGTGTAAAATGTGTTCTTCAATGTACGTCTATCAAAATGCGATATCTGGAGTGGGCACTGTGTCAAAGATGGTGTGAGTAAAACGACTTGGTTTATGCATAGTGGCACACATGGCGGTTAACGTGTTAAAAATCGATAGAATGGACCCCTCCTCGGACGATGTTTGTATTTTGCGTAAACTTCAAAGGGACAAATTTATTGTAAATGTCGGTAATTATGAATACAACCCAAGGCAACTAATTTCTGAAATCGACGATAAACTGATAACTATATTCAACAAATATACCTGTCCAACCCTCTTGGACATCGTCTTACGTTGTAAAAATCTCAGCTGCTTCTGCACGACGAGAGAGGTAGTCGTCTACTCGTTTCATTTATCATTAAAAATCAGAACATTTTAAATGTGTCATCGAGTCCGAACGGATTTCGAATTAGCCTTTCCGGTCACTTTTGTTTGTGGCTGACGTCGAATATAAACGAATAACGAAATTAGTTTTTTTTTTGTTTTTTTTTTATTGATTTTCAGCTCACAAAAATGTGATAGCTTTTATAACGCACGCTGGTTTAGCTGGTCTCTACGAAGCTTTCTATGGTGGCACTCCGATGGTGTTGGTTCCCACATTTTTCGATCAAATGTCCAACGCCGCAATATTGCAACAGCTTGGTGTCGGTATTCACCTAGACATGCTTACATTGACCAAGGAAAAACTTGTCAACGCTCTGAATGATATCGTTAACGGAACTTAGTAAGTAGAATACTTGGCTTCAATCACTCAGTTTATGGGCAAAATATGTTCTTGGAAACTGGAATGGAGTAGTTAACAGTTGCCGTGTAATGTAGTGATGTGTCTCTCCATCCAGAAGTACTTCCAATGAACCACTCTTTTAAAGGAATGACTCCGAATCTTTCTACTCGGCAAAAGGAACTAGTTCTATTTTTTTTTCTCACTCTCATTCATTCATTCCTTCATTCAGTTCATTTTACAATCGGTACGGTTTTACTTGATTACTTTCAGTTCAGTGAATCAGCATTGTATCAACACTTCCTTCATTTCATAATTCATTCGTTTCTTCCCTTCCATTCTAACATTCATTCAAGGACATCTGACGCATTTCATTTTTTTAAACTGGTGGAACTAAAGGAACTAATGAAATACTTTCAAGAACTACTTCCACTTACAGAGTTAAAGAGTGGTGGAAGCAGATCCATGAAAAGAACAAAAATTCTCATCATTAGCATAATGCTTCGATTTGTTTCAGTTATCGACAACAAACAGCAGAAATCTCAAACCGGATCAAGGATCAGCCGCTTAGCCCTCAAGAAGTTGTCATTTACTGGACTGAGTACGTGTTAAGACACAATGGAACTGAGCATTTAGAATCAGTGGCCTCCAAAATTTTGTTATACCAGTATTTGTTGTCAGATGTAATTGGACTTGTGTTTGTAATAGTTGTCCTCAGCTTTGGATTGTGTTACTTGTTGCAAAATCTTCAAAAATACTGTCGCAGGAATGTACTTCAAAGTCGGCCCATTTGTTTAAAAAAAAATTGAGTAGTAGTTAGATAGATACTTGCGCATATTAAAATAGGGTAATGCTTTTGAGACGAAGTGTAGATGGGTAAATTGTCACTGTAATTATGGAACAAGGATGTCTATAGCTCCATTGTGAGGGGGTTTCACATCTTCACAACCTTCGCTTTGGACCCGGTCCCCTGTAACAAATCGTTTCCATAAAGAAACATTCATTACTGTTTTCAGGTCAAACTTTTTTTTCCCAACTACGGCAGGGTCGAGACCTTCAAGACCCTCTTATTGTTATACACCCTTACTGTAGAAGAATAAAAACGATTAGTATGAATAAATAATGCTTTTCCTCTAAGTTATCATTATATATTATATGTACTTATATAATTATATTATATATAACATTTATCTTTTTAATAAATGTCTTTCTCCAATCGAAGAGAAAATTATTCATAATTTTACAAATTTAGGTACAGGTAAATGTTTTAAGGCACAGGCTTAATGAGGCGAAGGTCGAAGGAAGAGTTTTTGATTGTGAATCAGTTCAGTTGATCTATAGTAACTTGAAATAGGTGAACTGAATTGAAACTATATATTAAAAAAAAGTAGAAAGAGAGAATAATTCACTAAAAATAGAGAAACTGTGAAAACTGTATCATCGATGTAAGGAAAAGGCTGGTAAGAGAACGCAGCTGGGTAAGAGTGTGCTAGTGTTGTCAAATATTGAACTCCAAAAGTACTTTTACCTGCTTAGGTAGGTAAGAGTATGCATTTTACTTATTTTTTTAAAAGTTGAATTGTGAAATTACAAACCAAGTCACAGAACTCAAACCAGTAATAAACTGTTGCTAATCGATGATAGTATTTTACAGAAAAATTTGATAGGGATGGGATTTCCTAGAGCTGCAGAGTTGACAATGTAACACCAAGTGCGTACTCTTACCTGCCTTTCCCTTATCTAATTACTTTTTTTGGGGTGCGGAAAATAAAATTGTAGTAATATAATATTCCTAACTGCGAATAAAAAAATAGTTCCAAAATTCCTAACGATTGCAGTGGTGTAATTTTAATTTTATAGGTTGATTACTGACGACTGAAATTAGCTGTAAATATTTGAATGAAATACTTATTGATTTTTGGACTGTGTATCTGTACACTGTTCTGTATTACCCAGCATTTCTAGGGAGCAGTGACACTCTCGTCATCAGAAGTGCATATTCATAACAATATTGATTGCCATGTGGGAAGAAATTCATTTTTACCTCACTTGGTATGGTGTCTCGTGCTCGAGTTGTAGTTTATCTCATCTCATTGTTTAAAATTAATTATTCTTTCATAATGTTGTATATATGGGGACCTACATGATTAAAATTAATGTTTGCTAATTTTATCTCTGAAAGAAACGTAGTTAGGTATGTATAGTTTATTGCTCGTTGATATAAAATACCCTAAAGTAAATATGTACATATATATGAAAGATTACTCGTCGCCACTCTGTCAGCTCGTTACATCTTATCTTCTCCTTCATTTATCTACTTCACGCACTTTTCCTATTTGAACCTGTTTCACCTCTCTCCGTTTTAACAGCTTTCATGCGTTCACTTTTCTTGCTTGCAATTATTTTTTTTACCTTTTTACATTAATATGAAAACGGCTTTTGTTCGAATTCTTTAGGAATAAAGCATTCTCAATTTTTGTTTTCAGTTCATCTTATTCATAAGATCATCAATCTTATAAATTCGAACAGTTTCATTTTCTTCTGTTAACAAACTCTGCTCTTTTCTACGTTCGCGATTTTTTGCGCTTCTCTATTTTCTTATGTACACTAGTTCAATTTTACTTCGTCATGCCAGTTCGCGTAAAGTTTATGATTCGTGCTGAGCCATCCCCGTCCGATTCGAGAACCACTGTTGCACATCTATAACTACCTATCTTATAATATTATTATTTCTCATTTTCTGAATAGAAGAGTAGCACTCCAAAAGTTATTAAATGATAAGAATTGCTAAACTTTTAAGCATTTCATCTCCTTTACTTATCCTCCTTTGTATAAAATTACATACGTTAGCTAATCCCACTTTTTTTTTTTACATGAATTATCAATTTTTTATTACTATATTTTTAACCTGAACAAATGGAAGCAATGAATTTATTGAAATTTTGGGTAAGTTTTGCAAAATAAAGTTTAATTTTTAAATTTTACTTGTGCTCAAACAATATTTATACTTTCACTTACCTGTTTCTTTACCAATATCAGCTAACTGTTTTCATTTCTCCCCCCACAAAAAAAAAAAAAAAGAATGAAATTATCTCATGTTTCTATTCTCCTACGAAATTATTTTTTTCAAAAGGAAACATTACCGAATGCTCGTGTATCTTATCAACTTAAATAATTTCAAAATTCGGTGTTCTATTCCGACACTAAAATAAATAAGAAATTCATTAATTTTTACCTAAATAATTAGGGTATCTACTTTACGAGAAGACCTCCTTTAAAACAATGTACGATATTGCTGTAGGTAACCCTTTGATTCAAATGAATTAGTCATTTTGATTACTTTCTACAAGGATTAATTAGTAAAAATAATGGTAAGGTATACTTATGACAGTATCAGAGTATAATAATTTGCATTTTGGTGTGAAATAAATATATACCTACTTACCAATGCAAGGGTGAAATCGATGTTTAAAACAAATAAGAATAATTTCCAAGCACTATGAGTAAAAGAGTAATCACAATTTATTTCAGAGATGGAAACCAAATACCACATAGTAGTATAATTATTTTATCACAGCTAAATCATCAGATAGGTACAAATAAGAACGTTCCTGAGTAGTAACCCAAAGTCAACATTATAATGAGAAGAGTTCAAAAAAAAAAAAAAAATTACAAACACGCTTAGGTTCTGGCCTTTTATTTTTTTGATACGATTCAAAATTTGTGATGCTCTTTCGTTAAATAATAATTTTATTAAAGTTGATTAAAAATCATAAAATCGTAATTATTGAAGTACGCCCTATAGGTATCCATTAGATCAGTATTAAGGTAATGAACTAAAACATACAAGGGAGCATCTTTGGAGAAAACAAACTATGATTATATTATTTCAATTCAAAAAAGACGTAAAATAAAATAATTAGGAATCCGTTTTATAAAATTATTATTTCTTCTTTTGCAGATTATATTATTATTCGAAATTTATGCTGCGAAGTCAACACGGGCTGCGAGAATTTTATTAATTTACCCGTATTTTTCCAAAAGTCACGAAGCATTTCACAATGGTATTGCAAAAAGTTTGCTCGCAGTTGGTCATCATGTGACTGCTGTTACAAGTTTCCCAAAAACTGTTGCACATGCCAACTACACTGTCATTAGTAGCGCACGTCCAGAACATTCAAATATTTCGAACGTTTTTCCCTCGGATCTTGCGCTAGAAATGAATATCGACTCAATTATTACTCGCATCTTTGAAAAATCAACACAGGATTGTCACCATGTTATTCGACTGAATGACATACAAGTAAGAAGTTAATAGGTACATAATGCCTGCATATGTAATTATTCCATTCTGTTGAAACGGGACGTAGAATTATCGTGATCAGGAATGTCAGAAAATAGATCAAAAAGGTACAATAGGTAATAACTTTCTTTTGGAAAATTGTTTGCAAAAAATATTATAGGTACACATCTTTGTTTGTACACACTCACAAAAGTCAACTAGTGTGATTACAAAACTGGCCAACACTTACCTCGCTCCAAACTTTACAGGCATATGGGCTGACTTCTGGACTCACAAGGTACAACTACAACATTTAAAATTCATTCTCCCATTCCTAAAATTATTTTGTTCATTCTAATTAAGATCTCCCATTTATTTACTAGTTAGAATTAAAAAATTTGGGAACACTGAAAAAAAAAAAAACAACTAAAGTCGGTGTCTATGTTTGCAGATTGTTGACAATATGCTCATTTTGCAAACTAGTTGCATGTAATAATATTTTTGTGCCATCCACACCTTTAGAAAGAAGGTAAAAATATTATTTTGCATTTCTGTTGGCTATGACGGAAAAATCAACCACCAGTATTTCTAAATTTCTATTTACCTCTTCATTTTTCGTCTATTTTTTTTCTATATATCAAAAATTTTTCAAGAGTTTGTTGATCTAACTGACAGTGTCTGTTTCAAAGGGTTAATTCTTAATATTTCTTCAATTTCTCTTGGTTATCTCTACGCAGGGCCATACCTAGCTTTTTTTGCCACCCTGTGCGAAAAAACTTTTTGAAGCCCTCCCATTACCTCTCCAAGAATTTCTCAAAAGCAAATGCCACATCGCGTGTACTGATTATGTTCAAAATTTAAATATATGTTCGAAGTGAAAAAAAAACACGTATTTTTTTTTGTCAGTTAAATCAGAATGATATTCTTTGGTGTCAAACAACGATGTAGTATATTAAGTTTTTTTTTTTTTTTTTTTGGTTAGTATGGCGTCCTTGCACTCTGCCACCCTGTGCAAATGCACAGATCGCACGTACCTAGTTATGACCCTGTCTCTACGCTTATCACCCCCATATTCTAGAATGATACTTAAGTAAAGATTCGCTACTTACTCAAGTAATTATTTGTGACTTCCATGTATAAGTATAGGATAAACCTTGTCAAACGAGTAGTGTAAGTCTTGCTTCACATTAAAAAACGTTTTAGAATATGAATGTCACTCTCACATTTAATAGATCGATGCAATTGGGATTTTTAAGCAGATAGATGGCCTTACCTACTATGCTAAAACAGATGAAATGAGAGTAAAAAAACAACCAAAAAATTAATCAAACAATGTGCAAACTCAATAAGCAGCCAATCAGCTGAAGGAATGATAAGAATTGATCCTTCTCATTTGAATTGCACAAAAAATCCACCAGATGTCAGCAATATTGCTTAAAAATCCCAATATATTGACCACCTATACGATTTAGTGGTGCGAAATATTGATATTTTAATTTTAAATTAGGTAGTAGAAATTATGTCATATCAACCCTGTTTTTGCTTTACAAAATGCTCATTTTAACATTCAAATTCGTGCTACAGTGTTAACAAAGATAAACAGAAGCGGAAAACAACCATTTTCTGCTGTCGTTTGTTTCCACGCCTGTGCCAACCATATTGCTGATTTTTAATGGAGGTAAAAACAAGTGGAAAACAACCATTTTTCATTGTAGGGGAAACTGATGTAAGAGTACTCACTTAATTTTCTATACACCGTAACTCAAAAACTACTCACTCTAGTGACATAAAAAATTTATGGAATATACCCTCATCTATAGTCTACAACTTACCTGTATTCATTTTATTATGGAATAAATAGGGGCCGAGAAGGGGTCCTATTCTTTCAAAAAGTCAAATGCGTACTCTTACATTCACACAAATGTAAGAGTACGCATTTCCAACTTTGATTTTATCTCACGAATTTATTGAACAAAAGCATAGTTTTAAATTGAAAATCATAAATTTCAGCAGCAATAATCACACGTGTAGCCTTCTGGTGTGTCAAAACCACTACATGCAGCATGAACCCATTGTCCATAAGAAATGCATCGGTACCAAAGTTTTCGTCCTTTTCCAGTTTCTTGACGAACCAAACATTTATTATCTAAAAATAATAAATAGAGAACTAAATATTAGTATAGGCGTGCATGTGTGTGCACGTGTGTGTGTGCACGCGTGTGTGCGTGTGTATAGTACATTAATGATTCATTGTATATTGCAAAAAGTAACTTAAATATACCAGGAAATATTATTATCATAAAATGCGAACTCTTACATTTTCATGAATTTTTTGTTCAAAAGTGTCACTAATTGATCAAATTGATAGTTAAAAAAAAGAGTTATACTTTATTCTAAAGCTAAAACTAAGTAGATTTCAATTTTAATATTACTTACAGGCTCATTTTTTAAATAGTTCCGTAAAACCTTACCAGCAACAGTCAAAAAATTATAGTGAAACATACAAAAAACAAAATTTTGCGATAAAATGCAAAAAATATTTGTGATGATTTTTTTTCACATTCCACTATTGCATTATCACCTACGTCATCCTGAGAAATAATAAAGGAAAAAACTACTAATAAATATCGATATTCAAGGGAAAATATCGATATTTTTCGCACGACTACTATAATCACCATAGTATTTTAAACAACTACATTGTTTGAAAAAGAAGTGATTGTCAATAAATTTCAAATTTGAAGCCCTCTCCTTGAGCTTATGTTGTAATCACAACCTTGACTTTCATCCAGGGTTGTAAAAACTAAATTTGAGCAAAGGAAAAAATTTATGGACCCTCCAGAAAATTGAAAATAGCATCTGTGTCCAATGTTACGGGGGTTGTAAATAAATATTTGTACCTATACTTAATATTTTTTTTATTTTTTTTGAAAATATCAGGTCCCTCTGAGAAATTTTTTCTTCCCCACACCTTTACAAAGGCTTACTTTCACTATTGGCGAACAATTTTTATATGTTTTGCAAGAAATACACAAAAAAGTGGTTATTTGTTTTCAATGAAATATGATATTAGGTATATTATATTATATATGTCGTAGACGATATGGAAAATCCACATTTTTCCAATCGGTTAACGTTATTTTGGCAAGAGCTGGCAATTGAGAAAATTAAAAAAATGTTTCAATTAATCTAAAATTTTAGTGATTTTACAATGAGCCCAAGCAAGTTTAGGCCGCCTATTTATTTTTTGTAATATAAATAAGAGGCGTGCAGACAATGCCACATATCTTATACTATGAAGTATGGCATTTATTTTTTGCTTTGTGTGCGTTGTATTGCTATTTTAAGCAAAGATTTGCAATTTTGCATCGTTTACCTTGGCCCAGTGATTGAACATTGGTTTTCCACTCCCGAGTCGCGTGTTTAAATTCGATTCAGAGCGCAATTTTGTTTTTTTATTTTTTTATTTTAATGAGGTACATATTTTTATTTTTAATTGTGTTTAACAATGGAAGGCGAGATGTTAGGTGAGGAGTGAGATGGGTTTTTTTGTGATGTCCACATTTCATTTTTTAAATTTTTTAATGTTATGAACTTTGAAATTAGCGATTCACTTAGGTGGTGGTATCTTTTGGGTAGATGCGGGGAGGGCAGTCAATGGTACGTCACTTTGGGGGCAACAATGGCGGAAGCGTCCAAAGTGGCTGGGTGAAGCCTCGGTCCTGCAGAACACCCTGCCATTGTCAACATACAAAGTGGTATACCTTGGCCAAGGTCTCCCGCATCATCCGGAAGACCTCTCCTCTCTATTATTGTACCAAGTTTCAGAATTTTTTGAAAGCTTTTACCATTAAAAATTTTTAAAAATATTTTTTTCAAATATAGAAAAATTATAATTAAAAATCAAAAATTCCTTAAAGTTAGATTATTACAGATACAGAGCTGAAACTTTGCATGAATAATTGAGTAACCGACTTCTGCAACTGTGCCAAGATTCAGCCTTGTATCTCTTTTTTCAAAATTTTTACATTCGAAGGTTTGGGTTGCGTGACTTTTGGGTCACCCTGTATTATCGCATTTTATAACAATCTATAGTGAAAAACAATAATTCGAAAACCAATACCCATTTGAACGTATCAGACGAAGGCCCAAACTAAGACATGAATAATGCAATCTTGGTCTTAATTCTCTTCCTGGTGGTCGTCGGTGTAATACCTATAAGGTTTGCTTTGGCAGTTATACCTATGCAGTGATAATTCGTTGTATAATCTTAAAAAGTTTCACTAGCCATAAACCACTGAGCAGTGATGAAACAGAGGAAAGTAATTTTCCATTAATTATTTTACAGCGAATTCTAAAATCGAAAGAAAAGTTGTTCGATGTGCTGATACTTGACATGGCGTTCAAAATGTACAATTGTTTTCTACCGGTGGCAGAGACGTTGAATATTCCTGTAATTGGAACAATTGCTTTAAGAATATTGCACAATGTCGAATGGAACGTGGGAAATCCATTCAATCCGGCCGTTTTTCCGCACGAAATATCCAAGTTTTCCATTCCATTGACCTTCCGTCAAAGACTTTCAAATACCTACGACTGTCTGTCCGACATGGCGAATTTAAAATACGTCTATAAACCAGAAATCCAATCATTGCTACGCAAATACTTCCCAAATATGCTGTCGGTTCTATACACAAAAAAACCGGTACTGTTGTTCGTGAATAGTCATCCAGTGCTAACTCCTCGACCACTATTGCCAAATGTCATCAACATAGGTGGAATTCATGTGCAACCGACAAAACCACTACCAAGCGTGAGAAATTTTAAGCCTTCTGGAGGAAAATACTCTAAGCGCCATTTTACTAATTTTACAAGAGAAGTTTTTGTTATTGAATTATTTCCGAATGTGGGTGACAAGGGGAGATGAATGGCCTACGAAAGTCAAGGATCACCTTATACCCTAATAATCCTATGAAATTTTGTTGCAAAAATACCTATCAAACTAATGTTATTACACAAAACAAAAAAAATTTAATTTAATATTTTCAAAGTGTACAAAAACAAACAAATTTGAACTTCTTTTTGTTTAAACAATTCATCAAATTTTCATAAAAATGTTGTGTGAGGACTCACCGGTATGAGGTAAAGAGGCTCGCACCCCTTGACAATAGTCGCCGCCCCAAAGGGCAGGCAAATAATCGTCCTTGTGACGTTAAACACACTAAATACGTTCGATCGTAATTACCTGCAAGTACATGCAGGTAATGTACGAGTACCAAATCGTGACACAACGAAACAATGTCACAATCCGTACACGAACCATTGATTGTCTCCTTAAGTCTATAATATGCTTACAACAGGAACCTACAGCTAAAGAGATCTCCCATATCCGAACAAAGATACCAAAAATACGTCGAGGAGAGATTGTTCTGAATCAGAATATTAGTTACCGCATATGTGTCGTGACTTGATAAAATTTTTAGGAATTTATTTGGAGGTGTTTATTTTTACAACATTACAGATAGAAGTGACTTGTTATCACAATGATAATGTGATGAGATATGCGCAACTTTGAATGCGCAGAATGTATAATTCTAATAGCTTTACTTTTATCTTTCACGTATTTTTGTATCACAGTGTACACTGGACATCTCTTTAGCTGTATGTATCTGGCTTACAAGTAATTTGCATTAGTTTAAAGATTTACAACTGACCTAATACATGGTGAAAAACTATAGGACTCATTCTACTTGATTAGTACAGTAATCAGGGTAGGTAATAGTAATATTTGGGACTTTCTTGGCCTTGACCTAGACTACAGTTGATATTTTTGCCATATGTTACCATCCAAATTTAGTTGCCATATACAAACCATAGATAAGATTTATTATCATTCACAAATCATTGATAAAATTACATTTCTTCAAGGGGTACCTATACTGAGAATTCTGGGCACTTGCCACTTGAACTAATTTCAATGGTTAAAATATGGACTTACAGGAACATCATCTTTTGGGCTATCTCAGAGGGGGAAATTTGAGCTTGGACTATTACCTTAACGTATTGGTGTAGAACAGTATGGTTGCCAAACCTCCTCAGTAACTTAGCTACTTTTAATATAAAAGTAACGCTATTGGAGGGCAAAACTTTCTACTGAATGGAGAAAACGTTTTTTGGAAAAAATTAGATAGCCTAAGATTTATGCTCTTCATCATACAATGAAGGTTAAAAACGGATTTCCAGAAGGTGAAATTTTGAGTATACAAAAAAAGTGTAAGTTCCGCTGAGAGTTTACTCATCATGGATTGATGTGTAAACATAATAATAGTGTTGTTATGTGTGTGTACAATGTGTTGCGCATACAGTCATGTGATACACTCAAACGAGAGTTACAGTTACACAAATCTGATGGTTGTAATTATTGATTAGCCCCTATCACAGACACCAAATGCTTAGATATTTTCACATCAAAAATCATTGTACTACAAGTATCACATCTTTCCACGAACTACAGCTAGAATCTACACAAGCTACCAGTAGCTCGTGAGCCACAGTTTGGTGTACACTGGTGTAGTATATCACCTCTCATAAGTACCTGTTATGAAGGTCAGAACTGAAAAGACAATATCAGTGAACTTGATAGTGCATAAGATTTATTATGATGTAGTTTTAGTCTAAATTTGTCTTCTGTCCAGGTTGAATTCATCAACGAAAGATGTATTTTGTTCAAAGTGCATTTTCATACATAACAATTGGCCTGAAGTTGTACCATTTTCTATGAAATACACGAAATTAACATTTTGGCACAATTGAACTATTTTTCTCTGGAAGGCTCCATTTGTTGATAAGATGGCTTATTTGCATAGGTTTTATAAATTACGAGAAATATTATTTGCTTATTTCAGGATCTGCAAACATTTATCGACGATGCTGAACTCGGAGTTATTTTATTTTCATTTGGTTCGTTTCTGCAAAGCCACGCGCTACCCTCCATTACCATTTCTGTGTTGCGAAAAGTGTTTGCTCAGGTTCCCCAAAGAGTGATTTGGAAAGCTGAAGAAAAAATTGATGGTTTATCCGCAAACGTACTGCTATCATCGTGGCTACCTCAAAGAGACATTCTTGGTAATGACTGCAAAGCTACGGTATTGACCTTGCACGCCTTTTGTGCATCTTTTTACTCACCTATTTGAGAGTTTTGTGAATCTCCATGCACGTACAGCGCATAAAAATGTCGTGGCTTTTATGTCTCATTGCGGTATTTCTGGAATGTATGAAGCCCTACACAGTGGCACTCCAATGGTGTTATTGCCCATGTTCGTCGATCAGACATCTAATGCACTATTGCTAAGCCAATTAGGCGTGGGAGTTTATGTCGACGTGAAAACTTTATCGGAAGAAAAACTATTAAGTGCGCTGGAGGATGTAATAAATGGAACGAAGTAATTAAATATTAATTGATCTTAATTAATAATACAGATAGGTAGGAACAAGGCGACTAATTATAAGGCATCCTTTTCAAATAGTTTTATTCAATAAATCAGTACTTGCTGTTGTAATGAGTCTACAAATACTTTTCTGTCATGTTGCAATAATATTATTCTTTGTGCGGCTGTGGTATTTGATGGAGGGTGGACACAACCACATTCGAAAACCACCAATTATTTGTATAACCAAAGTTACAACATTTATAAAATTCATAAGATTCCTGCATCATTCTCAAGAACACGAGAGCTTTAGATAGCCAACCCCAAGTATTTGCACGAGACTCCGTTTTCACTGTGCCAAAATGGTAGCAGTTTGAATTTGAAATTTCTACAAAAGGGAGGTTGGTGTAGGTAATTCTTTACAGATCAGAACACAATTTAGCATCTTTGAGTCAGTATCTAAGTCAGGTTTGAGGATGGAGCAAATCAACCCATTCGGTAGTTTATAAGTTACAGTTTTTTGAAGTTATTAATGTTTTCGGGTATAATTAAAATTAAAAAGCCTCCAGAACATCACCTGGCGCTGAGGTAAATTCTAGTTAGAACCTTTCCCTTTGAAAATTTTATGAAAAATTTTTTTTATAGAAATATTTTTTTCATCAAACCTCTCAATTTTGAATAAAATTAAAATCAGGTTGAAAAAAATTTTTAAAAGATACGCATACGCTTTATTTTTTTATTTTTGGCTTTAGCTTCATGCAAACTAAACATTAATTTGTTACGGAAAGTTGGCTGCAGTATTAGCATATTTTAAAATTGCATTAGTGAGTAGAATAAAAGTTTATAAGTAATAATAAGACAAAAATACCCGCGAAAGAGAAAAAAAAAACAACTGATAAAAAAACGGATATAATTGTATGTGTGAGTGCCGCAACACGTGAAAGCAGTGCTGAAGTTGGTCATCCAGTGTACTTCAATAAATTGAGTGAGTAGAATAAAAGCGTATGAAAATAGAAAACAGTCAAATATGTTCAGTCCCATTGGAGGACACTTGAGGGATAGGCAAAAGTGATTTTTTTTTACCTATTCAAGGAAATGTAAAATTAGTTTTAAAGTTACGTACAGCGTTGTTTCATGGCTACTTGAAACCAGAAATCTATCTATTATTAATTTTATTTATAATATTGAATTAAATTTCATTATTTTCATAACTGATGACAATGAAACTAAAAAACATCAAAATCCTTAGTTTTTGACAATGCTGGTTTAGATAGTAACAGTTATTGCATTATTTTACAACGTTCCAGTTAAAACAACCCAGGCAAACTTTAATTTGCGTAATAATTATTTAATAGCTCTTTAGAATGGGAAATCTATTTATTACTATCCATTTTAAGTACCTATAGTATTACACTAAATTTTTTTATTTTCATAATTTTAAATGCTGAAACAGTATAGCATCAAAATCCTTAGTTTGTGACACTAATTGTTTAGATAGTAGCTTAACTAGTTATTGCACAAACTTTGCGACACTTTTGTTAAAAAACTTACATTAATTACACTTCACAAAATGAAAAGTCGTAATTGGGAGTGCTGAAATTTTGTTTCATCTAAAACGTAATATACATTACAGTTTATATCTAGCTACAATACATAAACCTAATGGTAAAAAACTCAGATGTCATAATCTGATACATTGAAATTTTGTTTTTGCACTAGTTTGCATTTGCAACAGAAGCGTTGCAAACTAATGAAGTGACAAATTTCAAGTATCAGTTAGGTTAAAGTAAAAAAATTCATTATTTCATATAAAACATAGGTACATTTTTATTAATCGCTCAAGGTTTCACTTTCTGTAACAGTAATTCTTCAGTTATTAAAATCAATTTCTGGACCATGATTTATCACTTTCTGACAAATCATCGACGAAGATAGGCAGTTAGAAACAGTGATAATTTTTGACTGCTCAAAAAAGAGAATATTTAATATTTTTTTATAGGTACCTAAATAATGAATATTTTATTTGTCTACTATGTGATATTTTTAAAATAAGATAAATTCTGAATAACGTATATGACTACAGCAGTAACCTTAATTTCTACATATTTAGGTGAAAAGTTTTACAAACCAATGCATTGTCGCCAACTATTGCCTTTACTCTAATGAAGTGGTAGAAACTGAATCGAAGCGACATTGTTTCAGATATCGACTACGAATGAAGGAGATTTCCAGTTTAATGAAAGACCAGCCTTTGAAACCACAGGAGACGGTGGTATTCTGGACGGAGTACACTTTGAGGCATGATGGAGCAAAGCATATAGAATCGGTAGCCTCCGACACGCCTTTGTATCAGTACTTGTTACTGGATGTGGTTGCATGCATCTTCTTGGTCACCCTGAGCGTCAGTGTTGCATTTTACTACTTGTGCAAAAGTATCTATTATGTTAGTTGCAGGATAAACGTCCCTGTCACCAAAAAAACAGATTAATCCTAAGCCCAATATATTATAGTTATTGAAATTAGAACCTTTGTTATTTTCGGTATGGTACGAGTACACAAACCACATTTTCAGCTGAAAAAATATTTGTTGTTGAAATGCAAGAGCGCAGATACCTCCATATTTTCTGCTGACTCTTCTGACGCCCCCCTTTCTAACACTAGCACTTCCTATAAATTTACAAAATTATTTTATATTACGCATTTTTCCAAATTAAGGGGCTTCCAGACCACAAGGACCGCCTGTTTATCTATGCTTTTAGAGGAATGACCCTCAGAAAAAAGCTATTGAGGTGTCTTTCTGTGGGATGAAAAGAAGATGCTCCTCACCTGTTTGTCATTGGCGATGGAGCAGGTGAGTAGTAGCATTCACTTCTTTTAGGCAAGAGCGTGCAAAATATGATAAATGCAAATAAATACCTACATATTATTTTGCAAAATAAAAATTAGCCTCTTTTATGAACCTCAGGGAGCGAAGAATTGGTAAAATGAGAAAATAAACATCAAATTTAAACTCAGCAAATCAAACTACGTGATTAGGTATTTCACAGTAAAATATGAAAAGAGAAAAAAACTACATTGAGGTATCCAATTTCAGAATCATCTGAAAATAGCAGCCATTATGGTGATAACAGAAAATGGACATACAAATATACCTACTTTGTATAAAACTGAGTGGGCGTTAGTTTTCTTTGACCTGAAACATGAAATAATTCATGTCACAGCTACTACGTTGAGTCTTCAACCATTAGAATGGATGTAGTAGGAGGTTTTTTGTTAAATTATACACCAACACTGGTGATCTTCCAACTTGAAATGACCATGACTGTCTGTGGGGATTGACCCCTATGAACACAGGGCTTGGACCTGGTTGATAGATGAATTTGATTCATGTTGCCAAACCCACCAGATTGTCCACTGGACATTAAATTAACATCATCCATTCCGATGATAAACGCCATTAAGTGACGTCAATCCTACACTCTGTGGTATAGAAACGTAGAGAACATTGAGTCAATACCTATGTATTTAGGTACTTGCAGATGCAGTACTGCGAGTAGCCAATATACTCACCAACTTGAACTCTATTGAGTTGCATTATCAGTCTCCTTTGGGACTGGATGTTAAATATGTTGGCTGCCTATACCTGAGAGAGAATTCAGGGTTGTCGAACGCTGTGAACAAAAAGTATCTTCCTTTTTATCTGTAGGTTTTCATCACTTATACTGACATACATAGAGTCAGACACAAATAGTCGCGCACAAAAAAAATTGTTAGATTTATAATTTTACTTAACTAGGTACCATGGTTGCATTTTCAAACTGAAATCAATAAGCCCAGCCTGAAGCTCAAACAGTACCGAGCTTATTTTATTTTTTGAACACATTTTTGGAGAGATACCTATTATGTTCATTTGGTACCATTAGCCTGCGGATCCTAGAAACTGGTGGCAACAACATGATCAGAGAAGCACAAATTATTGTAAATTATTGTTCAACCCTATCTTTCAGAAATATCCACCATGCAATAGTGATTTTCCCCACAGTGTGAGAATGGACGAATAGGATCGGTGATCGGCATTGTCCTAATCTATACTTGAGCTCCATCTCTCCACCGTTTGGCTCTGTCATACTGTGAATGGAGTATTAGGGTGGTAACCATGTATTGGTGCATATCTCACGTGTTACAAAATATGTGCCTGTAGTCTGGTTGGTTGGGTGCTGTATTTTGGTGTAGGTAAGCTGTGAAGACGCTAATTCATGGACTCTACATAAAAAATTTAAAGTTCATGTGAAAGTAGGTACGTGCAATACCAGAAACTAAATTTAAGTGAATTGTTTCAGACATCGACGACGAATTAAAGAGATTTCGAATCTAATTAAAGACCAGTTTTTGAGTCAGCAAGAAACTGTCGTATTTTGGAGAGAGTACGTGTTCAGACATAATGGAACCCAGCATTTAAAATGGGTAACCTCTGAAATGCCTTTGCATAAGTATTTGTTATTGGACGTGGTTGGAAATTCCGGCTTTATCATTCTGTGCGTCATTTTTGGATTATGCTGCTTATATAAAAGTATTAATCATAATATTTCACATCAAATAATCGTTCCTGTCTCTTTTTCCAAAAAGTTTGATTAATCCTAAGCATAATGCCAAATATTAATATTAGAATATAATGATTAGTAAGTAGGTAGAACATTTTTTATTTATAATATGTCAGAACGAAAATCAAATTTCCAGGAGAAAACTTTAGCGCCCAAAAAATTATTTTGTCGATGGGTGAATTTTATTCATGATTTCACTCCAAAGAAAATAATTCGAATAGTAATCAATGTTATTCGAATTCAGTAATTTATTAGGAGTTAATAGGCTCACTTACCCAGTTTTACAAAAGACACGTCGATTTTATGTTCTCCTTGGCAATGTCAATGGATTATTACTTCATTGGAGTACGAAAATTCAAATTCGATTTTTAAGTAACAGCCAGAATAAAAAAAAATGGTGGAAAGGACTCGGAGTGCACAG
Organism: Ericerus pela; assembly: GCA_011428145.1. Classification (NCBI taxonomy): domain Eukaryota; kingdom Metazoa; phylum Arthropoda; class Insecta; order Hemiptera; family Coccidae; genus Ericerus; species Ericerus pela. Next base: position 240,229 of record WOFM01000532.1, read on the forward strand.
ATATATAGGTAGGTACATATTCTTCTTAAGAGTATTTACTCTCTTTTGGGACAAAAAAAGAGAACTTTTTCTTTTCAAAATAGAAACTCAGTTTCTTTTTGTTTTTGGCATACTATTAGCATCTAAATTTTCTTTAAAAATTATTTTTTTCACTTTTTTGAAAACATTAAATTTCAAATTAAGTTCGAAAATTTTGATGATTTTTTTTTTGATGAATGGAATAATTTGGAAAGAAAAAAAAAGAAAAAATTTCGTATCGACATCCACGTAAAAAAAAGGAAAGAAATATTTTTCGTAATATGATTTCCCTTGCGGTCTCCTGTAAGAAGAAACTCTTAATAAGTTGATTTTATGAAACATACTGTTTCAAAATGAATTTATGATGTGATCAAAATGGTTATTTTAGGCATAGCCATTGAGAAAAATTTTGTAATGGAAGGAGTAATTTGACAGGCCCTACTAGGCCATATTCAAGATTCACCTATGTGAGAGACTTAGAAGTTGAGAAAACAATTTTGCGTGGGAAAAACAAATTTCTGGTGTTTTTTGTGCTATAGAACATGTATTTTAATTTTTTTTTTTAAACTTTGGAGCAGTTTAATCACCAAAATCTTCTTATGGATAAAGCACTGATGTATTTATTCGAAAATTTCCGTGAATTATTTCAAAATTTGGACTCATTAGGGAATTTGGTCCCCCTGAAAACGCCTGAGCCAGGTACCTTTGGTACTCTTTATAATCTTCTATGAGACCCTGATTCTGAGTTAAGAGAAAAAAAATAGAAATAATTTTAATAATGAAAATGAATGTAACGTTTTTTGAAAAGTAATTATTGTAATAACAGCAGATAATAAAATATGTTAAAAATGAATTTAAAAAAATAGATATGCTATTATAAGTGCAAAAGGTGCGAAGTGATACCTAGTAAACTCTATCGCACTCACATAAAAACAAAACTTAACTCACAACTGCCATCCTAGCGCTTTGGTAGTGCTTTAGCAGCAACTATTCATAGGTCTATCCATATACAAGCCAGAAACAAAGTCTAAATTCTATTCCCAAAAGGGAGTTCTTAGTACAACCTATTTGTTAACAGTGAGCAACTCTTTTACATAAACTGGCTTTCTTCCCTCACTCACTCACACCTTCGGTTTTATTTTTTCTCCCTCATTTCATTTTCAGACCGTTTATTTGACTGGATCTTATTATATTCCTTGTGGTAAATATACACATATACCTATACACTTCAATTTTGTAACTCGTTGGCACTCCGTACCTCAAAAAGGGGCTGACATAGAAATATAAAATTTTGTGGACTTGTTAATATATTAAGAAAAATATGTTTAAGGGAGGAAAAAATGTCGAAAACATTTTTTGGGGTTTGAGGGGGTCAAAATTCACAATTTTCTCTCCTGATGGGCTATCGACTTTTTCTCTTCTGATGGCACATCTACATGTTGAAACCTTTCTGTTAACACCTCGATCATGAAAATCGATCCAGCCGCTCTCTCAATCTTAGTGCCACAGTAAAAAAAAAAAGAAAAAAAAAAAGTAAGACGTACAGATACCAATGTTGCTCAATTCTCGACACAGTAGGCTGAGTATATTTTACACCAAAATTGGTTCCAAATTATAAAGAAAGAACAAATGTTAGATAGGTCATGTATTTTCTTCTTTCTACTCCTTCTCTTCTTCAAAAATTCATTTGTTCACGTCTGATTGTAAACGTTGTAAGCCTAGGTATCGATTTTTTACAACAAGTCGTACCTATTCCACGTCTGTTATTCGTTTTGCGGAGATATTGTACATTCGGTAGGCTAAATATAATGTTATGTAGGTAGATACGTACTTAACTTCACGAGTACAACCACAATGGACATTGGACAAGAATGAAACCCATTATTTAAGATTTCTAAAATAAATAATTATGATAATTTAAATGAGTTAATGTTTGCCTCGTACGAATATAAATTTAATTGAAACGAATTCCTTTCTATTGCGTAATGGACGTACGGTCCTACATTCATTAAATATACGTATTCACTTCGTACAGTTTCCCAGACATGCGATTACTGTAGGTACTTTATAGTTAACTTTGTGAATGTTTGTTCTCTGATGAAATACGAATTATGTGTGGTTTCGAGTGAGTAATGAAGAAAAAAAAAAGAATGTACGATTCTCAGTCGATACGTTCGGTGAACGCGAGCTCATATTTTGGGAAGCATTCGTTCATTTCGTACTGAAATTGATACGTTATTCACGAGTGTTTTCTCTGATAAGATAGTGGATACCCCGAAAACGACGTTTTATTTTCGTCTATTCGAATATTTGTGACAACAGCACAATGCAGTGAGCTATTTTCAGGCGTTTTGGTGTATATGTGTATTCTTTACAGCGGTGGCAATTGTTGCTCGCGGCGAAAAAAATTTTGTTTCATAAATTTCGATAATTTTATTACGAAGCAATGTATAAATCGTGGTAGGCATTCAACAACGTGATGGGAACTTCATTAATATGTGTAAGTAAGTAAATGAAAAAAATTTGCGCCGACACTAACGCTTCGTTTTTATTGCACAATATAATCGTTCAAGAAGTATATTTGTGACAAATTTTTACAGGTATATTTTACGTGTTACTATTGGTACAGCCAGAAATAAAATACTAAATGAGAAAAACAAAAAGGTAACTTTTTGGGAGGAAGAATCAGTCTATTTAAATGAATTGTGAAATGATTTAAAATCCAGTTAAATTATTTCTTCGTTTTTAGATCATCTTCGGTGAACTTTTACTCAAGAAATCTATTGCTATCTTATAAAAAATTTTTCAATTAACCCCCGTCGAATCCAACTGACCTCTCTGCTAGAACGTAATATGAGATCTTATTGATTGAATTTAGTAGTTTATAATGGGGATACAAGAATCACCAAGTTGTTGGAGCTACCTTTCACATTCGATCATTCAATGTGAATGAAACAACCCTTATGGTTCCAGTTATTTTTCGAAATAAAATTACGGTCCATTTTCGAGACTAGAATTTCCATACTTTCAAAAACATGACAATGGCCGATCTAACGAGTAAGTACTAGCTTAGCAAAATTGGACTCGGCCATTTGCAAAGAAGGCGTTTCGACCTAACATTTTCTTCATAAAAAATTATTGAATCCTGCATCCTGTGTTTAATATGAGCCTTTTCAAGCACTTTGTACTTTGGCTTTTACTCATTAGACTCGGCGCTGAAAACAGGCAATAAAAAGTAGGTAACTATAATACTAATATCAGATTCTTCAAGGGAGCGAATTGAAAGCAGTTACTCATATTGAAAGCAATTTCAACAGAATTAGTTCTGGGATACTGACAACGCTATACTTGATTAACGTTTTTCTCTAGTCGAACTTTTCCTCCTCAGACAGTTAATTTGTTTTATTTGGGCTTTTCAATATTCCAGGGTACATGGCAATAAACTTGTTGACTGTCTAGGCAAAGTACTCAACAATAAAATTTGAAACACCAAATTTTATTGTTTATTTTCAAATTTTAAAAAATCACTAACCACCCAAAAAAATAAGTCAAGTAAAATGATCAAATTTCTAATCAAAATCGCTTTATCAAATCATATTTTAAAATACCTGTAGGTATTGTCAGTATGGAGAATCAAACTGGTACTTATATTTGCCAGCTAGAAGCAGTGAACTTAACCGCATGGCCATTCCACCACCGGCTATAACTGGTAAATATATTTTATATAGGACAATGTATGGCAGTTCCCACAATTCCTCCAAATGCAACTAAAATTTGATAAAATTAATCTTATGATTTTTTAATATTTTCCAAACCCATCAAGAAAATTAAATACGACAATTTGCAGACATGGAATGTGGCATAATAGAATCCTCCCGCTCCAATTTTTGCAAAAATAATTTTTCAACTTTTCTAAATGGTCCTTATTAAGATGATACCCTTTGGCTAACCTAGAATAGGTATATATTTTTTCTTATATGACGAATTCAAGGGGAAACGAGAGCTCTTACTATATTAAAAACTTATCACATTTTATTCGGACACAAGAAAATTTTATAATCTTCCCATTATTAACAGAATTTTTAGTAAATATAAAAATAATCTTCCCCTCAATTTTTTGATGGTTAACATAGGTATATTTTTCTAAAATCCAATCACCAAAATTTTTTCTTCTAAAAATATTAAATTCCAAAATTGTTTACATCAAAAAACAAATTTCAACTTTTTCCCCAAAAATTAAAAATTTTTTTCTCAAAATTTCAAATTATTCCAAGACCTTATTTTATTAAGTTTATTAAAATAAAATATTGTAACGTAAATTTTCATCTATTTTTAATTATGACGAACAATATTCATTAACACTGTTCGAATACAAGAAATATAGGTATTCAACTATAATCTAAAGATTCCACAACTCTTTTGTAAACAACCTAAAATTACCTATCCAAAATATCATGAATATAGGATTCCTGTCTCCACATTCAGTGACTTAAGTATGCCTGTCCCTCGATTATATTGCGAGTCAGCATATCCTTATTATAACAAGTCCCTACATCACCTAGTCTATTCACCATGTACACTTACATACCCTCAACAGTTATATAAACCCTAGTGACAATACAGTGTTCAGTTCAGTTACTGGTTCAGTTCTTTACTTACCTAATGTACATTTAATGACAGAAGGACCAACACATCGTCTTGCTGGAAGCAGTTCTGGAAGAATTTTGCTCACATCCTGCCAGAAGAATTTATCAGGGTACTGCTGGAAGGACAGGTTACTAAGAACTAAATAATTGTTGTCCTTCCAGCAGGACAGGATTTTTTATTTTCAGCTCATTAAAAAAACATAATTATTCTCATTCTTAATATTATTTGATAAACGATTCTTGTCTAAGGGTTTAACCCAATGTTGAATTATTTGTGTTTGAAATATTATTGAATGTAATGAAGTATTTTTTTTAGTAAAACTATTTAACGTACCAATTGTGTTTGAATATTATTATTGTCTCTCAACAAGTTAAGGTCCACAATAGTTTGTGGATAATAAATCAACTATTTTAAAATATTATAGAAGTATTAATACATCTCCAGTATTATATTTCCTGTAAGGTGTAACATTGAAAGTGGTTCTAAACAGTACCATCACAGCTTCTTTTGGTTGTTACAAATACTTCAAATGGTAAAGAAAATTTCCTTTTTCAAAAAAAATTATCCTCCTCAGCTAATCTCCCTCTACATACAAATAGCTACAGAAATAAATTACCCTATTTATTAATCTTGGTATTTCCCAACATTCACTGTAACTCTATATGAAAAGGTGGGTATATCGAAGGTTTTAAAACTGTTGTTTAGGGGATGGCGACTTGTTTATTTTTTCAGCATTTACAAAATAACATTTGCAGTTTTGATAAATTTATTCATGGTTAAGGAAGATGATTGAATCTTGTTTTTACATATTATTTGTTGTTTCCTGGATTTTTTTTTGTAGGTCATTTCTTTTTCTGAACTTTGTTATTTTAGGGTTTTTCATTTTGGTTTCTTCAGTTACTAACTTTTTTCTTTCTTTTTCCTCTCATTGGCACTCTTTTTATTTTCAGAAATACTTTTTTTTTTTTTGTTTTATTGTAGACTAGCATTTGTTTTTCTCTCTCAGTATACTGGATGCTACAACATCACATCCAATATGATAGTTGTAACCAATATAGTGAGCCATATTTTTATTGATGACTGCATTCTTTACACATATGAAAATAATTTTATTTATCGCCTAAATTATCGCATTCCATTAAATCTTCTTCTTCATTGTATCACAAAATCTAATGGTAATTTATGGTAAATATTTCCAGTACAAAAACTACGGAATATTAACTATAGTTTTTGACCTAATTAAATTCATAAACACACATTTGCTTAGTGACCAGCCCTACTCAAATACATTCCCTTTCTGTAACAAAATAGAAGAAAAATTTCCTCTTCTCTTTAAACAACCCATCACAGTTTAACATTATCCTACTATAATAATTATATACATATATATGTAGGTATATACATGGTCTTTGGTGAGAGGTCTGCCAGACTTGAAATTTGGATATAACCAGGAACCATTAAGAAAAAATTCCCTTTACAACTACAAATTTTTCTATTTTTTAGGTTATTGAAATTTGAAAATTTTTAACGTAGTGATAATAAATTTAATAAAAAATTAGAAGGGAGAGCTTTAAAACTTCGGATCTAAGTATATTCTGACCTGATTAAGAAAAAAGTTTATCTTAGCTTATGCCTTATTTTTAAATCTGATGGAGTTATTGGGTTTGCAAGTTTAAATATTTGGAATTCAATATTTGAAATATCTGAGAAAAAAATTCAATATGAGATGCTGAAAACTTAGATACAAGTTCAATTAGGCATTATCAAAAAAAAAAAAAAAAAAAAATGTTCACATCTAAATATCTATGGTTAGTCACCTTTCCATACAAGGGAGCATGACAGGTAATCTATATTTCATAACACAGTCAGTTTTAAAAATAGAGAAACTTGTAAGAGGAATTTTTTTTTGGTGGTACCTGTAGTGGCAGAGACACTACTATTAGGGCACTTATATATTAATGTCTTTAATGTTTATAGGACTCAAAAATATACGTCGTCACACACCTACTTGCTCACTAGGTTCAACAATGATTAATGGCAACCTCCTCAGCCCAATTGTTTGTCTACCCACATTTCTTCAGTAGACAAGTGCCCTTTACACCTGCCTGGCATGCAGGAGATCCCAGGCATGCCCACGATAGTACCTGCTAGTACCGGCGTTATATCCAAATTTTAAATCTGGCAGATCTCTCACCAAGGACCCTGTATACTTATATGTATATGACGCCCTGACTTGAAGTTATATAAATCTTGCACTCTTGATCAGTTCATTTGTTTTTGAGTTAACTTGTTTAGCCGTTCTCTGTCATTATAAAAGGTTGATCTTAAATTATTATATTTTATATGTAACTGTTTTTGTGCTTTAATTAATTGAAGAAAGACTTCTATTAAACAAAACTAAGGTCCACCATTGGAGTGTGGATACTGGATTACATGGAATTTTGAGTAATTAATGAAGTAAATTTTATTAAGTATTATCAACGAGCAATTTATTTATGCGGTTCTTCCATTATACATACATTCTTGAAGGAAGTGTACCCGTTGAAGAGAGAACTAACTGGAGTAGCTATAATTATCACTTTTGTTTGCCCTTACAATGATTACCGCAATAGTGGATCTAACGGATGTTAGCTCAGCCAAATTACTATACATGGGTTTTTTTTTCCGAAAAGGCTTTTAGACATTAGATAGCCTCATGAAAAATTATTAAGTCCTGCAACACCTATTTAAAACGAAGCTTCTGCACCTCGGCTTTTTTCCTTAGATTCGCCATTGATGGTTGTGAATAAAAAAAAAAAAAGTACCTACAACCCAAAATCTTTACGTTATGAGTATTGAATTGTAATTTTAATGATTAGCCTCCACTACCCGTAATTATGTAACTATGTTTCAACACAGATATTTCTTGGCAGCTTGTTCAATGCCTTCATACTCACCGATGCAGCCAGCATACTCGTCATGACTCCATTCTTCTCGCGAAGTCATTTTGCATTCAATAACGCAATGGCCATGAATTTACTTAACGCCGGTCATCAAATCACGGTCGTTACCAGTCTTCCCCGGCAAGTTCACCACAAAAACTACTCCATAATTGAAATTTCACCATCAGCTGCGAACTCGAATCGAACGAATCATCTTCCAGTATCCGCAGCGCTGAAAATGTCGACCAAAATGTCGATGATGGATATGCTTGTCGACGAAACTGAACGAGACTGTTATAATGTGATGGAGTCGCAACAAATGCAAGTAGGTAATTCAGAAAATTAATGTAAAAATTCTTCGAACACAAACAACGGTCCATAAATTCAACTGAGTACTATAGTTAATTACCTACCTTACAGCTACTCACCTGTTTACTTTTTCTTTTTGATAAGGAATTCCTTCATTCCAATGCAAAACCTTTTGATGTGATGTTCGTCGATTTGGTGCCCTTTATGTACGAATGCTTTTTACCGATTGCTGATTCGTTAGACATACCGGTGGTGGGCACGTTAGCTACCAGATCTGGGAGATATATTGAATGGATTGCGGGTAATCCTTACAATCCAGCTGTTATACCCTTCGAATTGTCTCACTTTTCGAAGCGAATGAGTTTAATCGAACGCTCGACAAATTTATGGCACTGCATGGTCGATCACTTATATCGTCATTTCTATATCTATCCAAGGTTGAACAAGTTTTATGAACGACATTTCGCAAATTTGACACAGACACAGAGGCGAAAACCTGCGTTAGTCTTTGTAAATGGATATTCTGCCCTGTTGCCCAGGCCAATGGTTCCAAATGTCATCAATGTGGGTGGAATTCATATGCCATCGATGAAACCATTACCACAGGTATACTTATTACTTACCTATTGGCATAAAGTATTTCGATGGATACCTATACTAAGTAGGTACCTATATTAGTTGTTGTCTGCTCGGTAAATTCCGAATACCTTATTCACATTTTGCAGGAGCTTCAGAAATTCATCGACGATGCCAAAGATGGTGTCATTCTATTTACTGTGGGCTCCACCTTGCAAAGTCATATGATGCCAAATGATGTCGTGGCTGTATTTCGTGATGTGTTTGCCTCGATTCCACAACGAGTAATTTGGAAATCTGAAGAGACAATTGATGATATTTCGCCGAATGTACTGCTTTCAAAATGGCTGCCACAACGAGACATTCTCGGTGTGTGTATGAGACGAAGTGCAGTTGGGAAACTGAACTGAGTCACTTCTTCTCGAGAAAAAATTTCTTCAAATACAATAAATTATTGGTTGTATGTGAACAGCATATCACCACGTGGAATTTTGATAACTCAAATATTAAGGGTGTGGAGGAAAATGTTTTGATTTGGGAGGTTTCAAATTACCGAGTGGCAAGCCATCCTTAAATTATTCTTATTTAGACTGTAATAGAAAACAAATGTATCATATCATAGTCTAGTAACTGATAGAAAGGAAAATTTCATTTACTGAAGATAGGGACGTAGCTATAATGGGAGATGGGGGAGGTTCCCCAAAATATTTTCAGAGTCGGAAAAATTGACTGGTTGTATGTAGGTATAGTTGAAAATAGGGGAATTGGATGACTTTTTTTTAAAGGAAATTAAATAAATTTTCAGTTGATGGAAATTTTTGAGTTGGAATAATTGGCAGTTGTGAATGCTAGTTAGAAAATCCTGCCATTTAGCTGATCTTTTGTTTTTGTTTTTGTTTTTTTTTTTGAGCTATTGGAAATTTTAAAAATTTTTGTTGGCTATGTTCTTCCCCCCTTAAAAAAAGGCTTTCACTGTGTCTACGAGATTTTGCGATTCAAATATGTCAATTTACATTATAGATGCAGTTGTGAATCTATTAACATCTGGAGGAAGTATGTGTTGCTTTAAATGCTAATGAAGTTGGTAGAAGAAACCAATCTGTCCATTCAACTTCAAACGAATATTATCTCCCCACAATTTTTACTTATAATAATTGTCTAACATTGGATATTTGGTTTGTCGGTTCTTTGGAAAAATCAGCTATACTTACCTACTGTATTATTTATAATAGTTCGTACTGTAGGCCTATCCTTAGGACCAACCAAAATAAACGAGAAAAGAACTAGTAACCGAAACATGTATTCGAAAGAACAGACGGATAGAAACTAACTTTGTACGAGTGTGTGAAAATGAAATCTCGGTCGCAACATCAAAGGTGCGAATATGGTTACACATGATCAGGTTAAAATATGTTAGCTTATAGATAAGGCCTAAATTCTCTCATCTTCTCGAACCTTCTAAAATATTGGTTCACTGTCCGCTACAAATATCCCCCCCCCTTTAGAGCAGAGCGTCAAAACATTCGAAGTTCAACATCATCTTAAAGTAATTCAATAAAAATTATTACATTCACATACACAAATAAATTTTTCTGTACAAGTTCGTTAAATAATAACACGTATGGTTTTGTTTCTTCCAAAAAAAAAAGAAAAAAGAATACGGATAACAAGTCAATAAAAAATGGTATTACTTTACTTATGCATTACAAAGTCGTCGCTAAATTTTGCAGGGGGATGTCTCGCCCTACTAGACTGACGTATTTGGTTTTGAGAGTAATGCTCTTTGTTTCTTTCAGGTGTTGTTTGAATTACGACAGAACTTGAGGGGGCTGGCGCCTCATGACATGGGGACTGGCTAGGAGTGACTGGTATGATGTTTTGAGGAAAGTTAGCATAAGGATTGTCATCATTTACATATATGGTTTTAGTATTAGCTTGAGTGTTAGATAAAGTGAAACCCTCTTTTACCATTTGAGGGTAGTTACCTTTGTTTTTTAGTATCGACTTTGGGCTCTTGTTTTCGTAGTTATTGCTGCTGCTTCCATCTAGGTCTAATTCATAGGCTGGCTTTAACCTATTTATTGAGACTGTGTCCGGTTTGCCGTTTATCTCTAGCTGGAAGTAGTGTTTGTTTCTTCTGAGTACCATATAGGGTCCCTGGTAGGGCGGTTCTAATGAAGCCTTCACCTTGTCTACTCGCACGTAAACTTTTTTACAGGACTGCAGGTCTTGATGGATGAAAATTGTTTCTTTTTGTTTTTTGTTTTCTGGTATAGGCTGTAGTTTTTTGAGTATGCTGCGCAGCTTTTTCACATATTCTGTGGAGTCTGTGATTTCTTCCGATGTTTGCTGCATTTTGCCAGGCAGTCGCAGCCCCTGGCCAAACACCATTTCCCTGCAAGTGATTCCTGTGTCATCCTGTGGTGCTGCTTGTAGGCCCAGGAGTATTGATGGCAGGTATTGGCTCCAGTCATCTGCATGGCATATTAACAGTTCTTTTAAGCATCTGTGTAGTCTTTCGACCATCCCATTGGCCTGGGGGTGATAGGCTGTTGTTTTGATATGCTATGCTCCTAGTAATTTGTTGAATTCTTGGAACAGGTCTGACGTGAACTGTGGTCCTCTGTCTGTTGTGACTTTTAGTGGAGTTCCGTACCATGCTATCCACTGTCCGTAGAATGCTTCTGCCACCTTTTCAGCTGTTACTGTCTGCAATGGGACTGCTTCGATCCATCGTGTTGCTCTGTCAATGAATGTGCATAGGTATGTGTAGCCTCTGGAAGGCTTCAAGGGTCCAACTAGATCCATGTGGACATGTTCAAGACACTCCGAGGCTGCGAATGTTGTTGGTTTGGGTGTCGTTGAGTTTTCACTGTTTGGCATTTTTTGCAGCTTTTATGCCAGCGTTGATTTGGCCAATAGTACCTGCTACAAATTAGTTTTAAAGTTGCCTTCAGCCCATTGTGTGCCACTTCATTTATTTGTTGGTATATTCTGAGTTGAAACTTCTCTGGAATAACTGGTCTGTCGATATTTTTGAAGACTCAGCAGAGGATTGATTTTGCTTTTCCTAGTTTCACGTTTTTGAAAACTTGATCTCTGTACCCGTTTTTCCTCCAGGCTTGTATTTTGTCATCTTCTTTTTGAGCTTCTGCGATGTCTTAGTTCGTTATTTTTGCGTCGATTCTGCAAATTTCCTCTTGTTGTTCTGGTTGGCTTAGGGCATCAGCCACTATGTTCGATGCACTTGAGAGGTGGACGATTTTTGTCAAAAATTGGGCAATGTATTCGGCATACCTGTTTCTTCTTTTGATTTTGCTGCTTCTTTTCATTGTGAAGAGGTATGTTAACTGTCTGTGGTCGGTCACAATGGTTAGTTTTCACCCTGTAATGATTGGCTTGAAGTAGAAGATTAACGGTCAGATGACCAATATCTCATATTCTCATGTTACTTTCTTTCATCCAGATAGCACCCAGTGATATACAGCTAGAGATAATTATGTTCAACACCCGATCAAAAATATGTCAGAGATAGGATATTTTTAATTTGGATATTTACTACCATGCATGTGTTGTGTGGCTTCAGTGATGTGATACTTCAGTCTTTGGTGTTAACAGACATCTCCAAAAAATTCAATGATAAATTTCGTGAAATGTGTGTAGATCGTACAACTCAAATTTCTTATTTTCTGTCTTTCATATGTTTTTAAACCGCAGGGCATATGGAGCGTTGGACATCTCTTTAGCCATATGGCTCTGATCATGTGTCAGCTAACAACACTTGCCTCGACGTTCATATTTTTTTATTCATGTTCATTTTTTTTCTTCCAGCTCATGAGAATGTGGTAGCCTTTATTACCCACTGCGGGATTTCTGGAATATATGAGGCCATTGATTCCAGCACTCCGATGATACTAATTCCAGTTATTTTTGATGAAATATCGAATGCTGCCCTCCTAGAAGAGCTTGGTGTTGGAGTACGTTTGAATATGTTGACACTGGAAAGAAAGCATTTGCTCCAAGCTCTGAATTCTGTTATTTACGATACGAAGTAATGATTTTGATATTTTTAATTAGCTGTAAAAATGAATTTGACAAAATTTCCAACTTATTTAATGTGGTATTTTCTTGGAAAAAAAAAAAAAAAAAAAGATATAAAAGAAGAATGCAAGAAATTTCGCTGCAAGTTAAAGATCAACCATTGAGTCATCAAGAATTGGTTGTCTATTGGACGGAGTACGTGTTGAGGTACAATGGAGCCAAACATTTGGCTGCTGTTGCTGCAGAAATGCCACTGTATCAGTATTTACTTTTGGATGTTCTCATATTTGTTATGCTGATTTTTATGGCAGTTCTTTGGATAGTGTGCAGACTCACAAAGAGTACGAGTAGATTCCTTGCGAATTTCATAATGGAAAAAATCTACGTGTCAAAACTGAAGAAAAACAGCTAATAAAAATTATTGTAATTTTAATTTAGCTTTATTTTTTACACAAGTAGGAAAATAATCATGTATGACCCTGCTTTATCTTCCAAACGAATCTGCTTTGTTGTTGAATAATTTTGTTTTGTTTTTTTAAAAAATTATATTATGTACCTAATTACAAAGTCAAACGTGAACAACCGAGCATCAAATTAAATTTATGAAATAGGTAAATCTCTTTGGGGAGTAGAGAAAGAGGCGATGTGAAATCCAAACCTTAAACAAGTATTATTTTATGTTCAAAATAAAATTTTTTCGAAATTTCGCCATTTGGGTCAAAATTAAAATTGAAAAAACTTTAGTGGTACGAACAAAAGTGTAAGGGTATTAGTTGTACTTGGTTACAATGAGGTCAACAGAATTTTTTATCTCAAACTCTTTTCGGTAGTACGTCCTATATTTTTCGAGACACCCGAAAAAATTCAATTTTCAAGGGATTCAACTCGCTATAAAAAATTGGTCACGAGGGATTAGGGCTGGGACTTTCGGTACAGTATTCTTGGCATGTTACCGAACATTTTTGCGCCATCTCTCGTTTTGTCACAAGATCAAAAGTTTTCACTAATTCTTTTGGTTCTGAAACTGTACCTACTTACTTTTGACTTTACTGTAGGTTCGTTTGAAAAAGTATAAAATCAAATAAAAATTTAGAAAGTAGGTACATAATAGGTTTTCACTATAGCACAGGTTCTTGAATGGTATAAAAAAAAGTGTATTATTTTATCAATTTTTTGAGTTTTTCTATATGGGTACTACCTATTTGTATGCTTACAGTAGGTATGTGTAAACAAAAAACGAATAGGGTAGATATCTATTCTAGAGTAAATGCTTTACAAAATAGTATAGGGTATGTAATTATTACATTTCTGAACCATGATTTAACAAATATGAAGAAAGGAACAACAGGTAGGTTATGCGTGCTAAAAAATTCAATAATCTGTATCTTAATTTCTATATTTAGATTTTCTTTTATTCTGCCACAAAATTACAGGGAATGATTGGACTGATTTTCATGATTGAAGTGTCAAAAGAAAGGTCTCTCCATGTAGATGTGCCATCTGAAGAAAAAATATCCGTAGTCCCCTGGGGAAAAAGTTGTGGATTTTGAGCCCCTCTCCTCGTAAATATTTTTTGACGTTTTTTTCTCCCATAAACATATTCCCCTTTAATGATATGCATATATCCAAAAAATTTCATACTTCTATGTCAGCCCCTTCTTGAGCTGCACAGAGCCTAAAAGTTACAAAATCGAAGTGTGAGTATCTATACCTATCAACTGTGTACGTGGCACCGAGGGAGTATATAACTTCGTTTTACGGGGGGTCCACACGTTCTCTATGTCTCTTCTGACTCCCACCCCATCACAAAAATTGCCAAAACTGACGAAAATACACAATTTTTAGAGGTCAAACCTTTTTCTTCTTGGCTAAGGAGGGTCCAGAAACCCAAGACCCCCTTTATCTACGGCCTAGCATGGTACAGTCAAATAAGTGGTTTGAAAATGAAATGAGGGAAAAGGAAGAAAACAGGGGCGAGAATGATAGAGATGGAAAAGATACATCTTATGAAAAGGAATTGGTTACTCACATCAACTGGGTTGTCAGTTGTCGCAAGGAGGGTTTGAAGCCTTAGTGGAAGTCTGTAGCCTACTTGAGTGTAGATTTTTACATTTTCCTCCAAGTATATCCCTCACTTCTTTATTATTAATTTTAAACTGAAAAAACAAAAAGAGGAAAAGAGGAAAAGGAGAAAAAGATGAAGGAAAATCAACTCTATCTCTCTTTCTCTCACTGTGGTCTTTTCTTAGGAGGATTATATGTCTCAAATCAAATTGCTACTTGGAGGCGGAGCCCACCAAAATTACCAATTAATATTTTAGTTTTACAATATTTCGAAACGTTTTTATATTTTTATTCGCATCAGTATGAAAAATTATAATTTTATCGTTTAATCTCGTTTCGTCTGAGGTGAATTTACATTTACATAGGTATTTTATTCGTCTCATAAAAAGGTATGTATACAAATAAAAAAATAAAGAATTTTATCATCATATTTCCAACCTTATCGCAAAGTATCCGTATCTAAATTATGGTTTACAAAGTGGCCCATCGATTACTTCATGAGAATATATTCGAGTAGAGGTGAAATATAGTATTTCCACATCTTTTACAATTTCATTATTATTTAAGACATTTGTCGCAGTTGTGCTAAAAGTGCTGTTTCTTTTATCAATAAATTAGTGCATGCTCAGCTACATCATTGCATCCAGTAAAGTATAAACAATGGAATTGAGAAAATTCACGGTATGTCCGCAATATAAAAATCTATTTTTTTACCTAACACATAAAATGCCTTTGGGTTCATAGCACAAATGGTGACTTTTTCTTTCTCATAATAAGGAATAATATTAAAAATTCCATTTCATACTATGTAATAATAAAATAATTAAGTGTATGATGTATGACATCTAAAAGACAAAATAAAAGAAGAAAAAAAAACCATAATTACGTCAAGGCAAAAATTAAAAGGCCCAAAAATTAGGGAAGGGATGAATGGGTAAAAATCTGATGGCAAAAAATTTTCGGGGGCAAAAAATTTTTTCTCACTTTCACAGTCAGCCATAAACTCGGAGGTCTGCGCAAGCTAGTGGCCTAATAATTTTCTGACACAATAATTTCGTGGTACCTAACTGGAAATGTAATTTCTAAATAGTTTACTTTCGGTTATTAATGTTATTATTATATTTACTATTCAAAAGTAGTACCTACTTAACACGACATAATTTTATTATGCTTTACATAATAATTCGCCTGAGAATTCTTCAGCTCTTTAAAAACACGTGAATGAGAGTGAGCTGAAGGATTAAGAACTTTATAGAGACAATTTTTATCTCCTTACTGAAACCCCTGGGGCTCTGGAGGTAAGTCCAAGGAAAAAATGAATGTCAAATCTGAATTCAGTGCTTTCAAAAATACATGCGGAGATGTACGCTACTCATAATTTTACTTAAATACATTTTTCACATTCTCTCTAATCAAAAATTATTTGATATTATCATTTCCAAAACACATTAAAACGTATTGTAAAAAAAATTATTGCAGCCATGAAAATGAAAAAATGAAAAAAATGAATAAAATACATATAACCCTGGATGGGTTAACAATAAAAAAATAATATTTAAAAAATTGTTTTTTGATATGAACACCATATACGTATACCTGTTTTCACTCTTGTATTTTCGTTGAAAAGAATGGCACCCTTCTGTGAACCGATGTTTAAAATGTAAGTCGTCTTGTCAGTAGTTGTTTCCACCTCATATCTGCTTCCAAATATACCTGGCAATATCCTGACATCTGATTCAAAATACGACAGGTAGAACGGACACCTACATCAAATTACACCGGGTGGAATTGTGTGCTGATATCTGCTGCTAAAATATGCCTGGCTGAACTGACACTTGCGTTGAAATATGTTTGGTGGAATTGTGTACTGAAATCTGTTTTTGAGGCATATTTAGATGCGTATTTCGAGGTGTATTTTGACTTTTGAGGTGTATTTTGAGGCATTTTTGAGGCATATTTTGAAGTATAAGTATGTCCGCAGTCCATGTAAGTAGTGTATTCTCCAAAAAATACTTCAAATTCAGCAACGTGTGCTCCAAAAGTGCTTCAATTTACACTAAGTACGCCAATGTGCTTAATCTTCAAATTCATTACCATAGGTCCAAAAACAGCTTCAATTTATGCCGAGTATACCAGCGTAATTCAATACTTCTGTTCGCAGTGGATATCAAAGCTTATATATAAGCTTTCATATCCGCTGACGGATTATAATACTGACATGTACGTTTCAGTATATGTTGCACATGTAGGTATCATATGCTTGCTTTTCCACACGTAGAAATTGGGGAAAATATGCTTCAGATCCGCCAGCATACTTTAGGGTGTAATAATACGTAGCTTATATGCTCCAGACGGACGCCTTGATTTGCACTGGTGGAAATGAATGCGTATGTAAGCAGTGTTTATGCTTCGGACATACATAGCATATATGTTGCGTACGTACACCCTGAAATACGCTTGCGGAAATTAAGGCGTAGTTTTCCACATTTCTACATGCGGAAAAGCAGGCGTATTTAAAAAAGAAATATACGTCGATTTTACCAATAGGGATGTTGGTCTCAGGTGTAACAGTTCCAAAATTTAACTGCGGAGAGTAACAGTTACACTGGAACTGTAGTGGTTCGAGCAGTTCCGTAAAATTTCTATCACGGCTCACCAATAAAGTCCATATGGAAATGATCGAGCTGTTCCGATAAAAGAACAATGTAGCTTTGAGAGGAAATACGAAAATGGTTGATGGTAGAAAAACGCAGAACAATCAGTGTTACCAAAGATATGAAGAAGTGTGAAAGTATGGGGTGAAAGGAACAGAACTTTAGCCTATTGGTTTTAAAAAAGAAAAAAAAAAATTCTCCCACAAATAATGGAGGAGTTCTTCCAATTTGATGGTATTGACGGCGCTTTTCGGTAAATTCACGAAGTGGGGAATAATACAATCGTAATTATATAGTTTGGATGTTTTCCTTTTGTTTTTTTTGTTTTATTTGGTTTTTTTTGTCAAGTTTACTGACTGAAGAGGAAATTTAAAAAAAAGTCTGATTCTTCAGGGTGGTCTGACTTTGTTTACCCTGCCCACCCGCGAAGCCTGTAACTGCAGTATTTAGGACTGAAATAGATTTCGTTTCAGGGACTCGTTGCTGCTTGGTTCTCCATCTGGTCAACCGGGAATGGAGCGAATATTTTAATATTGTTTCCAAACTTTGCTAGAAGCATTTTCGAATTTCATATGGGTATTGCGAGGAGTTTGTACTCTGCGGGACATAACATTACTGTTGTTCATCCTTTTCCGAACGATGCAGACCACAAAAACTACACATTTATCGATTCGTCTCTTCCTGATAAGCCATACCAATCTAATCATGTACCACTGAACGCAGCACTACAAATAGCAGATTTTATAAGTGTGGTATTATGGGTCGCGGAAGATTCTGTAAAGGATTGCCATTATGTAATGCAGAAAAAAGAAGTTCAGGTAAAATGTCGATTTAAAAAACACAATAGCTATGTTTGATTCGTAACGATTCGGTAGGCAATTATCATTACTCGCCTGCATTTCAGGTTGCGTCTCTCAACTCTCAGGGAACATACTGGAACATTTGCAATCGGTTCTCGCTTTCTCCACTCATGGCCATTCATCTCTTTTTGATAATAAATTCTGATTCTGCATTTGTCAAAATTAGTTGTTATTCACTTTGGACCAATACATTTTTGAATATTCAAATTTTCACTTCTACCCAGAATATGGAAAGGGGACGAAGATAAAATGTGAACATTATTTAATTCAAATTTAACCTAGTCAACGAATTTTAAATTATTCAACAACAAAGAAACGTATAAATAAAGTACCTACTAAAATTAATGAAATTATTTGGGGGTCATTCTTCTAAAGATTACTGGGGCGGATCAGGGCCTCCCAAAAAAGGCCAAGTCGGAACCTATGCTTGGCAGTAAGTTGCATTTAGTTACATTTTCATATGATATTGGATTCTTAATAATTATAACTATTAAAAATTTCATTATTTTAAATTACCATATTTTTGCCAAAATCATGCCTATCATGTTATGATTCGAATATTGTATTATAATTTTTTTTTCAACTAAGAGAACATGCAATTGGGTGGAGCAGCAAGGATGTAATAACCACAGATATCTGCACTATAGATAACCTAGATAGATACCTAACTTGCCGCTTTCACCCTAATGGAGTGTTGAGATGTTGCATTGATCCCCTGGCCTGTTGGCAAAATAATCGTGTACAAAGCATTTCTTATGCAGAAAAGGCTATTTTCAAATAAGTTCTGTATGTTTATTAATGCGTGTTCTCATGTCATATTTGGTGTTGATGTTCTATCTGCCTCCAAAATTGAAACTAGGATACCAAAAATTATTGTTACAGGGGAAAAAATGAATTTTCTTGTAAATTTTAATGATATATTTTGTATTTAAATATTAGATCGAGTCAATATAATTTGCAGTAAGGGGAAGTGAAGGTGGCTGAAAACAAGCAAGTTAGGTATGTAGGTTTTATATATTATAGTGTAGATATAGATATCTGTGGTAATAACTTGAATCTTGATTATGAATCAGAAATTTTGCGAGATATAGTTAATTTTAAAGAAGGTTGGATTAGATTATACATTTATGTCAGGACATGAATTCTTGGGCTGACTTTCATGAATAACTCTATTTTTCCTTCAGTACATAGTGCCTGAGTCTTTTTTTATTCTGTTTATGTCTAATTCCTCGGTGGATGAGGTACTGAATACTTGTTTTAGAGGTATATATCTATATTAATCCCGATTTGCACACCACATCAAGTTAATGCATGAAAAATGAACCAGAACAGAGCACATATTATATGTATATATCTAATTACAAACTGTTTTTTCTGCAGCAAATTTTGCATTCTAAGAAGAAACAATTTGACGTCATGATTTTGGATATGGTAAATAATATGTTCGAGTGCTTCTTACCCATTGCAGAAGAGCTAGATATACCCACAATAGCTACAATCACAACTCGATCCTGGCGTAAAATTGATTGGTTAATGGGTAATCCTTACAATCCCGCCATACTTCCGATGGAGATGCTATCTTTTCCATACAAGATGAACTTTAGGCAACGTCTGAGCAACACCTGGTTCTGGGTCATCGATTATACATTATATTTGTTGATTTATTCGAAGGTGGAAGCCATTCACAGGCAATACTTTCCTCATTTGTCAAATGCACACCGAAGAAAACCTGCGTTGCAATTAGTAAATACTCACCAAGTTTTTGCATCAAGACCTTTACTTCCTAGTACCATTTATATAGGTGGTATCCATGTTCAGCCAACGAGTACATTGCCCCAGGTGTGTATTTACTTAGGTTTCTGAAAGAAGTATGGAATAATTTGCAGTTTATCTGAAATTCAGATCAAATAAAAGTCAAATAACATTATATTTTATGTAAAGTACTTACCTAAGCAAATTTTTGGCCTTAATGAAGATAAATAAGTAGAATATTTTTCTGAAGGATTGAATTTATTCTGTTCCAAAATATAATGTTTCCAAAATTTTGTCATCAAATTTCCCTTTAATTTATAAGTATCTAGTGAAAAAATAATCATGTATTAAGTATGAAGGAAATGATCTTTCTAAAGGTACATGTTAGTGGTGCAAAATATCGTTATTTTTCCTATACCTAATTTCCCACTAATAAATGATTGATATAATGAGAATTCGATTATATCCATAGTTAAATACGATAAAATCTTTAAGATCGATAGAAATAAAACGTACAAATACTGGGAGAGTTGTGCTGGAATATTTCAATCTCATTGCAACATCGAAATTTTGGTGGTGAAATGTGAGAAAAATAGAGATAAAATGTATCAATCCTCATGACTATGAGGAAAATATTGATATTGGAAATGTTGATATTTTAAGAAGAATATCGATAAACATCGATACGTACCAATTTTTTTTGCATCACTAGCACGTACCTACTCCCAGTGGAAATTATACTTAAGTATTATAATGATTAGCTAATAAAAGAGCATGCCTTAAGGCTGGTACACATTTGTATCATTCTACTATGCCATATCATTGGTGTGTATTATGATGCGATACACACTGATGATATGGCTCTAATTTTGTGAGACATTCCTTAGGATGGTATCATACCTTCAAATTCTATTGCAAATTTTGCAATTCCAGATAATGCCTTTTGATGTGATGGTAGTATAGGGAATGGCATCAAATGGAAAATTCCTGTATCCTATCTTTGTATCATTTTTTGATACAGTACGAAGTTACAGACCTCATACACATTAAGACAATATGATGATATGATATGGTAGAATGATGAAAATGCATACTCGCCTTCAGCTTTATCACACACCTAAGTGATATTATATTTAAAATGTTCCTCAGTGGTTGTGATTGACACATTGCTGTAATATGATGTACTGCGTTTTCATATCCAGTAATGTGCTGAACTTTTTCAAGTTAGGATAGATAAAAAAAAGGTAGTTTAATTACAGTGGCAGCTACATACATATTGGCTTCTGCTCTCGCCTCTATGCATAAGTGCTTGTAGCCCAGTTGGTACAACACTGTGTTTTGGAAGCGATTAAGTTAGGTAAACTGTCAGTTGGCATTTGAATTCTGGTACCAGCAGGGTATCTAAACTGGTGACCTCGATGTTATTTGAGAGATCAAGCACCAGTGCTCTCTTTCGGACACATCTGCCATCTGTAGTTGGCCCATTTCATCACTCAACATTATGATGGCATTGAATGAACTAGCAGTTGCAGTAGTGTGTACTGGTTGAGGTGGAGGTATGTAATGAGGGTATCTACCATTCCGGACCTGCATCCACTATTTCACTAGCTCAGCCCCCATTGTTTGTACTATACTCGGCTGTATTGGAGAGGAGTGGTGTGGTGGCTACGTATTTATCTGCTTCTGCACTCGCCTCCATGCATAGGTACTTGTAGCCCAGTTGGTATAACACTGTGTTTTGGAGGCAATTGAGTTAGGAATGGTTGAAATCCTGGTACTGGCAGGATACCGAAAATTACGTTTGATGTTTATTCACCTTTTGTTATTCCGGAAAATAACACTTTTTTTGCATAGCTGTAATCTGCTGTAATGTGTGACTGAGTTACATTCAAATAATAGCTTAACTGAGTGTGTGACAGTCCTTCATATAGTAAAAATAATGATTCACACGACCGTCGTCATATTTGTTGACTTAAAAATTCGAATTTGAGTTGTCAGATTTAGAGATGGCATATATCGAAAAGTTGCCATATTTATTTTTTCAATATCGATATTCAAAAACTATTGAGTTTCCATCTTCATTACTTTTGCTTAAACACACCGTGTGTGTAACTATTCGTGTGAAGTGCAGCACTATCATTTGGCTTGTCTGCAAACTCTTCACACTCGTTAAAAAAAACTATCCACTTTAAACACTTGTAGCACAATATGCTATTATGAAGGTTCCTTCCAACCGATCCACAACAAAATTCGTAGCTTATTACAATATATCAGTTTGTTCCAAATTTCATAACTATTAATCCAAAATTACGTATTATTTACGCAAAATAAAAGTAAGTACCTTCTGACTGATCCCCATCAGGGTCAATAGATCAGGTCCATGGCTTAGTACTAAGTTTAGTATCAAATCTCGCAACTACTGAACTAAAATTGTGATCTGTACAATGGTAATAAGAAAATGGATTATAGGAACATATATATTATTATAGGTAAGTATACCTACCAATTTATTACGAATTTCAATTTTTGGTGACAAAATTTTTCTTAAGTTATAAAACGAAAAACGTACAATGGTCTCACCTCCAGGTCATTCCATGATACAAGATTAATAAATAGATTTTCATAGAAAAGCTGCTTGAAAAGGTCAACAGTTGGCGAATTTGATAATATTATCAAGTAAAATTATAAAGAATAAACTATTCAAAAAAAAAAAACAAACAAAAAAAAAACAACAAAAAAAACCCCCCCAAAAAAACCAAGATAGGTATCGATGTAGTATCGATAGTTTTTCGATGTAGTACCACCTTTAGTCAGAGTGACTATTACTATATTTACGGTAAGAAGTGCGTGACATCATAAACCATATCTACACTTATCTGCTTGAAATATGATGTTCGTTTACTCCACAAAATGATGCTTTTTGTTGTATGGCAATGTACATCGATAGCTTTTCCTCTTTCCCCAACCAACATCAACGTCTATTGTGATTCTGACGTCACTCACTTCTCACCATAAACAGAGTATAGGTATATGCGATGGTATCCCATCGAATTAAAACTCGATATAAATTTTATTTTCATTATACCATAGCATCTTCAAAAATTCATCGATGAAGCTGAAAATGGAGTTATATTATTCACGCTCGGTTCCATGTTGAAAATGTTTCCCAGCAATTCGACAGAAGTTGACATTTTCAGAAAAGTATTCTCTCAGGTTCCTCAGCGTGTGATATGGAAATCGGAAGAAGAAATTGAAAGACTTCCACCAAATGCACTCACTTCGAAGTGGTTACCTCAAAGGGATATTCTAGGTACGACGAAAATGAACTGTTGCTGGTCTGATGATGAGTGTTATGATTTATGACATAAAAATGTGTTTTAATGTTTGACATCTTAGCACATAAGAACGTGGTGGCCTTCATTACTCACTGTGGCCTTTCAGGCATTCTCGAAGCCACCTACGAGGCTAAACCGCTGATCATGTTGCCTGCGTTTTTCGATCAAATGTCCAACGCTGCCATTCTTGAAGAATTGGGTGTTGGATTGCTTCTTGATATTCAATCTTTGACTGCGAATAAGCTGCTGGATGCTCTAAATGATGTTGTTAATGACACACGGTGAGATTATTATTAATCAATACCCGGTTCATCGATCTTTGCTCGGATGTGGAAAAAGATAAAATTTTGTTAATTTTAAATTTTAATCAAGCTGGAGAATTTCAGCAATATATTTATTAAGTATTTCCTTCGGTATTATCGTATACATATATTTCGAGAATTAACTCATACTTCAATAATCATAGCAGTTTAGGCCAAGCAAAATTCGCTAATAAAACATTTCATATTCGATCTCAAACTTGAAACATACGCAGATCGTTTTTTCGAACCCAAATACCTCTGTACTATAATTTTCGGCAACATCGTCGGTCTAGTTCTTCATAAAATGTTCACATATACATACACATATAGCCACATACACACATACCCGCGTACAATTATTGCTCGTATTATAGAATAGGATTATGTCTCGTACTCTCCAGTTAAGAAAAAAATGGAAAGTCATTTTCTGTGTGATTTTATTCTCGAAAGAAATGAAAACTCAATTTGGTGATACCTATAGGGGTAGGCTACATTAAGAAATTTATTTCAAGGCACTTTAAGTTTTTCGCACTCCATGTCACTCTATGTAGGTACCTACTTGTATTAAGATTAAATGAAAAAAAAAAAAAAAATTATTCCTTTTAATAACAAGTTGACACAAATTTTCTTTGATTTTTCTTTGATATTTCATTTCCATTATTTGAGAAAATATGAATATACAATCCTGAAGCTCGTATAATGATGAAAAATATCAGTGGATGTGCTGATTTCTTAGCCTATCTTTACGTTTAGAATGAATCCATTTTAGTGCGGTTTAAAAAACAATTAAAAATCTGTAACACTAAATTACAATCAAACAGAATTTAGCCATCAAATTTCTAATGCCCTAATTTATGTTTTTTTTTTTTTTAAAGAAATTGTAAATAAGCATAGAATGATACAGATTTTGGATTAGGTATAAGTTGTAGAGTGGTAAGTATTCAGATTATTATTTGTCTATGTCATTTTTATAATCCATACCGATTTTTCCAGATATCGAGAGCAAATGCGAACTCTTTCCAAGATTACTAAGGACGTTGCCATGACTCCGCAGGAAAGTGTTGTGTATTGGACCGAGTACGTCATAAGACACAAGGGTGCTAAACATTTGCAAAATGCTGCTGCAGACATGCCTCTATATCAGTATTTATTGCTGGATATCATTCTATTCGTCTTGGCCGCGATATTTGTATTCTCATATCTGGCGGTTAGGATTTTCAAAGGAACATATCAATTTTTCTGCATTAAATTAAGAAACAATGAAAATGAAAAAAAATTTCAATAAAAATTCGTCCTTAATAACATTTTAATCCGAACTTTTAATACATTTACCAAAGATTTGACCAAAATTTTTCGAAAAATTATGTGTTCAAAATATTATAATAATAAACTAACCTCATAATTATATCCAATGCGTGGTATGAAACCCTGAGTGGCGGAATCCAACCCAATACATAAGTTCCCCAAAAAATAGCACTCAATTAATAAACCGAGGGCATCTCCACTAACAGAATTTAGTGAAGATGCGAGTTAAAATTTAAAACCTGTTCAGCTAGCCAGGTGTGTAGTGGAGGAGTTTACTTTGTTGGTTTAACGTCACAAGGACGAATAAAATATATCGTTGTCACACACCTTAGCTCTCGCCTCGCTGCTAGACAACTGGTTGGCGTCGCCTCAACCCAGTCTCTCCAGTCATGTCGAGTCCTCTGCGCATCGCCAGTGCGCACAGGACTCGTGGCTACAGCCATGACACTGGGGGCGGTGTTCCTGGGTGGCCATTGGTGGCCACCTCCGAAGATTCTCCTGAAATCTAATAAGATTAGACGAACATGTTTATACATAAAATGTTATTTTATTATTAAAAAACAACAAACATAACAATTATAATATAGGAACATGTAAAATAGGTATGTACAGAAATAAGAAATCGGAACAAATTTCTTGTTTTTCTGTCGTTACGATCCCGTAACGGTGACAAGAGAAAAAGATACTTTCAACGAAAGTTCTTTTTGATCGCCGGACGCTGCATCTGAGAGGATGAGACGAGTTATTGGCCGTAGATCACAGATTCTGTAAAAGGGAATAGTTGGGAATTAGCGTATCGTATGGGCATCGACGATGCTTAAAGTAGTGCACTCTGCCACCTATTACCCGAAGCTGATTATAAAGCACATGACAGTAATAGTGGGTGCCAAAAAATCGTAGTTATGCCGTTTTTAGGAGCATAATGTCCAATTATGGCGTACCCCAAAGTCAGTAAATTGGCTTGTCAGTCCAGTCTATTTTTGTCATAATCAGGAGAGATCTAGCGGAGAACGATACTACGTATCGATGATATCTACGTCTCTGTCATCTAACTCCAGTGGAGCCAAGAACTTGAGAGGTCTTGTAGATATCTGCTTGCTTGAGAATTCTATTTTTGCGTGACGCACTTGTCCATCACGAGATTTCTCTAAATCAATGATTTTAGCAAGTTTGTAAACGCCAGGTTTGGATGTGTAGTCCAAAACGTGTACTATATCGTTTACTTTCGGTACAAATGGTACCGTGCGCCCCGGATTAGATAGCGCGGTTGGTGGTCTATCTCTTAGATATAAGAGATATTGTCTCTTCCAAGTTAGCCAAAGGTTTGTTAGGTAATCTTGGTCGAGCTTCCAAGTCTCCATAAGCTGTTTTGCTGTGGGAGTTGGGTCTTTAATCGATTCATTAATCGGGTTACTTAGGTAACCTAAGTTTGCCCGCAGGAAATGTGCGGGTGTCAATGTCAACTGGTCTAGCTCATCCGGAGATGGGCATAGTGGCCTTCGGTTGATCATTGTTTGTATATCTTTCAAGCTTGCTTGAAAGGTATGTTTGTATATTGACCGATGACCGTGGACTTTATAGAACACTTGTTTTATAATGCCGATCAGTCTTTCATAAACTCCACCATACCATGGTGCTTTAGCTGGGATGAAGTGCCATTTAATGCCCCTTTCATCTAAGCTAGTGTTTATTTTTCGTTCTTCAGAGAACGTTTTCCAGTACTCTGGTAAGTACGTCGCAATTAAGTGGAATTGCGCTGCGTTATCGGATAGGATAACTTTTGGCGTGCCTTTATCTGCGAAAAACGTTAAGAACGCTGTCCAGATGTCCTCGGTTGTCAAATTTGACACTGAGAGTAGGTGTACTGCTCTCGTGGACAGGCACGTAAAGATCAACACCCAATTTTTAACGGGTGTTGTAGTTGGAGTTGCCAACTGTGTTTTCGTTTTTGGCAGGTATTTGTCAAATACCATGAATGGGCCAAATATGTCCACACCTGTATAGGTGAATGGATTTACGAAAGGTACCAGACGAAAGTCTGGTAAAGCTGAAAATGATGGTTGTTTAAACGGTCTTGTTTCAGCTTTTTTGCATAGCGTGCATGACTTTTTTAGAATTTGAGGTAACACTTTTAGTGATTTTGGCACAAAATAGTGTCTTCTAAAGTCTGCTATGGTAAATTTCGTACCAGAGTGTACGTTTTTCAGATGCGTATGCATCAGAATTAATTTTGTTAAGTGAGACTTAGGATGCATCAGTATTGGTGATAGCATGTCTCTTGCGTACTCAATATCAGGTAGATAATTTACAGTACGTAATATCCCAGATGGATCAATCAGGATATGAAATTTTTCGTACAGGATGTACGGAGGGTGATTTCGTTTTTCTAATACTTCGAGTAGTTTTGCGAAGTATTTCTTTTGGTCAGCTCTGATGAAACAGAGTAGAGCAAAATGAAAGGTGAAATCTAACGATGCATAAGGTGAAATTAATCTTTTCCTCCTTATTCGTTGTTTACTAAATCGTCGTACGGCTTCTATACATTTTAGAAGTGTGCGTACGAGTTTCGATAAAGTATTATATTTCATTATATCTATGTTGAATGGAGTGTTCAACGGTAGATGTATGAAACTTTCGAAAGGTATTTCATCTTTCGGAATATAGCATGATTTGGTAATTGTCAAATCAAGTGGCTGAGTTTGGTTCGGTGGATCAGCTATCCACTGCTGCGACAGAACTTCTGGTTCTGGTAGTGTCACTTCACATTGATCTGTATTTGGACCAATGAAGAAGTGTGGGATGAATCTTTTTGCAGATTTCATCTGCCTTAAGTATTTGGCAGGATGACGTTTGTCAAAAATTGATTCGTCATCAAGTGTTATGGATACGGATTTTTTAGAAGTTGAAGATAAAACTTCTTTCATTGTATGAAATACAGGCGTATCTAATTTGGTCTGTTCGTCTGGTAGGCTTTCGATTATATTCAAATCGGTCTTTGGCCAAGATTGTTCATCTTGGGATAGCCAAGTAGGACCGGACCACCAAAGTGATTCGGAGAGTTCGTGGATAGAGGAACCACGTGAGCCAATATCGGCTGGATTGTCCGTTGATGGGACATATCTATATTCGACGGGTTTTATACCTTTTATTTCGTCGACTCTATTTTTTACGAATTGTGGGTGGACTTTTCTTTCTAATAGCCATGTGAGAACACATTTACTATCAGACCACAAGAATGTTGGTGCGTTCTGTAAACTGAGCGGTTTACGTAGGGAACGTAGTCCACGTGCACCTATTAGTGCTGCAATCAATTCGAGTTTAGGAATTGTTATCGGTCGCATAGGTGTTATGCGTGCTTTTCCTGTTACAAATCGTACTGCATGACAATTCGATTTAGTATTGCTAAATCTGATGTATATTGCCATTGAGTACGCTACTTGTGATGCATCTACGAATACGTGTAGTTGGTAGGTATTCGGATTGTAAGAGCCTAGATAGAATTGTCTAGGTATACAATAGTTTAGGCTATTGCTGAGATCAGTAATTATCTCAGTGGCCGTTGGTTCGAGATCGGCTGGGATTTTCTCATCCCATTTCAATCCCTTGGACCAGAGTACTTTCATGAACGTTCTCGACGGAACGAATGCTGGTGCAAACCAACCTAAAGGGTCATAATATGATGATAGTACCCTAAGGAATATGCGTTTCGTCCATGGGGGCGTAAACGGTTTTGGTTTGGGCATGTAAAGTACATCATGGTCCATATCCCAATATAAGCCAAGAACTTTTATAATTGGGTTACTCAATGCGTGCATTGGGTTAAAGTTTTCTCTTAGCTGTTTACAATTGGTGCCCCATTGGGCGAGTTCCATTGAGATACCGTTGAATAATTTATTCGATTTGATGTATAAATCGATTGCTTCTTCGTACGTTGGTACGGAAACAATTAAATTATCAACGTAAAATCGTTCTAAGAACTTGTCATGGAACTCCATATCGACCAATCGGAAGTGATGTAATAGCACTGCTGCAAGTAAGAATGGTGCCGTTATGATTCCAAAGGGAACCCGACAAAATCGAAATGTTACCAAATTGCTATTGGTTAACGGATTGTTAGGATTTTTAATCCATAGGAACCGAGTGACATCTCTGTCATCTGGGTGCAATCCGATTTGATGAAACGCTTTTTTAATATCAGCGATTATTGCGTAAGGATTCTTACAAAAGGTTACAAGCATTGCTATTAGGTCAGCTAATAGTACTTTCCCTTTGTGCATACAGTCATTCAATGACAAGTTAGACTTTTTTGTTTTGGCCGATCCATCAAAGACTACTCGGAGTGGAGTGCTTTTTGTTGGATCGTAGATACCCTTATGTGGTAAGTAGTGTACTACTTCCGCGGGTCTATCGTTTTCGATAGGTTCGATCATTTCTAAGTCGATTAGTGATGTAAAATACTGATCGTATCTTACGAAAAATTCTTGATTTTTCTGCAATTTGGGCAATTGCCTTTCTAATCGTTTGAATGCTAATTGTCTATTGTTGACTAATGGTGGTGGGCTATATTTGTATAGCCACCTGATTTGGTATCGGTTGTTCACTAATTTTATATTTTTATAAAATAAGTGCAATGCTTCAGTTTCGGCATCGTCCTCAACGAGGTTTTTGGTTTCGATACCGAGGGTATCCAATTTCCAAAAATTTTCGATACTTTCAGGTGATGTGAAGAATGATGGTTCGAATGCGTCACATTCGGTTTGTTTTCCTAAGAATCCTCCTAACATTTTTCCGAAATCTGTTTCAATTAATGTCAGGGTTGGGGATAACTGCTTAATGAGCTTTATAAACGACCACATATAATTGTTACCAACTAATAAATGTATCGTGGATTCTCGGTCCAAGCCAGAAAAGTCGATATTGGAATATCGTGGGTAACGGTTTTTGAATTCGTCAAAATCAAATTCGGAGAGGTTATTCGCGATGTGGGGAACCGTGTTGGCTTCCATTTGAACCTTGGTTCCATCGCGTTTGAATAATTCAAATTTTACAATTTGTGTGCGAATTTGTTTTGACATTTGTCCAGCTAGGCCTCTAAATTTGATTGTTTCTGCGAACTCAGAAAAATTTTCTCTGAGGTGTTTATAGGCATATGTGTAAAACATATAGCTATGTTTGCTTCCACAATCAAAAAAGCCGTTAATTTTCACTGGATGTTTGGCATTTGGAGCGAGAATGTACGATGAAAACGTTAAGAAATGAGCGTCATTATCTTTAGTATTAAAAAATGATAGGCACTCACTTAACACTGGAACAGCGGACACGGAACTCAGGTTCTCATCCTCTTGGCGTTGCTGGGCAACGAGACTAGCGGTTTCTTCGTCGGAAGCTGCAGTCGTCTGTAATTGTACAGTTTGTTTAGGATCGGGTACAGGTAATTTTCGTTGCTGTTTATCAAACAGGTTACCTGGTGGCAAGTATTGCTTGCAGTCCTTCAACTGCTCGATCCATGCCGCAACTTTGCCCTCCGTGATCGGATATTCGATCACAGGGCACAAGTTCGAGTGATGCTCGCTACTTCCGCACTGGAACCATTTACAGTTCGCGGGTGGTAGCGCCTTGCAGTACTTGGTACTGGTATGCGATGTTGCACATCGTTGGCATAGCCGGTATCGCTCGTAGTGTGCGCGCCGGGACTCCAGAGTACTCTTTTTTCTGCATAGGTGACCATGATGGTCACCACTGCAGAAAATACAAGGCGTATTCGGAGTCAACGGCGTACGCACCGTCGATGCCGGGATGCGTTGGCCGGATGGGAGTTGGACCCACAGGATCCCCTCTGCATCTGTAGTGGATAGAGATTCATTAGTGTCCCTATATTTTGCGCGATTCGAACGTGGTGCTGGTCGTTTTCGAGGATTGGATTTATTCTCTCCTCTTTCGTTCGCTTTCTTTTCTGAAGAAATTATCGCAAAATTTCTCCTGCCTTTAGGTTGAGAGGAATTTTTATTTTGTGAGGGTGGATTAGGTTTATCGACCTTTTTTGGTACAGAGGTACATATAGGCTCCGATAATTCCCTAATTTTAATGAACGATCTAACTGCTTCGAACAAATGTTTGACATTGCGTTCGTTACTTTTTAAAGTATTTTGGTACGATCGGGGAGGAAATTTTTTAATTACTATATTGAATAGTTGTTCCTCATCGATTACTTTTGCAAGTAAGCGATACCTATCTACCATAATGGTAAGAGTGTCTAACGTGTCTAAGATTGACGTTGTATCGTTAGTGGTCGCCGTGTATGCAGTTATTTTTAGCCACATTTCAGCTCGAATCTTGGATTCGTCCCCATACCTACTATCTAGGAATTTTAGGCGTTGGATGTAGCCAACGTTGTCAGGGGAAAAATGACTTATTTTCTCTACTAAAACTTTCGGTAGAGCCCCTTGCAGTAGGTTGATCTTTTGTGGAATAGCGATATCTTTTCGTTTATTAACGTAATTGTTAAATCCGTTAATAAACCCAGGATAGCCTAGGATATCGCCATCCCACTTTTCTAAATAAAATTTAGGTGGTTTGAGGTTTGCAAACCCAGCATCAACTTGATCTTTAGGATCATGTTCCCAACATTTCGAAATATAGTTTTCGGATGTTGGTTTTTCGATGGAGTTTGAGTCCATCGCTACTGCAAGGGGTGTTACGTTTTCTATCGAGTTTTGCGATAGCTCGCGACACGACGTGTCGATTGATTGAGAGTGATTGTGAGATAATGAGGGTTGGTTAGAACATTGCCTTTTGGGGCTCGGTTCACCCTCATTTAATTCAGGAAATATTATGTTATCTAATGAATTTGAATTTTCATTACCTGTCACCATTCCTGGGCGCCCTCATTCTCCCCTCACTGGGGTCCGTTGCACTTCAGCCGCTGGTGATGGTGGCGGAGGCGAACGATCGCGTTCGGTTGCCTTTGTTGCTTCCGGGAGGTACTGATGTATGAACTGTGCTGCCTGGACGCCAAGGTCCTCATGAACCTTAGCGGAGAGCTCGCGGACTTTTTTCTGCGAGGAGGTCAGCACCTTGCGGGCGTTGGCCTCCTTTCGCAGAGCGTCACCTAGCTCTCTTGCTAGTTCGAGGGCCCTAGCGTCCCAACGTTCCTGCTCCTCCCGGCGACGCTTCTCTGTAGCATCCTCGCGTACCTCCGGTACGAATGGTGATGGACGTTGCGACTGTTGTTGCACATTCGATTTTATAGTCGATTGCAGAACCAACAGTTTTCGTTTAACCTGCCTGGCCCTACGCAAGGTTTCTCTTGCGAGGCCACGCGGTACGTATTTGAGGTCTCTAATCGTCGCCTCGATCGCACTGTCCTCATTAGACAGTGCGTTAATTTCGTACTGTGGTACGTGGGGTTGCTCGAGTTTTCGCTCGAGCGACTTTGCGTACTCTTCGGCGTCCTCGAGAACAGCTACAAACTGTTCTCTCTCATCGTCACTGTCGGTGACGTCGCTTGTTCCATGCGTGGACGCTCGGCTTATGGGCTGTACGTCCATTCGTACGGGTGTGGTTACGTGCGCGGGTGTTGGCTGCGTGCACGGCTGCGTTCCTGGCAATATTGCCGCCGCTTTTCGCAGCTCCTCCACCTCGATCTCATCTACCCAGCGCGGTTGTGGCGCTGGGGTCGCATCTGTCTCACGAAGGAGGGATGCCTCGGTTTGCTCCTCCTCTTCCATCAGTAAAGACTCTGGATCGAGGAGGACATCGATGTCGTCGCTACGCGACGTATTTTTCTGTTGAGTCATGTTCTGAGAACAGAAATAATTAAAACTGAAAGGGTCATGGTTGATCGATTTTAAAGAATCGTTTTTTGTTTGTTCGATTTTTTCTAAGTTTTTAGGAAAAACGAAAAATCGGGCATGACCCGTGGGCGAAAACATTATTTTCGATTTTGCGAAAAAATGTTTTCGAAATTTTTCTAAGGTTTTACAAAAAACGAAAAATCGGGCATGACCCGTGGGCGAAAGCATCATTTTCGATTTTGCGAAAGAGATGAATTCGAAAAATTTTTCTAAGTTTTTGCAAAAAACGAAAAATCGGGCATGACCCGTGGGCGAAAGCATCATATTCGATTTTGCGAAAGAGATGAATTCGAAAAATTTTTCTAAGTTTTTGCAAAAAACGAAAAATCGGGCATGACCCGTGGGCGAAACATCGATTTCGAAATTTTTACAAACGAATAAAAATATTCAAATTCATTTCGGTTTCCATGTTTTATGCAGCCAGGAATTTATTTCAGCGCAAACATGGGGTCACAAACCGAAATGATTTCGTAATTAAATTACGTATAAAATTACTAAGCCATGTACAGCTAAGATCGTTTTGCGATCTTGGCTGTTTTCAATTTGTTCGGACTGAATATTGAGGTTACAAATTTGGGTAACAAATCAATAAAAGTTAAATAATTTGAGTCCGAATACCTATAATTTAGGCTCGTAACAATGGGTTACGAATGCATATTGAAAATATGGAGGCACTTTAGGCGATATACTAAAGATTTAAAACTTTTCGTAAGTGTACTTACGGTTTTTGTATGAATTAGTGGCTGCACCAAAATGGAAACTACACCACTACACTCCGGGGGGAATGAAGATCACAAATCGCGTAATTAATTACGAAAAAGTAATATTTTTCTTCAAAAATTGCAAGTTAATCAGCAAAGACACGGCCAATTGCGGAAACGCACATTGAACTCGATCACAATTTTACACGAAAAATGATTGTGATCGTGAATATATTCGTACACCCTGGGTACGTCGTGTTAAACACGCTGATGTCGCTGCTGCTGCAGCGTGATGCATAATTTACGTTTGTGTGCGTAAATGCGTAAAGGGTTACGAACCTTTTTACGTATGTGTGCGTGTTCAGCAAAAAATTCATACGATCATCTTCAACCGTCCATTGGCTGATGAACGCTGATTGGTTGAATCGAATCTTTTGTTCTGAACACGATCGCTGCATTTCTTGAGAAATTCGATCGAAAAGGATGGATTTGTATCTCTTTTCTGGAACGTTTTTTAAAACGCGTGAGTGCGAGAGAGATAGGGATGGTAATAAATTTTTTCTCCATCTCTCTCGTTTTGAAGGACGGATGTACCATATGCGCTAACGCTTAGCGATGTTTTCTGTATCTGATACAGCCTAAATATTTTTAGGACGAATTGTTGAATTCGATGTATATTATTCTTGGAATAATATACGTAATAATATACGTAATAAATGGCGCTGGGGGCGGCGGAAAAATAATTGAAAATTATTTTTTCGTCAGCGTTATCTGAGCGACAATTACGAACGCCATTTCTTTACTAATTTACAATTAGAAGGTAATTTACTATACGGGGTATAGAGAAATAGAACCGAATTGAGATTCAGTCTCGTTAGTCAAACTGTTTAGGTTTGGGATTAACTGATTAGGTTAATTCTTAACGAGACTGTTAAGTGCGTACTAGGTACGGATGAGAGTCATTGACTAGTGGAAGCGTGTGGGTTCGAAATTAAATTTCGGTTCCCGAAATCAAATTTCGATGTTCGAAATTAATTTTCGGATTTCGAAACCAGGTTTCGATCTGTAAAATTTATTTTCGATTTCCGAAACCAAGTTTCGATCGGCGAAATTAATTTTCGAATTCCGAAACCAAGTTTCGATTCGCGAAATTAAATTTCGATTGAAAACGAATTAAATGAATTCGAGGTCCAGTGTAAGACACCGTGCTCCTGCTACCATGTAGTGGAGGAGTTTACTTTGTTGGTTTAACGTCACAAGGACGAATAAAATATATCGTCGGGTAATAGGTGGCAGAGTGCACTACTTTAAGCATCGTCGATGCCCATACGATACGCTAATTCCCAACTATTCCCTTTTACAGAATCTGTGATCTACGGCCAATAGGTTTCTCTTGCGAGGCCACGCGGTACGTATTCGAGGTCTCTAATCGTCGCCTCGATCGCACTGTCCTCATTAGACAGTGCGTTAATTTCGTACTGTGGTACGTGGGGTTGCTCGAGTTTTCGCTCGAGCGACTTTGCGTACTCTTCGGCATCCTCGAGAACAGCTACAAACTGTTCTCTCTCATCGTCACTGTCGGTGACGTCGCTTGTTCCATGCGTGGACGCTCGGCTTATGGGCTGTACGTCCATTCGTACGGGTGTGGTTACGTGCGCGGGTGTTGGCTGCGTGCACGGCTGCGTTCCTGGCAATATTGCCGCCGCTTTTCGCAGCTCCTCCACCTCGATCTCATCTACCCAGCGCGGTTGTGGCGCTGGGGTCGCATCTGTCTCACGAAGGAGGGATGCCTCGGTTTGCTCCTCCTCTTCCATCAGTAAAGACTCTGGATCGAGGAGGACATCGATGTCGTCGCTACGCGACGTATTTTTCTGTTGAGTCATGTTCTGAGAACAGAAATAATTAAAACTGAAAGGGTCATGGTTGATCGATTTTAAAGAATCGTTTTTTGTTTGTTCGATTTTTTCTAAGTTTTTAGGAAAAACGAAAAATCGGGCATGACCCGTGGGCGAAAACATTATTTTCGATTTTGCGAAAAAATGTTTTCGAAATTTTTCTAAGTTTTTGCAAAAAACGAAAAATCGGGCATGACCCGTGGGCGAAACATCGATTTCGAAATTTTTACAAACGAATAAAAATATTCGAATTCATTTCGGTTTCCATGTTTTATGCAGCCAGGAATTTATTTCAGCGCAAACATGGGGTCACAAACCGAATTGAATTCGTAATCAAATTACGTATATAATTACTAAGCCATGTGCAGCTAAGATCGATTTGCGATCTTGGCTGCTTTCAATTTGTTCGGACTAAATATTGAGGTTACAAATTTGGGTAACAAATCAATAAAAATTAAATATTTGAGTCCGAATACCTATAATTTAGGCTCGTAACAATGGGTTACGAATGCATATTGAAAATATGGAGGCACTTTAGGCGATATACTAAAGATTTAAAACTTTTCGTAAGTGTACTTACGGTTTTTGTATAAATTAGTGGCTGCACCAAAAAGGAAACTACACCACTACACTCCAGGGGGAATGAATGTCACAAAACGCGTAATTAATTACGAAAAAATCTATTAATTTTCACTAAAATTGCAAAGTAATTAATGAAAACACGGTCAATTGCAGAAACGCACATTCAACTCGATCACAATTTGACAAGGAATGATTGTGATCGTGAATATATTCGTACACCCTGGGTACGTCGTGTTAAACACGCTGATGTCGCTGCTGTTGCAGCGTGATGCATAATTTACGTTTGTGTGCGTAAATGTGTAAAGGGTTACGAACCTTTTTACGTATGTGTGCGTGTTCAGCAAAAAATTCATACGATCATCTTCAACCGTCCATCGGCTGATGAACGCTGATTGGTTGAATCGAATCTTTTGTTCTGAACACGATCGCTGCATTTCTTGAGAAATTCGATCGAAAAGGATGGATTTGTATCTCTTTTCTGGAACGTTTTTTAAAACGCGTGAGTGCGAGAGAGATAGGGATGGTAATAAATTTTTTCTCCATCTCTCTCGTTTTGAAGGACGGATGTACCATATGCGCTAACGCTTAGCGATGTTTTCTGTATCTGATACAGCCTAAATATTTTTAGGACGAATTGTTGAATTCGATGTATATTATTCTTGGAATAATATATGTAATAATATACGTAATAAATGGCGCTGGGGGCGGCGGAAAAATAATTGAAAATTATTTTTTCGTCAGCGTTATCTGAGCGACAATTACGAACGCCATTTCTTTACTAATTTACAATTAGAAGGTAATTTACTATACGGGGTATAGAGAAATAGAACCGAATTGAGATTCAGTCTCGTTAGTCAAACTGTTTAGGTTTGGGATTAACTGATTAGGTTAATTCTTAACGAGACTGTTAAGTGCGTACTAGGTACGGATGAGAGTCATTGACTAGTGGAAGCGTGTGGGTTCGAAATTAAATTTCGGTTCCCGAAATCAAATTTCGATGTTCGAAATTAATTTTCGGATTTCGAAACCAGGTTTCGATCTGTAAAATTTATTTTCGATTTCCGAAACCAAGTTTCGATCGGCGAAATTAATTTTCGAATTCCGAAACCAAGTTTCGATTCGCGAAATTAAATTTCGATTGAAAACGAATTAAATGAATTCGAGGTCCAGTGTAAGACACCGTGCTCCTGCTACCATGTAGTGGAGGAGTTTACTTTGTTGGTTTAACGTCACAAGGACGAATAAAATATATCGTTGTCACACACCTTAGCTCTCGCCTCGCTGCTAGACAACTGGTTGGCGTCGCCTCAACCCAGTCTCTCCAGTCATGTCGAGTCCTCTGCGCATCGCCAGTGCGCACAGGACTCGTGGCTACAGCCATGACAAGGTGATCGTGTATACCACTAATATGGAGAATAATATTTACCAAATAGCTGATGTCTGAAAAGGTGTCTCCAGAAAGGATCCTGCCTGAGTAAACCTCGTTTTATTTCCTCGAGCGGGCCCATTGCCCACGAGTAAGAATTAGACCATGTTAAAAAAATACATTATGTAATAAAGATTATTCAAAACGACAGACAAAAATAAATCAACCATCACTGGTCAGTGACAAAATGATGGATAAAAACGAAGCAGTAGAAAAGGTACAGAGAAATATGTTTTAATTTGCTGCTTTGTGAGAAAAAAAGTGGGGGAAGCCAACAACTGGGTTAAACTGTATCTAATACAGTGCCACAACTACCACCACCAAAAGGGAGTGACACAATCTGCTGGTGTAGGAAATAAAAAATAAAATAAAAGTGAAATGGATCAAAAAAGGGAGAAATTATATTTGAGATACGTACCTAGGCTAAGTAGTTAGTCTAGCTGAGGATGCTCATGATGTTTATTATTAAATGGAATTTATATTTTATTTTAATTTTGAAAATTTTATTTATTTTATTTTTTGGGACGCCCACATCCGTGCTCATCTCTGGTAATTCTTCCATGCAGTCTTGGTAATGTAAATAATATAATAAACTTGTTATTTACATATATAATTTACTGAAAAATTTTGTGTAAAGAATCAGTGTAAATAATGTAAATAATATAAACAATGGAAATAAAGTAAATAATTTGAAAATTTAAAGTGAAAATGAAAAAATGTGATTCAAAGAATCAAAAGTTTAATAATATTTAATCGTATGTTAATATTTTTAGAATACATTTTTATCCTTATAGTATTTCAAGCTAAAGTAAATAAACAACAACTTCATGGAAACTTCTAATTTTAGATGACTTCTTATTTTATTATGAACAAATGACCACTGTGAAAACAGTGATTCTATGGCATTTACCATCTTCCTTTACAGAATTGAAATTCAGTTGCTCATATGTTGGAGAAATTTTATGACCTACTTTTTTGCCAGTGTTCATGGAAAATTTAAATTAATTTAATCTTTTTTAAAATTTTAAATGAGATTTGACTGAAAATTGAAATCCAAAATGCATATCACTCATGAGTTATATAATGACTAATGAGTTATGACTGGGGTTATGTGATAATGATAAAAGTGATGAATGATTATAGAAATTGTGGAAAATAAAGGTATTTATAATTTTATCATTTATTTACATTATTTACATTATTTATGTTATTTAAATTATTTACATTGTTTATATTATGTACATTTAAAGAAATAAGAGTCACTTAAATAACCAACTCTGCTCCCAAGAAAGATAGTTGCGAGAAGATCTAAATTTTTTATGGTGTCGACGTTATACTGACTGATCTTTGTCATTCACCCTTGTTCTTTTTTTGTTATAATTTTCATAAGTAATCTAGGTACCTACAAATCTCATAAACAGAAACTAGCATAGGCATGTGCACGTGGGTGCCCAGCACCAATGACGACTTTTTGCCCAGTTTGATTGAAAATGGGGTATTAAAATTGACCTCATGGAAGTGTTAGGAGTAGGGATAGTGAAAATTATCGGTTTCATGAGAAAAAAAAAAGATTGGTTCCATTTTTTCATTTTGACCTAAATTATATATATGTATGTATGTATGTATGTATCGTCAAAAATTTTGTGTTCACAGTTCTAAGAAAACTACCTGGTGGAAAAGGCTAAAATTTTTATGGGAGATAGTTCTCAGATTAGAGGAGGTTTGAAAGAAGTTTTTTACTTAATGGTTAATTAGTTTCTGAGAAACCTGGAAAACAAAAATTTTTTTGAAAAAGTTGTTATTCTGGGATTCTGAAAAAATGACAATAAGGATCGAGCTGAAATTTTTAAAATAGACTCTCCTTATGTTGGTGCAAGTTTCTTAGAAATTTGGTGACTATTAATTCAGTAGTTTCTGAGAAAACTGGAGAATAAAAATTTTTGGAAAACAT
Source organism: Ericerus pela (assembly GCA_011428145.1). Lineage (NCBI taxonomy): Eukaryota > Metazoa > Arthropoda > Insecta > Hemiptera > Coccidae > Ericerus > Ericerus pela. The sequence continues at coordinate 279,421 of WOFM01000532.1, forward strand.
TTTGTGGTCACAGTTTTGAGAAAACTACTAAACAGATAAGACTGAAATTTTTACAGAAGATAGTTATTGAATGGGAGCAGGTTTGAAAGAAGTTTGGTGCTCATTGGTTTACTAGTTCTCAAGATAACAGGAAACAAAAAATCTCGGGAGAAGCAGTTTTTAGCAATAAAATACCTATCGATAGATCGATATTTTTGTTAAAGATATGGATAATTGTCGATTGTTTTTTGTAATTTTTTGACCTGAAACTAGTAATAAAATATCGATATAAATATCGAGTAAACTGGGTTTTCTAGCAAAGCATTGCGGCTCTAGAGTTTATTTTCCTCTTACTGATTGCCTAAGGGGAGGTTATTTATTTGTTAAGTGTATCTCTGGAACTAACAAAATTTCGTTTTCTAAGAATGAATGTCCTACTCAATGGATTTTAATGAAAGTAGGCTCAAAATGTTCCTGACTATCTGGAAAATGTTCTAGGCTATTCATATTTGAAAATAAAATAATTAGAAAGATGTAATTAAAGAAAATGAAAATTAAAAGATTGAAAATATTATTATCATGAATTTGGGCATATCCACCAATAAGAGCTACGCTCTTTCAGTGTTGTGAGATGTAATGTACCTTGACGGGTTATTTCATTTAAAGCATATAGACCAACAGCAAAATTATTTCATAAATTCAGCCGGGTTTTCACAAAACGTGATATTTATCAAAAACTTTTGATGCTGGGTGGGAGTGGTGAGTGTTTTTAGGAAAGTGGATGGACAGCAAAATTCGTTTGGAACAATGACGTCATAAATCATTAGATTAAAACATAAATGAAAAGTAATTGTATGTCTGTGACAAACCAGTTTCATTATCTGCCACTGAGGCTCAGTGGTTAAGTAAGGGATGGCACACCTGAGTTGTAGATTCAAACCTGCAGTCAGACAATTATTTTTTGAATTTTTTTTTAGTCAACTTTAATATTTTTGTGTATTGGAATATTGGGTGGGGTCCTTTTTTATTTTTCTAAAATTTTTGTCATTCTTACAATTATTAAAAAAAAAAAAATTTCAAAGCCAGTCCATGACGTCGTTGTACCAAACGAATTTTGCTATCCATCCGCTTTCCTGTGTTCTTACACTGCAATATTCATCACTTATTTTGGCTTCTTGCAGGAGAGCTTCCCTGCAGTAAGGATTTTTTTTTTTGATATATATATGATGTCATCTTTGCATTTGTCTGTGTTCAATGGTTTACAGTTACCGTCTTATCATATCATCAGATTCTCAACCGACAAAATTTCTATGATTAATTGTTTTCTTACTTACGAAAACGGTTAGGCCTTATATTATTATTATTATTATTTCTATTATTCTTATCGATTAATCGACCATCACTAATTTTGAAATTTTCTTTAGAATTTTTCTTTCTTTTTACAGAATTTTTCAATTTCATATGAAACTTTTCAATTTCTATTGGAAATTTTTCATATTTTATGAAATGTTCCATTTTTTTTAGTTCAGTGATAAAACCTTATCTGTTCGGCAATTAGAGTTCAGTTTTCAATATCATGGCCTATGAGCGCTTATAAAACCCTCTATATTTTCAAAAAGTAGGTTCAGGAAAATTATTAAACATGCATAATATTATGAAATAAATTCAGCTTGTGTGTAATACCATAGATAATTTTTTTTTTTTTTTAATTTTGGTGGTTGAGAATTGGTTTTGAAAGTGGCGAATTTGAATTTTTATATCATCCCAAATTATCAAGTGATATATCTCAGAATATATTTTTTGAAGAGCTGAGTTCAAATTTTGGTTCTATTTTCAGATTTAACAACTCTCTTAGCTCCGGTGCAGATAATATTTCCACACGTCATTGTTTAATGTTTTCTGAGGTGCCGAGTTCAAATTTTTGTTCCATTTTCTGAATAAATCATTCCTTGGGCCTCCTGTTGCCCCAGAAAGAGGGGTTAATGATTAGCACTCTCCCATAACATTGTGTGATGCATCATAGGTTTTTGTTTGAGGTTGCCAATTTCAACAATCAATGGTACAAGCTTCAGGCAGCCAAAAAATGCAAGTAAAGAAATTCAGCTAATTTATAAATAAGTCCATACCGATGTGGCAGGCAATAACTTTTACTCAAATGGATTAAGTTGCGTCTCTCAGATCTTAAGGAGTACTGATAATTTTGGGAAGTATTCTTTCTTTCACGGGTTCAACTTTTGGCTGATTTGAAGGTATAGCTGTTTTACGTCTGCTGTGTAACTTCTGGTGCATGTCATAGGTATTTGGCAGTCTTTTCACGTAATTTTAAATTCTAAACATGACTATAAGTTAATAATTAAGGATTGCAAATTTTTTCGGGCCAGAGGGAATCCAATTATTGACTGAAGCCGTGGAGATGTAGGTAAGGGCTCAAATTTCGAATGAGGGTGAAATACGGTGTAAGATGAGTATAAATTGTTTGAGGTTAAATTTTTCAATCTTCGATTAGCTTATCGCATCGAGTCGAAGCATAAGAATGTTTGTTGAATTTGAAACTGTTTTGTTTTCTGCAGAAAATTTTAATCTCTGGAAAGAAACAATTTGACGTCACGACTGTAGAATTGATCACAAATATGTTCGAATGTTTCTTACCAATCGCAGAAGCGCTATACCGGCTATAATCACAACCTCAGCTCGATCTCGGCGCAGAACTGATTGGTTGCATATAGAGGTAGATTTATAAATTTGGCGCCTATAGGCCAGATAAATTTTGCGCCCTAACTCAGGGTTGCCAGCTAAAGGAATGTATAAGATCATTAAAAAATACAAGGTTGCCGATTCGAAAGATACAAAAAAAAAATTAATTTTGCGCCCTTTTGCCTTTGCGCCTATAGGCCGCGGCCTCAATTGCCGCCTGGTAAATCTGTCACAGGTTACAGAGGCGCTGACTTCAATTTTCTTTCCAGTGTTGCTAAATTTTGTAATTGTAATTTGTAAGAGAGTAGAAAACTATTAATCAGAATAGAAAAAAAAATTCTGGGGTTAGGAGAATGAATTTTCAGTGTTGCAGTTGTATCTCATGTGTCTGTAAGTCGGCGCATATGATTGGTTGATGGGCAACTCTTATAAACCAACCGCATTTCCGATGGAAACAGTACCTCTGCCGTACAAGATGAACTTTCTGCTACACCTGAGCAGCGTGTGGTTCCGAGTGGCCGGTTAGTTAGTAGATTTGTACATTTGTTCGAAGGTGGAAGCCATTCAAAGGCAATACTTTCCATTTTTGTCAGATGCAGACCGAATAAAATTTGCATTGCAATTTGTAAATATTCCCCAAATTTTTGCTTCAAGGCTGTCAGTCCCCGGTAACGTTTATATCGATGGTATTCATGTGCAGTTGGTTAGTCCATCGCCTCAGGCAGGGCTGGCGACTTTTAATTTTCCAATGTGTAGCGAAAAAAAAAAAAAATTTTTGGTGCAAAATTTATGCAGAATAAAGAAAATTTGATTTTATTCAGATACGAATATATATTATAATATTAGGTTTATGGACATCTTATTTACAAAGTAACATTTTCTTAGTTTTAGTTTCACTTAAACTAAATGTGCTTTTTCTGATGCTTGTCCTCGAAACAAACTCATCGATTAAGGAATCTAATTTGATTTCAAATTAATAAATATGTAACAGTGAAATGTGATATAATCCTTTGGCAACCATCGTTGACTGTAAATAGGTTTTCAGTTGACACAAGGCCAAAAAAGACCTTTCGCAGGTCAAATTAGAAACTGGAATTGTAAGAATGATTTGGAGCAATGTATATACTTATTCCTGGAATAATTTTCATTATTTCTAAATTATTTTTTACAAATGTAATTATTTCAACAATTGATTTAAGCTTAAGACTAATTCAATCGTACATTAAATCCAATAACATATCTCTATGTAAAACTAAATGATCTTTATCAAAATTGTCCTTACTATAAAATGAGATAATTTGGTCCACAATCTCTAAATTGTTATTTTTGTGAGAAACCTGTCCATTCTAACCAACCACACATTCAAATCACATAATGCAGGTAAAAACTGCAAAAAATATGGGTGAAGGGGAAAATAAAATAACAATACAAAAATATTAGAGATAGAGAGAGAATTGACTCATACAGAAAGACATCTGCCACTTGCTGAGAGTTTAGTTGTTATTTACCTGTAACCTGTTTCATTCAAGATACTGATAAGCACTACAACTACATTGTAATGTACTATGGCAATTGGGAATCGATACAATCACAAATCACAATGCCAATTGCTAACTGAAGTAAAATGATAAAATCAATATCGAATATCGAATATCGAATATCGAATATTGATACTGATTACCGGCCAATCCAATCATCAAAACTTGTTCTTATCAAATTTCAAAGTTGAATCACAAATTTACAATAAATAATAATTGATGATCGATGTCATCTGTCATTGATTACCTATTGTATAAATTTATGATTAAAAATTTTTTTTGACAAATAGAATGAGTACTTGTGTATAAACGTAATTATTTCCCATGTGTAGCAAAAACCACTTGGGAATTTCTCATGTGTAGCAATGGCTACATACGCTACACAAAACTTGCCAGCCATGGCCTCAGGTGTGTATGAATTGAATTTCTTGCAGACGTATCAGGTACTTGAAAAAATTGTAAATTTGTAGCCTGGAACTACAATATTCTGTAACTGGAAGAACCACAAATTCATCGGTTTTATCTTTTTTTCTACAGCACCTTCAAAAATTCATCGATGAAGCGACGAATGGAGTTATTTTGTTTATTTTCGGTTACATGATAAAAATGTTCCCAAACAATTCGACAGAGGTCGACTTTTTCAGAAGAGTTTTCTTTCCAATACCTCAACGTGTGATATGGAAATAGGAAGAGAAAATTGAAAGATTTTCAGACAATGTACTCGCCTCGAAACGCTTACCTCAAAGGCATATTCTAGGCAGGTACGATAAAAAAGGAATAGTATTGATGGTTAACTTATGCCATTCCTTCAAGAATATGTTTTACTGTTGTACTCATTTCAGCTCATAAGAACGTGGTAGCCTCCATTACACATTGCGGCCTTTCTGGCATTTTCGAAGCCACATACGAAGCCAAATTACTGATCATGCTGCCTACGTTTTTCAATCAAATGTCCAATGCCGTCATTCTTGATGAGCTGTGACAGATACGGCCTAATATTAAAAATAAATATTTAAAAAATTTTTCGGAATAAAATACCCCACTAATAATAATTTGCCGTGAGCGCGGCTAGGCTAAGATACTCAAAAATTTTCTCTTTACTTAAAATTCTTTCAACTTTTTATTTTTTTTGTTGACTTTAAAATCAGTCTTCCCTTTACACCACTACCTCATTGCTCTCACCGAAAATGGCTGTACCTTTGTTAAAAATTCTGTACCATCCGTTACTTATCTCCGATATTGGTATGTTTTTCCCTCTCTCTTATATTTGTAACTTGAGAGCCGTGTTTCATTAGGCTAACATTATGTTACAATTTATTCTTGTAATCATCCAACGCTTTTTAGTGTCAAAACTTTATTTAATTTGTCTTGATTTTTGTTTAATAAATGTCGTGGCTCCGCCCACAGGTCCCAGCGCATAGCCTATGTGCTGGTTCACCCACTACACTCCTAACAGAGTTACGTGGGGATACTGGTGTTGAGGCTAGGCAGTTGTGAGTTACAAGGCGTGCGATGCAGGTGTGTGACTCCAACCAACTTTATATGGTCCCTTGGACCTTAAATCACTTAATTATAAGCTTCTACCCACTGCATGGTAGCAGGAGCAATATGGTCTGATGGTTTGGAATTAACAATTCCCTGAATTAAAAATTCTTAGCCTAAAACGCATCCACTATTCAAACTCGGAACAAAAATACTTCGTATTTTTGCAGACTAAACATCCTCAATTGGACTTTAACTTTTTTAGTTAAAAGAGTTCATCGAATTAATAATTCGTATTATTTTATTTTTTTGTCTAACAAACAAAGAAAAATAATTTAATAAAGACTAATCATCTTCTCACGAAAAAACTAGAACTAACAATTCTCCACTTAGCGGCAAAAATAAAAATTTAGCACCCCCATTATTAATGGATTCCTAATTAGAACTCACCATTCTACTATAAATGAATATTTATTCACGTATTATGGGTAATACCGACGAAAAAATTAATGAAATTAATTTTTCCGCCGCCCCTAGCATTTATCTGCTCAAAAATATTACGTATTTTTTTCCCCTCTTTTTCATTAACAATGAATTTAAGACAAGAGTAATATCTTCCATATTGTCTAATAAATAAATTATTTAACAATATACAGCATTAATCATGCTACGTCTAAAAAGAAAGAGTCTAAAAAACTCCGCAAATAAAATGCTATTATATTTCTATTGACGTAAAATACGAATGCATAAAAAAGACAAAAATGGACAAAAAAATCCTATATTTTTCTCTCTCGCACTCATACGTCTTAAAAATAGGAATTATAAACAGCCAAATTTCGTCTAAATTTAGACGAAAATTCGTGTCATTGCATTTATTCGACGTTCCAAGGTCAAAATCACCTAACATAATAGCGATGCAAGCACCGACTTGCCTCGCATGAAGATTCATCATCTTACCAATACATACACAAATATGTGTGTAAGTATTACACACCCTACTATTATACACGTAAAATACGTTCTAGGATGCGTCAGCAACAACAGCAAGGGAAGAACCATATCAACCACATTGACTCGCGTGCATGTGCATCACATGGTTTTTACGCCAACGTCCGTGAATTCATACAAGGATCTTTACCAGTTGCTTGTACCAATTTTTAACGTTGTTGCGCCTTCCCTTTTAATTACGCAAATTAATTAATTTATGCTGTTTATTGTTGTTTTTTTACGTATATTATTACGTACTTTCATTCGCCTTTTTATTATTCACTCGTTATTTGTGAAATTTTACGTAATATCGTAATAATTACGCGTATTTCTCAAGTCAGCGAAGTAGCGGATAGAATCTTCTACTCATCTCAACATAAATCAACTCACATCCTTAATTCTACCCAAATTTTGGTAAGTGTAATTAAAGGACCATATCCTTATATTCTTAAATAATTATACCATTGTTTAGAATATTAATTCTCAAGTAATAATTAGACTTTAGTGTCTTTATTTTCGTTTGAAATCTTACATGGACTCATCATCCTATTCACAAAAAAATTATAGGTCTCAGATCTAAATAATCATTAGCCTATATATTATATTTTTGTGTGCATATTTTTCAAATAGTGACGCGAATAGAATTTTATTCTTTCGCCTCAGGGTCACGCCCAATTTTTTATTGGCACCCTGACACTTAGAAAATTTTAATAAATTTAGAACTTATCATTCTTGTGCATAATATTTGAATTTGCGTCCTAGGGTCATGCCCGATTTTTTAACGGCTCCTTAGGACTTATAATTTTTGTGCATTTTTCAGAATTTACCATTCTCGTATTAAAAATACGTCTTTTTGTCCTAGGGTCATGCCCAATTTTTTTGGCTCCTTAGGACTTGTAGAAATTTTTATTATTTTTGCATTTATTTGAATTTACCATTCTTGTATTAAAAATACATATTATCGTCCTAGGGTCAAGCCCGATTTTTTAACTGCACCCTAGGACTTGTCAAAAATTTAATCTTTTTTGCATTTTTAGAATTTATTATTCTTGTATTCAAAATACAACTTTTCGTCCTAGGGTCACGCCCAATTTTTTAACGGCTCCTTAAGACTTAGAAATAATTTTATTATTCTATGAATTAAACATTCTTGTAACTAAAAAACGAATTTTTGTCCTAGGGTCACGCCCAATTTTTCTTTAGTTGTAAATACTTAGAAAAATTTCGAAAATTCAGTAATAAAAATACTCAAAAAAATCGGACTTTAAATCCACTTAACGTAATATTGATATTTATCATTTGATACATGGTAAAAAAATTATTTCACACTAGTGAGAAGAAGTTTGTGTTGCTGACATTAATACTTTAAAAATTTAATTTTTCTCTGCACCTTTCCTCAATAAATAAAACGTTTAACACACGTCGTAGTAATTAAACAGCAATAATATGCTGATGAAATCTAAACAATTTCTTTCTTATTTTTCTATTCTCAGTAACACATAAAAATTACAGAAAAAGGAACTCAAGATTCCCCCATCTCTTCCCAAAAAGAAGACGACTTATTAGATCCAAACAATCTCCTATGGTCTGATGAAATCGACAAAGAACAAGCTGCTGAAGCTAATAAGGCTTCTGAAGCACAAAAAGCTGATGAAGTTAAAGCTGATGAAGCTAAAAAGGCTTCTGAAGCCAAAAAAGCTGATGAAGCTCATAAAGCTGTCAAAGCCCAGAAAATCACTGACGCTAAGAAAGCTGAAAAGAAAAAAGTGGCTGCTGCAGCCAAGAAAGCCAAAGCGGACTTCGCCGCTAAGGAAAAGGCTGAATTAGCCGCTAAAGAAAAAGCTGAGGAAGCTGCCCAAATCCGTGCAGAAGAAATTATGGCTGAAAAGTAGGAAAAGGAGCGAAAACTCCTTCAACAACGTGAAGAACGTCGTAAAAAAGAAGAGGATGCAGAACTCCGGAAATGTTCGAGAGTGATCTCAGATACTCAGGGATCTTGTCAGAGACGCAGTCCCAGTAGGGAATTATCAGACTCAACATCCTCAGATGACACCTATGTAGCCACCACCGTTGTGGAGAATTGTGAATCCTACGCATGGCGTTGTGACATCTGATTACCCGTAGTCTTCCCCTCAAGTCACCACTGATCTGTATTACTACAACGATAGGGAACGGCTCTCGAATTCTAAGTTTATAATAACGATAAGATAAATGGGAAGTACGTCGATTCCCCAAAGGAAATAAATTCCCCAAGTCTACAAAACATCGAGGACACATTGATCAACTATTACTTAACGATGTGGTGACGTGTATAATTACGATATCGATCATCGGTGAACCAATTTTTATCCTTTTTAGACTGTTCACGTTTTCGGCCTAAGAGTGAACAATCAGTCTTGTTTTAGACGTGATAGTTTTCCATTCGTCGTGAATACAAAATATTATTCACGACAAAATACAGGTCTTTTATACGACATCAAGTCACCTTTTAAATTGTTTGCACCGATATTTTCAAATGTGAACATCGATAGTAACCTAAATAGTTCGCGATACCACTTCTTCGAATTTGAAGACGAATATTCAATCGAGATCTGTTGGTTCACCGAACTTCGAGAACCATGAGGCGATATGATTTGTAACCTGCACGATCTGATACTAGTTACCATATTTGTAAGTAACATTTTCGATTGTAATAAAACGTAAACTGTAATAACGGGATGGCCAACTTATTTATTTCCAATTACATAAATTCGCCCGACATACTTGGTAGGCCTCGGGAGCTATCGCTGGTGGGCTGGTGGCCTAACTGTTTGAGCTGGTTTGTGGTTTCGACTCTACAATTGATCGAGACTTATTGATATATTTCGAATCGTTATATCATTCCCTATACTCAGGATGTACGTTCGTTTTCGGACTTCACAGCGTATTGAAGAAATCCTTCAAACACCAGTCTTACAAGGCTTTGATTATGAGGCAATCTTATCTGAAAAAGATGCGATTGACTTATGCATTGAAGATCTGAAAAATCTCTCCACTAAAACGGATAAGGATATCATCATCCGTGCACGTAACTGCAGATGGGATTTATTAGTTAAGCGTTCACGCTTAATTAAAAAATTCTTGCCTGAAGTTGCACCGCAACCTGGTCCCCTCCGGGATTTAACCTCCCTTCAACTTCAGGAGGAGGAGCAGCGTAAAAAGCAAGTGGAACAAAAAGCTAAACAGCTTGCATGAGCCAAAGAAATTGGCAAGTCTCTCACCAAGGTTCGTACTGAGATTGATTATACCTTTCGTCAGTACAAAAAATGGGAAAAAACCATCACTGAACTCGAGAAAACGATTCGAGACAAATTTCATCTCAACGTTGTTGAATTTGAGACTAAATATCTCAAAACAATCCAGGAAGCTCCTGCAGGTTTGCCAAACCTACCACCTTTAGAAGAGGACGATGTAGATCTTGATCCCACATCGGCTCAAGGATCCAAAATCCCGCGTCTAGTAAAGGGTAATCAAACATCCAATACTATTAAACGTACTCATGCTATGATGACCAATGATGATTCTGAGGAAAATGAGCATGTGACCACTTCTAAAAAATATAGAGGTGAGTCATCTCAAATTCCAAAAGAAAATTCATCGACATCATTACATAATTTATCTATGATTAACAATCCTGTATTAGATAATGAGGGACTTCAAATCCCACAAGAATCATCTTCTGGAATTAATGTTTCACTTTTTACAAATCCACTTTCTTTTGGCTATATTCCTAAATGTTGGGAACAACAACCTCAAGATAATGTAGAAACTGGTTTCACCAACCTCAAGCCACTTAAATTTTATTTAGAGAATTGGAACGGGGATATTTTACAATATCCTGGTTTCATTAATGGTTTTAACGAATACGTAAATAAACGTAAGGATATTGCAATCTTTCAAAAGATTAATCTCTTACAAGGTGCCTTACCTAAATTTATTAATGATAAGATAAGTCATTTTTCGCCTGATATAGTTGGTTATCATCAACGTCTAAAATTTTTAGACAGTAGGTTTGGTGATGAATCAAAAATCAGAGCAGCTCTTTGGGAAAGCCTAACAGCGATCCCTACTTCTACAAACAAAATTTCTTCTATTTTGGACAGTTTTGATACTATTTCTGTTTTAATAGAAAGATATCGTTCGGTCTGCACAACCGTTGACAAGGAACAACTTTATAACATAGTTATTAAAAAGTTTCCTCCTAGGTCATATCAACATATTCTTAAGTCTAACAAACGTCACGTCAAATATTTGTTTGAGGCTATACGAAATTTTATTAAGATAAGGGAACTTTCTGACCCTAGTAGCACGTTTGGACCAAAGAAAGGTGAAAAACCTCAAAAACAAATTAAATGTATTAACCAACCTAAAGGCAGGAAAAATTTTGCTATCACTTCAAATGAGTCTAAAAAAGGAAAAGATAAATTTAATCCTAATAAAAAAGGCCCTCCTGCTAAACGTGTCAAAACTTCTGAAACTAAAGATTTTGAATCATCTTTGTTTACAGCTTCAGATGGAACAGTGTTCCTGAAATTACCAAAAGGGAAGAAGATCCCCGTCAGCATTTTACGCACCCCCCTTGTTCCACAACAGGGATGGTGCATATTCTGCGACAAGCTGCACCACAGCTTTTTATGTTGCATCATCAACACGCTCGAAGAGTGTAAGTCATTTTATGATGAGCATGACCTGTGTATCAAATGCGGTTTTCATCATAGTGACAATGAAAAGTTTTGCCGGCACATCCTGCCAACGTATTGCAGATGGTTAGACTGCATGGGCAAAGGCCATCATACAAACCTTTGCCCCAAGGCTCCTTACCCCATCACCATGGGGAAATGTGATGCGTGGATCACGGTCATGAAGAACTATAAGGCGTACCTGCCTGAAAAAAGTATGTCTGACAAACATTTAAATTTTAAAGAAATTAATACTTCTTCAAGTGACCATCAATCTTTAATTCCACAGCCGGACAACAAAGTCAAGGATGGCGGATCTAAACAATCCCAAAAAGCAGCTCCAAAGGTGCCTACACCATCAACAGTGGTTACAACTTCAGGACTACCAATCCTCAGTGAGTCTTGTTCATTTTTTAATAATAATGATACTTCTGCGCACTTTCTTACGTTTTTATCATATGTTTATGTGTCGAATACTTCAGAACCTATTGAAATTAATGGATTTTTTGACTCCGGTAGTAAGGAAACTTACATTTGCAAATATGCACCTTAAGGAAAATTGTTTGAATGAATCTCAAATTTTACGATTTAAAGGTGCTGCAAATTCAAAATCAAGTGAATTTAGATCTCACAAGGTGAAATTTAACCTCCAGAAACCTAATGGAACCAAAATTCCTCTTTTGGCAAATACTGTACCGTATTTGGCTGAAAATCTTAGTCAACAAAATTTCACAGAATTCAAACTTCTCTATCCACAATATGATCATATTGAGTTTTCTGAGTTGGACCGTGAACATACGATACATTTACTCATAGGAAATGATTATATGTGGTCCTTCGTGAAAAATGTTAGACAACTCTCTCAAAATCTGACTCTTATTAATACAGATTTTGGCCATATGCTTGGCGGATCCCTCAATTCCTTGGTTGAAAGTGATGTTTTTACTACTATGTTCTTTACGTCACCCCAAAGTGTAGAAAACTTATGGAAATTAGATACTTTAGGTATTGAAACCACTAACCTGGTTGAAGCTGAAGCTGAGGCTGAAGCACTTTGATTATTTTACAAAGATATAACGCTTGTTAATAACCGATACCAAATTAGATGGCTATAGGTTTGACCCACCTCCATTGCTTGATAATTATCGTTTAGCGATTAAACGTTTAGATCAACAATTACCTAGAATGGTTAAGAACCCACAATTCTTTCATCTGTATGATCAATATTTTCATTCTTTAATAGATTTGGAAATGATTGAACAGACAGACCACGAGAGGCCCGCTAAATTGGCACATTATTTACCCCATAAAGGTATTTATGACCCATGTAAAAGCACTCCTCTTCGTGTTGTATTCGACGGTACCGCAAAAACTAAAAAGTCGAATCATTCGCTGAATGACTGTATGTATAAAGGGAAAATTATCTTAGCGGATTTAATCTCCATTTTGCTAAGTTTCCGCAAAGATCCTTATGGTATTGTAGCTGATATAAAGAAAGCCTTTCATCAGATAGGACTACATCCAGAGGATAGGGACGTAACCCGTTTCTTTTGGATTATAGATCCTGCAAAACCTTCAGATTTAACCAATCACTTGTTGTTTCGTTTTTGTCGTGTACCTTTTGGCATAGTAACCGCCCCTTTTCTTCTAGCAGCAATTTTGCTGTACCATTTTCAAATGGTTGATAAGGAGTTTTACGACAAATTTCTACAACAATTCTATGTTGATAATTTAGCAACATCGTTGCCTATTTATGAAAAAGTAAAGGAATTATATATCAAATCTAACAAATTATTTAATGACATTTCCATGCAACTTGCTCTATGGGGAACTAACTGTAAACCAATGAGATAGGAATTTGATCCTTTGTATGCTTTAGATAAACCTCTAGTCAAGGTCTTAGGTCTAGTTTGGGACATGGAAAAAGATGTTATGTACATCCCTACCCCTAATGCTATGACAGCTTGTTGGACAAAAAGGTTATTTTTAAAAATAATGTCATCCTTTTATGATCCACTTGGATGGTTTGCTCCATCCTTAGTACCTTCTAGATCATTTATGAAAATACTTTGGTCTGAAGGGCTAAATTGGGACCAACCAATCCCCGAAAAATTGCAACCCGTAGCTACAGACATTTTAAATGATTTGATGCAAACTACTAGCTACTGTCTTCCAAGACAACTTTATGTAGGGATCTACAATCCCAATGTCTGTCAATTGCATGCATTTACCGATGCATCCAAAACAGCATTTTCTATGGCAATCTACGTACGTTTCCATAATTAGGAGTCAAATTCCTACTCAGTACGTTTTCTTATGGGAAAATCTTGTGTAACACCTATGCGACCCATAACCATTCCAAAATTGGAATTAATAGCAACCCTAATCGGCGCTAGAGGTCTACGTACTGCTCGAAAACCTATGGATCTAACAAATCTCCCTGCATTTCTATGGTCAGATAGTAAGTGTGTACTTACGTGGCTATTAGAACGCAAAATATTACCTCAATTTGTTTCAAATAGGGTAAACAAAATCAAAAGCAATAAAGCTGTTGAATATCGTTATGTACCTTCGGATGAAAATCCTGCGGACATAGGATCCAGAGGATCCACTGTGGAAAATTTAATTCAATCTTCATGGTGGACTGAACCATCTTGGTTATCCCAAGACTCCAGTTTTTGGCCTAAAACAGACCTTCATATTCTTGAAACTTTACCTGACCAACCTGAAGAAGAATCCACACCAGTGTATTGTACACTCAGAGATTGTTTAAGCATCTCACCTAAGTTTACCACTTCCTTACCTGTTGAGTCGGACGATATTTTCAATAAACAACAATCAGCAAAATTGCTCAGGATCCAAAAATCCTCGAAAAGAAATATCCCTCATTTCTTTTTGAATCCGGAAACTTCCGAATGTGAATTAATATTGCCTAATTCTACTCCAAATCCTGTACAGGAAACGGACACCGAAATAGGTCAATCCTCACAACCGTTGAACTTGTCAAAAAGTCATCAAGACATTAAAAAGTCTCTAGTACCATATTTGAGTTTCATCCACTCGCCAACCAACACTCCTTTTGGGATTAATATTGAAAAATTCAATTCCCTTCGTAAGCTTATTAATACATTTTACCAATGTCTCAAAGCTATCCGACGATTTAACCATCAGAGGATCAAAAGGAAACGTTCGTTGGAGCCATATGCAATCATGGACTGTAACTTTCATTTTGCAGTTCTATGTTTCGTTTATGCTGAGCAGAAAAAATATTTTTCCAAGATATTTGAAATGCTCTTGAAGGATAATCCTCCTAAACATGTTTCATATGAAAAATTTCATATTTGTTTAGATCCTTCTGGGATTCTGCGTATATTAAATTACTTACCAGAAATACCATATGCAAAAGATATGCTTAACCCCATATTACTGCATCCCAAGTCATATTTGACAGAACTTATTCTAATGCATATACATCTAATCAATGTACATACGTGTGTTAAGTTTACTTTAGCTGACTTCCATAAGCATTATTTTGTTCCTAAAGCATTAAAACTGCTCCCACAAATCTTGAAAAAATCATGTATTTTGTGCAAAAAATCTGAAACAAGACCGTTTAAGCAACTGATGCATGCATCTTTGCCAGATTTAAGGTTAATACCCTTCACTCACCCCTTTACTTATACGGGTGTAGATATATTTGGACCTTTTCCTGTATTTGACAAATACTTACCTAAAAGGAAAAACCAATTGGTGACACAAACCACTCCTATTTATAAGAAATGGGTATTGATATTTACATGCCTCTCTACCAGGGCTGTATATCTCTTTTCTGTTTCGTCTTTAATAACGAAAGAAATTTGGGCTGCATTTAAGACCTTTTTTGCCAATAAAGGAACACCTAAGGCAATTCTCTCTGATAATGCAGCTCAATTCCAATTGATTTCGGTGTATTTACCTCACTACTGGACCACTAACTCGGAGATAAAGGACAGTATGTTTATGAAAGGCATTAAATGGAATTTCATACCAGCAAAGGCACCATGGTATGGTGGAATGTATGAACGCATTATCGGAATAATAAAGCAAGTCTTTTACCCTGTACATGGTCATACTTCCATTTATATCCATACCTTTCAGTCTAGTATAAAAGACATACAGACTATGGTCAATCAAAGACCTCTGTGCCCGTCATCTGATGATCTAGGTCAACATACCTTGACACCAGCGCATTTTCTCCATGCGAACTTAGGACACTTAACAGTCCCTCCTGACCAGATGTCACAGGATTCAACTCCTACAGCTAGACAGCTACTGGATATGTAGAAACTTGAACAAGATTATCTCACAAAACTGTGGTTATCTTGGAAAAGGGAGTACTTACTCTATCTTAGGGACAGGCCACCTACAGCCTTACCTAACGCATATCGAATGGTATCTTACGAACCACAGGTAAATGACATAGTACATGTGTTAGATTACACGTCTAAACCTGGAGTTTACAAACTCGCTCGGATCACCAATCTGGAAAAATCGCATGATGGAAACATCAAACATGCGAAAATTGAATTTTCTAGCAAAAAACAGTCTTCACAACCACTGAAATTTCTTGCTCCCCTCGAGCTCAAATCAAAGAATAATAACGATTAGAAATAATTAAACCTTTATTCTTGATTTAGATGAACCTCTGACTTGACACTTGTAGACCTAGATTTAATAATCTCCTAAATGTCCCTAGGGTCCGCCATAATTGAATACTATGCTGGTAAAAAAGTATACTTTTGATTTTTTGGCACCCACTATTGTTGTCAAGTTACCTCACGAAGGATCACGGACAATAGGCAACAGAGTACTCATATAAAACACTAACAATGTTCGCAATATGCTGATTCCCTGACTATTCCTTTTACAGAATCCGTTCTCTATGGCCAATAAAAATCCTCTATTCCTCTTGCTAAGGCGTCCAGCAATTGCCAGAAACGATGTTTCTCGAAAATGTATATATATATATGTATATAAATATACCTTTTTGCGTTTGTAAAAACATTTCTACAATTTTGTAGTTTTATATTTTTTAAATAAAATTTGTACTTGTCATGTCTTTTTCTATTTCAGATTAAAGGTGAATCTCATAGGGAGCCTCCGAAGTCTTCCCGTGTCCACCACCCCCAGTGTTGTGGCTCCGCCCACAGGTCCCAGCGCATAGCCTGTGCGCTGGTTCTCCCACTACACTCCTAACAGAGTTGCGTGGGGTTACTGGTGTTGAGGCTAGGCAGTTGTGAGTTACAAGGCGTGCGATGCAGGTGTGTGACTCTAACCAACTTTATATGGTCCCTTGGACCTTAAAACACTTAATTATAAGCTTCTACCCACTACAATAAATACATTATTTTGTTACATAAAAATGGACTAAGTTTTTCTATTGGCAATGGGCCAGTCTTTGGTCTATTTTGTGTTGGTGTCTGCTAACAGCTCTTTTGACAAGATGTTCCTTGAAGCACATAGGCTAATCCGGTAATCTTTTCTCATAATTATGCATAGTTAAAAGCACAGTAAAATCATTACATGGCTGTCTGTGCAGATTTAGGCAAGACTTTTACGTCTTTGTTGGATACTGCTGACAGATGACATCCTCGAATTCATACTTATTGAGTTTGTTGTGAAAAGTATGTTGGTGTTGTGAGATGTATCTCTGAGATTTGTTCACCCGGGGTGGCATACCACAACTGGACGTTGGATTACATCTTGATATTTAATCTTTGCTCTGAACAATGTTCTTACATACATAGTGAGCTTATATCCTGTTTTTCACTGTTTGTAGTTATTAAAAAAAAACATTTTTGGGTGGAGTTTGATTTCTCGACAAAAATGAAAATTTCATTTGGTTGTATCAGAAGTAAAGCACTGCGGGTCACATAACATTTTCCGTTATTCAAGTTTGTAGCTGTAAGTACTGAGATTAGACCTATGATATTAAAAATTATTCCTTTTCACGATAACTGTTAAAAACTCGGCTGGTTTCTAAATAAAATTGATTTTCTATAGAATAATCAAGAAGGTGCGTTGAAAACAAAATCTAAAATTCAACGTAAAATCATAAGCTTTGTTCATTTAGAACAGATTCTTTAAATCAGATTCAGATTTAAAGGGGCTATTCTGTAAATATCAGGATGTTGATAACTTACGGGTAACAGATAGTTACAGAATAATATCCCAAAATGTAAATCTGATTTAAAGAATCAGCTACAGATGAATATACATAGAATCAACTTAAAATTAGCCATTAAACTGGAAATTTCAAATTCCTGAGAATGTTTTTGAAGAAAAGTGATTTTTGGATAAAGTATAACGTAGGGTAATATTAATATTGGTAATATTGGTTTGGATTATTGATGTGTAAACATCTCAGCACTTGGTCTACAATGGGGGCTAAGTGATAGTTACAATCATCATATTTGAGTAACTCTTACAATTGTAACTCTCATTTGTGTTTGTAGAGTATGCGAACAGCTGACTTGCATGTGTCTACACACCGTACAATAACAGACCTAAAACGAACAGAGCGGACACACTCAGGTCCGCTATTCGTTTTGGGGCTTTTATTGAAAGTTGCCAAATACATCGAATGTACCGGTGTTTGTTATTTCACAAACCTACTACCTGCCTACTTGCCTGCATGATTACCGCTACGGGCAATAAAATAATATAAAGGGAAGACCTTTTTGATTTTCGGTTATTTGTGGACTAAATGAAAAGAAATAGTTTTTTTTTTTCTAAACTGGTTAAACTGTCTGATACTACTATAAAGGATAACTGCGATCGAGCTAAATGAAATGATGAGCACCTCTCTTCTTTTTTCTTTTTTTTCATTTTTTTCATTTTTTTTTATTTTTTTTATTTTTTTTATTTTTTTATTTTGCCGACAACAATAGACACTATTCATATATTTAATCGTGGTTAGTTACACTGGAATGAAATTTTATTTTTGTCACCCAAGAAAGAAAACCTCCGTGAACAAATATAAAAGTGCCTTATGCATATAATTGAAGCTGAGTAACTTTTTTGTTGTAAAAAAGCTAATGATTGAAGGAATGAAAGCATTTTGTGATCAATAATTACTGTTCACATTTTACTAAAAATTGAGGCCTCTGAGAGTTTTATAAAAAAAATTTTACACTTTGATAACAGTAGGATTACAGTAGGTAAGCCTATTTCAAAAGGAATCAATCGATTATTTTTTGAGTAGCTCCCCTTGTATATTTAAAAATTTTGTTTCAATGTGAAAATGAAACTAAAAAGGATTAAAATGAGAAAAGTTTTTGAAGAAAAAATAAAACCGACTTTAAAAATAGATCTAAATGTTCTAAAAGAAGAAAAGTAATCTTTTCCAAAATTTCCTCACTGTTTTATCAGAATTTATTATTGACGTAGGCAATTAGTTGAAAAACTTTCAGTAAACTTCAGGGAAATTCATAATATCCTTCATGTCAACAAAAAATGGTGGATTATGAAAGTTGATAGATCTGGAGAATTTTTAAAAGGGTCAATTTAATTTTTTTTGGGATTTAGATCTGTTTTTGAAGTGAGCTTCATTTTTTATTTAAAAAACTTTTTTTTGGGGCCCTAGAAGATTTTCTAACAGAAAGCTAACTTACCTACTGTACATTTGTTACGAATGGACAGTAGTATAGTCATTGGTATCCTATTCCTCCCCCCCAAAAGAAAAGAGTTGAGATTTAAAAAAAATGAAAAGTAAAAGTTCTACAAGAAATATTGGCAAAATTCTCACGGTGACGTTCGTTTTCTGACAAAATTTATTTTTTTTAAATGTTCAATATTGATTGAGAAAATAACCAGTGTCTCAATTTTGGACTGAAAATAAAGACGTTCCATAGATTTAAAAATAAAATATTTCAATAATTTGTTGACCTAAGGATGTTGTCCTTGCTTAGATCACAGCCTGGTCATGAATTTGTCAAATTTAGGATGACAAAAATTTTCTTATAAAAATATAAACACCAAGAAAACTTATTATCAGTTTTGTAACAGTCCATAGGTCAGTATATTATTTATAGGAAAATATGTTGTTAAAATTTGGAACATAAGACATATGATAAGATTTGGAGGGGTTTTATTCGGCCCATGTTGTAAAATAATGTAATTTATACTAATCACTGTATTAATCGTACAATCCGTTAATTATACTTCGCAAAATATTTTTCCCGTATTATTTTGCCAATTATTTCCTCATATTTGATGCGTATGTGTCACTACCCACACAGGCGCACACAGACATGAAAAACAAAAGGTTAGTTGTTTTCCTCCGAAAAAATGATGCCAGCAAACTTCCGGGGCTTATATATATATAAAGAAGTCTATAATTATGTTAAAAGTAATCTCAAAATTGACCAAACCGATGTTGATGAATTTTTGTATGTGCATTCTTCATGAACCAACCTAGGAAAGTTCTAGACATAATTTCATTATTTCTTTATTCCAGAAAATTTATTTTTAAAGGAAAATTGATGAAAGCTGGATTAATAGCACTGCATGTGTATAAAATGAACAGAGGAAAAAATTATGTGAATTTATTAGCGCTGCATTTTGTGGCCTTTTCCTGATTCTTAAATTTACAGGACATGTTTTTTGAGGCGCTAAATTTGAATTTGATGACCTCAAGAGGTCCAAAAAGGGAAAAATTTTTGATTTTCTTATTTTATTGCGTAATATATTATAGAAAAATATGTATGTACTTTTGAAAATCCTAACCACTAAATATAAGAACATAAATACCACCACCAAGACTAATAAATTGATATCTTGCAATAAATACTGATATAGAGGCATGTCTGCAGCAGCAGTTTGTAAATGTTTTGCACCCTTATGCAGGATGACAATACATAACACTTTCTTGAGGAGTCATGGGAATGTTCTTTAGAATTCTGGTGATTATTTGCATTTGCTCTCGATATCTAAAAAATTAGTATGGATTATAAGAATGACATTGCAAAAAAAAAAAGCATGAGTTCCACAGGGGCTATACTCATTTAGGATTGACATGTAAACATAACAGTGTAGTTGTGCAAGCGTGCATGCTGTGCACACACACAACCACACACTTACACATCATGTAATACACACACACACATACTGATGGAATGGGACAACTGCAGATCTGATATGTACATGTACCAATAGACCTAAATTACAGCCAAAACTAAAAGGGGTAGAAAAATTTTTTTTTTTTAAATCATTATTCATTCCCAACTGAAAAAAGTCGCTAACCTTGATTTAGTGAAAAATCATAATTGAGGAAATATTTATTTGGACATGCTAACAGCAGACTTTGTATGTTTATCACATTTTCTCATGTTATGGAAGTTTAACGGACTCAAATTGTGTATTCTGTGATTCTTGCCAGAAGAAGAGCAGACATTTTTACACACTGAAATACAGAGCAATGGACCGAGAGCGGACTTTTTTGAGATGTTGCCAAGCATTACAGTTTATTGATGTTTGGATTGGAAAGCTACAACTACTAAAAATGTTGACTATTATAACAAATCGATATTTTCTTTATCATTTCTTTTTTTCTTTTTTCTATTCAGTAATTCTCCGTTTTATTATAATTCCTTGTTAAGATAGGTGTATTATTTTATTTCTTACAAGATATTGTACAGCTATTTAATTCATCTGCTATTTTATTGCAACAAAGAAAAAAAGAAGAGATTCAACAAATAGGCCTATAATATGTTTATTTTAAATGACAATACTACGTTTTCAGGGGTAATGAATTTGAATCTGAATCCACTCTTTTCAATGGCCTCCTCTATAATCGAAGCACATGGAGCACCAAGTACATATTTGATGAAAAAATTTCCATAAAATCTTATACCTTCATATTATATTAATGGGCAAAACCTTTAAAATGGAATCCAAAAAATATCACTCACCACTATGTTGATCATCCTAAGCAAATACGCACTGTGTGACTCTGAATTAGTTTTTCACATGTACGGTATTATTTTAGTCAATAGACAATCAGCTTTATCACAAAAATAGTTCTGTAAATAAATTAATCTTTTACACCAAATTTTCTATCTCGAATGTTATAAAAACATGTTTCCAAATAATTCATTGACGAGCTATGAAATGAGGAAAGAAAATAATTCCACGTAGGCTCATATAATTGTGAAAAAATTTCAAATGTAGAGTGATGTTAAAAAATGGTTTGGAAGGTAGGCAAAAAAGAAGATGGTTTATTATTGGAAGATGAAGGTGGGTTAAAATTTTTAAGCGAAGAAACAGTTTTGGTTTTGGGTTGACCCAGTGGGGTAAAGGACTGTCAACATACCTCGCAATCAGGAGAGCCTAAAGCAGAAGAGACCCTTGTTAATGTCAAGAAATAATAGAAGAAAGCAGGGTAGTAAACAAATGGAACCCCAAAATTTTTGCAGGGGCACCGAATCTTGTGTTACACTATTGAGTTGATACCCCTATATACGAGCCTATTACAGACACGTTTGTATGTGCTACATACTTGCCTATTTCTACCATCTATTATATTTTATAACTTTAACTTAGAGGTTCTATGCATCAGCACGTTAATTTAATAATTTATACTTTCATCCAAAACTAGTTTAGTAATCGCACAAAACTTAGTTTTATGAAATTTATACCTTAAATAAGAACCAATTTAAAAAAAAAATTATAATTTTTTAGTTTTTCACCAAAGAATTCTTCTTATAAATAGGTATGAAAGAACCGAAGAATCAATCTCATCCTGCTTGTCACCACTGTAAATGTGGAAAATGTGTCTCCATAATCCGTTTTTCATAGATATCACCCCATTATTGATTTTATTGTGAAAATCACTCCTTAAGAAAATATTCAACCTAATAGAAAAACATATTTCCAACCAATTCTTTTTGGTTCACAGGGGGAAAAATAAATGTAGGTAGTTCTATATAAAAATTAAGTGTAAATTTGGACTCAGTGCCTTAAAACATATAAGATGTATCATTTAATTTTTTAAGAAAAAATCATGCCAACCCTTTTTTTGGTGTAACAGGAGGCCTATAATAAGTACTTAAATCTAAAAATGAACTAAAAATTTGAGCCAAGTACCTCAAAATGTAACGGATAATGTATCACTCAATTTTCAATGAAAAAATACCCTGACCTCTTACTTATCAAAATTTGGAATCTGATCTGAAAAAATTGAAATTTCTAAATAATAAACGTGTGACAATGATTCAAATACTTGTAGAGGAACAGATTTTTTTTTAATACATCAAAATTTGAAAATCGTGCTTAGTCACAATGTTGGGCTCAACCTGAAGTATTTATTTGAAAATTTTGATAAATTTTGATTTGGTTATCAATGAGAAATGGCTTCATCAAAAAAGTTGTTCTGTGAGAGTGTATATAAGGAAGCTTTGTTCGACATTGCCTTGTTTGCTTCAACTATAGATTTTATCAACCATTTTTCTGATCTGATTTTTGTTACAAAAATAATTTTTAGGGAGTGATAACATCATAATTATAGATTTATAAATTTTAAGGGCAGTGTGAGAAAATTGAGAGGCGTCCTGGTGATTTATAGGGAGTTGATGATGAATGTGAGAGGCCTCCAAAATAGGAGAAATGATTGACATTGATATATCTTATGGTTAGGGGTTAATTCTGAATTTTTTTTATCCAATTTTTTCATTATGAAGGAGATTGTTACGCAAGTGTAATGATGTCATAGTTATGGATTTTAAAATTTTAAGGGTTTGATGAAGAGTTTGAAGGGCATCCTGGTAATGGCCAGAAGGCTGATGAGGAGCTCAAGATATACCCTGGTGAAAGAGAGTGACAGTGAGTGCCTGGTGATGAAGTAATAATTTTATACATAGAAATTTTAGTAAGAAGGTGAGATATTTCAAGGGCATCCTAGGGATGGAAATGGCGAAGCCAGAGGTTTGAGATATCACTTGTAAGGGTCAATGATAAGGGGTACCTGTAGGAGATGATAACTATAGGATAGGATGAGTGGTTTGAGACAAATCCATGAACTAGTGCTTTTCCTATAATGGATAAGATTTTTAGTAAAATGCCTAAATGGAATTACCTAGAACCTTACTTCTCATTTTCAAAACTATTTGTCCTATATCTCACCCATTATTTGTGGCAACAATTTTTTCATGTTGTTTGAGTTGGAAAGGCTAACTTATTCTTAAAGCTTCTATTATTCTAACCAGAAAACAAAAAATTAAGAAAAAATTGAAATATTGAGGATGGTGAATGTAGCAAAATATGTTATCTTTCGAAAAGACACAGTTTCTTTAATACCTGTATTAGTTGGTTATCATAATATTCGAGTTGTTGGTCATTTTAGCTTCAATCTTCTCACCTTTTCTTAAAATAATAATGATCTCCAATTTTTTGTTAAAATTTAGACTTATTTTATTTTGTTTTTTGACTACGTGACTAAAAGTTTCTGTTCTTCCTCTCAATTTGTTTCACAAATTCTTTTTCTTCATAGGTGACCCAAAAAATAAACTATTTCATTCACTTGAAAAAGTTATAAGAAAAAACTCGTCAAATATCTTATTGAAAATTAACATTTTCACCTATCGTCTATTCCATTTCCATGTTAATATTCTTTTACAGCCCCAGTTTTTTATATACCTAATTATTCATTTTTCAGAATTCATAAAAAAATTATAAAGCAGAACTGAGAACTAACTTTCAACAAACTTGGTCCAGAAACCAAAAATTTAGGTGAAAACTTTCTAATTTGATTATCTATGGCAATTAGTTTTTTTGAGTTTTCATTTCTCATGACTTACACAATGCAGCTTAAGTAAAATTGAGAACTGACTTTCAAAAAAACAGGTTTGGAACAAAAACAGTCAGTGAAAACTTTCAAACTTTATTACATTTCTTGATTTTTTATGTTTTCATTTCTTTGGACTGTACCTAAAGTATAATTGAGAACTAAATTTCAAGATAATAAGTATGGAACTAAAACTTTCGAACTTTATTATAGCTCTTACTTACTTTAATTCTCACTTCTCAGAACTGACACAAAAGCTATAAAGTAGAACAAAAAACTAACTTACAAAAAGAACAGGTCAAAAACTAAAACTTTTAAATGTTATAGTGAATAATTTCAAAATTAATTAAAAGTTTCAGTTGATCAAAATTTCCCTTCTCAGAATTGACATTGAACTAAATGTTTAAAACCACTGAGTAAAACTTTGATCTAACTTTAAAAATAATAGATTCATATCCGAAATTTTTGATTTTTAATAATTACAACTCTCAGAGTGAAACTTTTGATACAAAACTATGCAGAAACCATCAAATGATAGGCACTTTTCATTTAAGACAATTTACAGAGAAATTGAGCCCAAAAATTGAGTTTGATTACTAATTATGTTATAACTTATAACGACTTGTAGAAGAAAGAAAAAAGATAGAAGTAAATTTGTAACTAAAAATTACTCACCCCAAGGTGATTAGCCAGGGAGGTTCCTAGTGTGATCCGTAGACACGTTGAAGATGGTGTCATCACCCTCGCAACTGCAGATGTGGTCGTGGAGACTGTTCGCTGTTTTTGGGAAACCTCGGGCTTCAGGTCGACGGTGTCGATGTCAATGCCCATATGATCAGCCAAGCAGTGCGTTAAATTCCGCAAGGTAATTTCCGACTGCTGAACAATGGTAGAATACCAGCCGTCAATGAGCGCCAACATATGGAGTACTCCAGCTGGGTGTTAATGGAAATTGATCCAAAATTCCCTCTATTGAACACAATATCTGGAATCAATCATTCGATGAAGCCAAATGGAACGTTGGTGGTAGTGGTTTGCAGCGAAGACTGCTACAATAGAAACTGGCTGTACATAAATACACATTTTGAGGAAAATAAAAATCCACAAAGCGGTTGGATAGTTAAAACAAAACTTAAGTTTATTGATTTGGTGCTTAATGATTATTTTTGATTGTAAGAGAGGAAGTAAGCTTCGATGGAGGAGACTCCTTCAAAAATGTTTTTAGAGTTAAAAGAATTGACTATATAGTGCCTATATTTTTGCTCCTGTAGGATACAAAAATATTGGCTGCCCCCATATCTGTACACAGGAGGGATAGTTTGAGGTCAAATACCCCAGATTCCAAGAAACTAATAATTTTTCAAGCGGAGTGACCAAAAACGTTTTTTAGATGTTTTTTGTGTTCAATAACATAAATTTAATTACTTATAGACTTCTGTTTTTGGTGGGGGGTGGTCGTGGTGGTTTTTATAAGCTTTTATTCTACTCACTACTGCCATTCTAAAATATACCAATACTACAGCAACCTTCCGTAACCAAATAATAATTATTTCCTGTGAAGATAAAGCCAAAAACAAAAAATAATAAAAGTTTATCTTTTAAAAACACGTTTTTAACCTAAACTTATTTCCCTTTCAATTGGAAAAATTTGCCGCCCCTTCAAGGCGGCTGCTGCAAGCAGTCGCTGGAAAGGCTTACAGGGATCTTGCAAAATTTCATTCCATTAATTAGCATAATCTGCAATGCATATACCCAGCTAGACTTTTGTTAGGTATGCTAAATGTTAAAATAAACTGTAATAGTGTCCTGGATATTGAGTCTAATTGAAATTGCCTCTGATTTTTATTAATATTGAATTAGTACCATCGTTTGATAAAAAAAAGGAATGGCCTACCCCCCCCCCCTACTTAAAATTTAAACGGAAATTTTCACAATCCATTTTGTTTTTCCTTCATTTTTCAATATGAATTTGACTTGTATCAACTACGACAAGTGTCGATAATTTTCTTTAAAACCTATATTTAGAAGTTGAAATGATGCAGCTGGAAACAATATGCTTCCCATGAGTCCTGTCCTCATTTGGTTGCTATCAATTAATACTGTTTTTATTACCTTTTCCTGCAGATGATAAACTATACACGTGTATAGGCATTCGGCATGCCATCACTAACTAATTTTTATACGCTTTTATTCTATTCACTCAATTTGTTGAAGTACACGGGATGACCAACTTCAGCGCTGCTTTCACGTGTTGCAATACACGCACACATACACTTATATCCGTTTTTATCAGTTGTTTTTTCAATTTTTGTTTCTGTTTCGGAAAAAAAAAGTGAGAAATTTTATTTTCTCTTTCGCCGTTATTTTCTTCTTCAAATTATAAAAGCGTATTTTTTAAAAACTCCTTTTCAACCTAATTTATTATTCTTACAAATTAAAAAAGTTGCGAGTTTTTAGTGGGTTAAATTTATTGTAAAATTAAAATTTTATTGCAGCTACCAACAGACCCTATAGTTTTTGTTTATTTGAAATTTTAACTTTTTACCAATTAGGTACATTTCATACGATATTCTTATGAATACGTATATAAAATGTTAATTGTCATAAATATAACTTTATCGCGAAATAAGTTTAGGTATTTTGATCTAGAACAAAGTACATCTCAGCATTCGATAGAGTCGACTTCATCAACACATATATTTCATAATTTCACTTTCATCGCCGACATTCACTGCTGTTGTGTTAAAGATGATGTTTTGTTATTAAGTAAGTTATCATAGTTACCATATCTCTACGTTTTTTGCACAGCTATATATCCGGTCAACCATGACATTAAAAAAAATAACGGTATGTATTGATAAAATCTATTCATATGCCTAAGTATAGTAACTGTCTGACGCAGTTGTATGATGTGGGAAATAGAAATAGAATTTTCCAATGATTTAAATGTGCCTATGAAAAACAATGCAAAAAACTTTTAAAGAAGTTTACCAACTTTTAAAATAAAGTAGGTAGGTAGGGTAAAGGCCGTAGTTTACGAAACTTTAAGAGAAATTTCAGCTTTGAAGCTTAACTGTGAAATCAGTTTTAAAGTTAAAGTATTGTTTCACGACTCCCTGGAACCCGAAATTTATCTAGTATAAATTTTAAATATAATATTGAATTAAATTTTATTATTTTCAAAACCGATAACAATAAAACTAAAAAACATAAAAATCCTTAGTTTGTGACACTAATGGTTTAGATAGTAACAGTTACTGCATTAGTTTGCGACACTACCACCAAAATAACCTACAACAATTTTACTTTACCAAATAATTATTTAATAGCTCCTTGAAATGGGAAATCTATCTATTACTATCCATTTTGAACTAAATTTCATTATTTTCATAATTTTTAATACTGAAACAATATAGTATCAAGATCCTTAGTTTGTGACACTAATTGTTCAGATATTAACAGTTATTGCTTTATAGTTTGCGACACCTTTGTTAAAAAAACATACACCAACTTCACTTCATAAAATAAAAAGCTTTAATGGGGAATACTGAAGGTTTGTTTCATCTAAAATGTAACAGACATTACAGTTCATGTCTATAAACCTACAAATGGCTAAAAATTCAGCTGTTGTAATCTAATTCATTGACTTTCTGTTTTTGCACTAATTTGCAACAGAAGTATTACAAACTGATGAAATGACAAATTTCAGGTATTAGTTAGGTTTAAGTCAAAATAATAAATGAAAATTTGTTATTTCATACAAAATACATGCTTTTATCCATCTTTCAGGGTTGTTATTTCAATAACAGAAGTTCTTCAGCTATTCAAATAAACTTCTGGACCATGAGTAATCACTTTTTAAGAAATTATCAACTGAGTTAGGCAGTTAGAAAAAGTGATAATTTTTGACTCCTCAAAAAAGTGAATATTTAATGTTTTTTTATACCTAGATGATTAATATTTTATATGTGTATGAGATGTTTTCAAAATAAGAAGATAGAGGGCGTCTCAACAGTTGCTTAACATCTTACATTACTACAGCAGTAGCCTTACTTTTTACATATTTAGGTGAAAAGTGTCGCAAACCTATAAAGTGTTGTGAATTACTTACTACTGCCCTTACCTTATCCATATTCAATTTATTAACTCTTCAATATCTGTATTATACTAATTAAATAGGTAATTTGGCATATTCCAGCCTAGGAACTTTCAAATCTTCAATTGCACCCAAACTGGAAATAAGAGAGGACCTCGATAGGACTTTATGGGATGAAGTTGCATGATTTGCTGCAGTCACAAGTGACATAATAATGTGTGGTGCATGATACAAAATTCATAGCATTGAAAATTTTGTGGAATGTATGGCATCACTGCAAATTTTGGATACAGATTTTCATTCACTCACTTTTTAACATTGAAAATGTTTAACTTCACAGTATTGTGATCTGTTTTAAAACTGTTGTAATATTGGAAAGATGGAGACAAACTTTACATGAAATAAAACACAAGGTTTTAGGAGATGAGAAAAGAATATAATTTCAGCTCCGAGGTGGGGAAATCCAGAATGCTCAAAACCCTACCTGGCATGCAATTACTTTACAATCAATTTTTCTATAAACAATTATAATCACAATTAACACACAATTATTGATTATTAATTATTCTCTATCAACTCTCTTCAACACATGTATGTACGACCAACTGAACTGTGATTGCATCATCCTATTATGGAATGATGATTCACAGTGTTGCCAGTGGAGGAATTAAACATGGACAAATCCATTGTTCAACAAAAATGGTGCAAAAATTTTCTGACATCAACAATCGATGAATGTGTGTGCGTGCAAAGATCCTTGTTGGTAGGCATTAAGAAAACTAAAAGACTGAAGAAAAATCGGTGAAGAATATGAGAAAGAAAAAATAATGACAGTTGTAGGTATACAAAATCGACACAAAAACGAATGAATAAATCCGGTCAGTCACAAGTTGACGTTATCACATTGTTATTAGTTGAAACTGAGTCCAAACAAACAACAGTGTACCGGACATGATTTTCAATAAACATATTTTCAAATTCTTTAAAAAAAATAAAAAATATCAGTGAAAACCGCATTTAAATTGGTTGGATAAAATGAGAGAAAATGAATGGTAAAGGTGAGTTGTCAAAAAACATTGTAATATTTTTTGAGCAGTGGGTGTGATGTCATAGAATTGACAAATCAGCAAACTTTTCACCTCTTTCACAGGTTTCTCATTCATTCATTCCTCACTCTCCTGTGTTTGTACATTGATTTAGTTAAGCTCATCAATTTAGAAAGTTCATGGTGACTGTGAGAGAGGGAATGAAAGGATGTGCACTTGCAACCCCCCATCCCCTTATTTATAGACAATTCAAAACACTGAAAAACAATAAAAACTAAGAAAATCAAAAACCAATTATTCCTTATTTGTTTTTATTGTATTAGAGCACAGCCTTGGAAAAATTTTTGGCGGTGCCTGGGGAGTTATTTACTTTGAGGGCTGAGTTCATATTTGCCACCCACTTTTAGATTTAACCCTTCATTTAGCCCCCTGTAGCCCAAGAAATGGAATTAAGATAATATTCTTGGATGTTATTGAGTGATACATCAATAATATTGTTTTTTGAGGCTCTGAGTTTTCATTTATAATCCATTTTTAGAATGAACCCCTCCTTGGCCCCCTGTGATCCCAAATAGGGGGTTCAAATAAAATTCTTAGATATTATTGAGTGATACACCATAAATAATATTTTTTCAGGCACTGAGATTATATTTACAATCCATTTTTAGATTGAACCACTTTTTTTCTTCCTGTGGCCCCAAAAAAGGGGTTGCAATTATATCTTCACTTATTATTGAGTGAATTATTAGGTATTGGATGCCCATGTTTTTTGAGACCAACAAAAAACAACAAAATTCAGTAAAACCACTTGCCCAGCTTACTTGTAAGAAAAATAAGATTTTTGTATTCGTACTCAGAAACTTGTAAAACATTATAAACAATATATCACACAATAAAATGTGAAAAGTCAAAATTAGCTAGTTATATCTGAACCACTTTGGATAACATTATAAGGAGTTGAATGAAGAAATACATGTCAAAATGAAACTTCGAGTCTAAAAAAATTACCAACAATGAATCACACAATATAATAGGAAAATTCAAAATTAGCCCCTTTCAGAGCCCCTGTGGGATCACATAATGGGTAAAATTAAGAAATTACGTCAAATTCAAAATCAGCAGCTAAAAAACTATTACCAATGATGTATTACACTACAAAATATGAAAAGTCAAAATTTCCCCTCATTTTGAACCTTGGGGGTCAAAAATGAGTTAAATGAATAAAATAAAGTCAAATTTGAACTTGGTGCCTCAAGAAACATTACAAATGATGTATTACATAATAATATGTAAAAAAACAAAATTGGGCCCTTTTATGAGTCCCTTGGGCTCAAAAAATTGATCAAATTAAAAAATTATTGACAAATTTGAACTCAGCACCTCAAGAAACATTACAGATGATGTATTACATACTAAAATGTAAAAAAACAAAATTAGGCCCTTTTTTGAGTCCCTTTGAATCAAAATATTGATCAAATTAAAAAACTTAAGGTCCAATTTGAGCTCAGTAGCTCAAAAAATATTTTTTTAAGGCATAAACAAACAATATTATACCACTTTTGTGTTGAGTTGGATAATTTCAGTGTATATATGTTGAAAGTTCCAAGAAAATGAATTTTTGGCCCATATCTGCTGCCCTTTTCTTATTTTTGGGATTTAAAAAAAAAAAAAAAAAAATTAGATGTGATACTCAAGCACCCTCATACCAATTTTCAGCCTTCTACCTCAGTGAGAAGTACAAAAAATAAATACAAATAGAAACTCAAACTAATTGAATCCTATTTACTTAGGTGATAATTTAGACTTTGAGCTTTCTGCGCCAAAAGTTTTCTTGGGTCCTGAAATTAAATGTGCGCCCACCCTTGCTTCAAAGTCATTTTTAAAAGTCAATTTTGTTCAGTAAATTTTCACCAAAAACCTACTTAAAATGAAGTATTAATGAGATGTATTGAAACCAGCAACCTCTGATAATGCAAAATACAAAAACGTGAATTCTATGACATCACAACAACAGGGTGCGCATCAAGGTACCGTTTTAGATGCAGCGCAACTTTGACATCTTATATCTTCCTTTCTATTTAATATTTTTCAAAAAAAATTTCAGAACCTTCATTCACAGGCCTTAGACTATCTCTCCCATTAATTTCAAGTAATTTTGAGAGTCATGTCCGGTACCCTATTTTACCCACCTAACCATCTATTTTGTATGTAAGAAAAGTGAAAGAACATTTTTAAAGGGTGAGGACTAGGGGTTATAACCAAAACACTTTTGGGTTTAGTGGTTATTGGGAACCGATAAAAATCTATTTTGGTTTCTGGTTACTTGTTATTGATTGAAAGTGTAATTATTTGGTTTTGGTTAACCAAAACAACTTTTCTGGTTATTGGTCAAGACAAAATTTGGGATAAAAGAGACAAAAAAAATTTTCTCCAGGTCAAATTATCTATAATTAATAATTTTTCAGGGAATAATTAGTAATTTTTGAAAATAATAATCAATAATATTGATATTTCATGAAAATCAATAAAAACCGATTCTTTCTGATTATTGTTCTGATTAAAGGTTTCAGCATTTTATGGGAGTTGGTTATTGATTATTGGTTAGGTGAAAGTTTTTTGTTTTGGTTATTGGTTCCTTAATCAATGTTGTTAATTTGTTTCGGTTTTCAATGGTTGTTGTTCTGGTTATGGTTGTGGTTACAAGCCCTAGTGAGGACTATGTAGAAATTATATTTATTGTCATACCGTTAGCCTAATATGATACTCTGAATAGTACGATTAACTTTCTACCTTAATGTTCTATAAAAATTTGCAATTTATTTCCATTTTTTGTAATCATATGAGAATTTACACATGTTTTTGATAACGATATAAGTTTGTTTGGACCCAAAATCGTCTACCTGAAACTTTTGATATATTTCAGACTAGTAGTGACGTCACACGTGACTGATATATTGATAATCGACAATTGAAAAGAACAGGTTCTAAACTGAAACTTTCGAACTTAATTACAGCTCTCAGAATAGATCTTTCGAAACGAAACGTGGCAGAAATCATCTAAGAATAGGCACCTATATGAGGTTAAAATTTTGTGAAAATCTGTTCAGTGAGAGAGGCTTGTGAAATAGGAAAATTCAAAATTTAGCCCTCGTTTGATGGCCCTGAGGTTGAGAAATTGGTCGTACGAAAAAATGAACGTCAAATTTGAAAATTTTTGTAAAATTTCTTCATTATTTGGGACTCTTTCATTAGGTATCCAGTTTTATTGATAAAATTATACCTAAATATAAGAAGTGGTTATTCCGGAATAGGTACGTGTGCATGAAATTTTTGACATAAAGAAATAGTTTATTTACGTAAGTAACAATTATTACGAAAAACCTAGAAAAAGTTTGTCATACCTAATACAATAATACTATATTTGAAGGATATTTCAGAAGGAAAGTCTTGAATTTAATTTCTTTTTCATGATATAGCAGACGCCACTTGATAGTATTATTCATAATAGGATCAACTGCTTTATTGAATCAAATTAAGATTGGTACACCCCTCTAAAGCATTAAGAAACGCTAACTTTTTATTTATTTATTTCTTTTTTGTTTGTTTGTTTTACTGAAACAGCTTCTTAAACAATTTAAAACACAGAAAAAAACCGAAAAATTTATTAAATGATTTTCCTAACTAACTCACGCTCATATAATTATAACGAAACTGTGACAATAATGTACAGGAATAAAGTAGTTTTCTTTTACAAAAATATCCGATTATTTTCAGCTCTGAAATTTATCCAGTTAATAACATTTCGGCTAAAAGAATTAGTCGCTTATTAGGGGCATTTTGTCTTAGTCCTAAAGTGATTCTAATGAGCAGCGTCTATTGTAGCCTATCTAATTTCTCAAAATTTTTAGTTAGATACCGCTATGAATTTTTTCTGGAAAATCGCATGCAAATCCGTCCAGTAGTTCTGGAGTGATAATGTTTCCAATAGTTTTCAGCCTTTATGATTTTATAGAAGGTAGCATAATTATGTGGAAATATAAATATTCTACGGTGTACAGAATTAATTTAAAACACAATTAACCTCATCAAATGAGTCAATGAAGCGGGTTAAAAGTACTTAAATTCAATCTTAAACTTAATTGTACGACATTTTAGGTACTGATTGCAACTTTCTTTTCCATCTTATCTGCTGGTAATGGAGCAAATATCTTAATACTGTTTCCGTACTTCTCTCGAAGTATTTTCGGATTTCATATGGCCATTGCTAGGAGCTTACACTCGGCTGGACATAACATAACAATCGTTCATCCTTTTCCTGACGATGTAGCCAACAAAAACCTGACCTTCATCGATTCATCACGTTCTGATCAGCCAAAGCAGTCTAATTACATACCATTGAAAGAAGCCCTACAGTTAGCTGATATAATAAGTATTACCTTATTGATCATTGAAGAAGCTGAAAAGGATTGTCACAATGTAATTCAGAAAAAAGAAATACAGGTAATGTAATGTTAGCGATAGACATCTGCTCTATATTGATGAGATTGGCACTTTGACTATATGTATATTGTACTGGAGCAGTAAAGTTCCATAAGCCCAATCGTCAACATCATTATAAAAGCAACTGTGACCTTGAAGATAGAAATTTCACGCTTTCCATAGAAATCCATTTAGGCAGCATGTTTTTATGTTCGCTCAGAACAAGTGTCATACTTTATAGATTTTGTAACGAAAGTAGGCTCAAAATGTTCCTGACTATCCTGAGAATGTCCTAGGCTATTCATATTCGAAAATTAAACATTTAGAAGGATATATTTGAAGAAAATAAGAATTTAAAGATTGAAAAAATTACCGTCATAAATTTTGGTATATCCACCCATAAGAGCTACTCATTCAGATTAACACTACACCGTATATTCCCTCACTTCAGGTTTCTTTGAATTATTTTTTTTATTTTTTTTTTCCTGAGTAAATCATCCAATTACCACGGAACACTCTTTAAAAGAGCAAAAATCAACACGATCCGCGCTTTTATATTTCTTATTTTTTTTTTTTTTTTTTTTTTTTTCAAAAAATCAAACGAATAATATATTCAGATTATCCAGTGAAAAATGTATAGGAAAGGCCCCTTTTGTTCTGTTCTTGTAAATTTCTCCGCTTTTATTCGAAAAACTGGTTTAACAGGCGACGGATTAAGCGGCATCTGCTGTAATTGCATTTTCCTAAAAAAACAAAACCTACTTACAGAATCTTATTAAACCGGTTCATATTCCATGGTAATACACTTGATGTTAAATTCAAACTATTGCTGTACAAATTTTTGTAACAAGTGTTTAAACATAATACATTAGGAAACATGACCACTTCTGGTTATCGTGATATTCCCAAAAAGTATAATATCTCCTTACTCGAGGACTTAACACCTCCTAGCAATACATTAAGCAACGTAAAACTTTTTTTTATTTAAATTGCGGCGGATACGGCCTGATAGAAATAATAATTAAATCCCTAAAAAATAAAATTACCCCTAGTAATTTTTGCGCGCCCTCGGACGCATTATTTACTGTAAAAATAAACACGTAATAATATTAAAATATCAAAATTAAAATAAATTCCCGGTTAATGATAAAATTCGCCGCGAGTGCCTAGGTTAGGCTAACTGTATTAGCCTAGGTTTACTCACAATGAGCGAACTTTCTCCCATCATTTGAAAATGTGTTTTTGTTCTCTCCTTCTACGAAACCGACTCGGTGGATTAATATAATAAATAAATATATCTGTACCTGGTACGTTTTCTCCCCTCCTCTTTTTTTGTTCAACTGGCGAATTCTAAGAATGAATTTTAATTTTTCTCTTGCCCGTTTGATTAACCAGCGCATACACACATACCATTTTTCTTCATGATTTTATTCCATGTTTTTACATTTTATCAATACAATTTATGTTTTTCCCTGTCATGGCCAGACTTCGGCAAAAACCTCAGTAATGTAGGACCTAACTTATATTTGAGTACCACCTCGGATGTACGGCTACCTTTTGGTATTTTTCAAATTAATTTACCTGGTTTAAAATGGGTAAAATGCAATTCCCTGGCTAGCTGCGTGGGCTTATAATGATTTTGGTGGCTGTTGGATGTAGTTGACAGTCTACCACCTTGGCAATCAAGCGGAATGGGTTTGGGAGGTATGGGTGTTTATTGGTGGGGATTTAGCCTACCGGGGTCGCATACCACAATTGTAACTGTACATTAACATTAAAAATAATTAATTACAGAATTTTTTTATACCTTTATAAGATACACTTTTGAATAAAAAATAATCTAATGATGCGAATATTCGCAAACGTTATACTCTTAGTAGGGGCATAAAAATAGATGAACATCATGTGCTTAGTCCATACTTTCGATGTTTTGCCTAAGTTCACCTATTCAGACTATATTTGATAAAATTTATTCTTTACATTCACAAGGATATCGTGCATTGAGGTAGTTAAAAGTACGTCTTATGGTACACGGAGGTTGTCTATTTAGCGCTGGCATATCTAACCAGAAATTATGGTTCTCTACTGGTCTAATATTATATGTATAGTCCAAGGGGTTGACAATCATCTTTAGGCAGATGACGACGTCAGGTTGCGTCTCTATAGTCTAATCATAACAAATTAAGCGAGCCCAGCTGAGTTATTAAACAGGCTTTTTTTGTTTTTAGCAAATTTTGCATTCGAAGCAGATACAATTTGACATTGTGATTTTAGACTTGGTGGAGCATATGTTCGAATGTTTCTTACCAGTTGCAGAAATACTAGGGATACCTGCAATAGCTACAGCAACAGCTCGATCTGTACGAAAAATTGATTGGTTAATGGGAAATCCTTATAATCCTGCCGTATTTCCACTGGAAATGGTACCTTTGCCATACAAGATGGATTTTATGCAACGGCTTCTGAACACTTGGTACTGGATCCAGGATTATTTATTCGATTTTTACGTTTACTCGAAGGTGGAAGCCATTCACAGGCACTATTTTCCCAAATTGTCTAATGCGCATCGAAGAAAACCCGCGATGCAATTTGTAGAT
This sequence comes from Ericerus pela, assembly GCA_011428145.1. NCBI lineage: Eukaryota > Metazoa > Arthropoda > Insecta > Hemiptera > Coccidae > Ericerus > Ericerus pela. The sequence continues at coordinate 315,857 of WOFM01000532.1, forward strand.
ACTCACCAAGTTTTTGCTTCAAGACCGTTGGTCCCCGGTACCATTTATATCGGTGGTATTCATGTGCAGCCGGCCAGTCCATTGCCACAGGTGTGTAATTATAAAGCTTATTCCCAAAAGTGCATACTTGAAAATATTTTGCAGTTTGACTGAATTTATTAGATAATATAATATGTATATCGGTAAACAAAGAATAAAATTATCGGAAATTCATGGGCGGGTACGAGAATAGGTAAGAAAGGGGTTTGAATAGCTCATCCTCTGAAATGAAACTCTCCAAATATTTTAATTGTCTGTCAGCATTTCTTTTATTTAGAAATGAGAACTTTGGGAAGACTCAACAAAAAAAAAAGTCACAAAAAAAGTGTAGCGTGGCAATACTTCGCTGGAAAACTCAGTATGCCAGTTTTCGTCAATAATTTATAAAATGAATTCAAAATTTTCAAGTAGCTGGAAAAATTTTTAAAAACCCATCGATAGTTATCGATATCTGCGACAAACATAGATCTATCGATCGGTATTTAATTTCTTGGTTTCAGGAAAAGAAATAAGTATCATAGTAATCTATACATTTAACAAAAATATCGATATAGGCTATCGATGTTTTATTGGTAAAACTAATTTTCCAGGAATTTAATGTTTTCTAGTTTTCTTCACAACTACAGAACCACTAAACACCAAAATACTATTAAACTTGGTCCCATATAAGAAATACTTTTCGTGAAAATTTCAGCCCTATCTTTTTCGTAGTTATTTTAAAACAAGGAACACAAAATTTATTCCGTAATTTGATTTCTTCAGTTTTCTTGGAAACTGTCCCTAATTGATAGGTATCAAACGTCTATCAGACTGCAACAAAATAAGAATAATCTATCGTAAAAATTTCAGTCAGATTCCTTTTGTCGTTTTTTCATGATTCTGGAAAAACGATGTTTTCAGAAATTTTTGATTTTCCAGTTTTCATTGAAACTACTGAACCGATCAGCACTAAACTTCTTTCAAACCTTCTCCTATATGAGAGCTATCTATCGTAAAAATTTTAGCTGCATTTTTTCCGTAGTTTCCTTAAAACCATGAACATAAAATTTTGGGCGATACACTCATAATTACATAGATATTTATTTTATTATACATATTATATGCTATACCCACACAAAAATAAAATTAGGTCAAAATGGAAAAATGGTACCAATCGTTTTCTCTTCTCATGAAACGGATAATTTATTTCATCATCCCTTCTAACCTTTTTGGGACGTCAATTTTAATACACCATATGCAAGCAAACTGAGTAAAAACTTATAACCTAAGTTAATGCAATGGTAAAAAAAGGTTCAGAACACCTTGCGGCGTTAATATGAAAAAGATACCTCAAGCCACACAGCTGACTCTTCTCTCCAGCAATTTTTTTTATAGTTTCACATTTTTTTAGGAAACTGCTGAATCAATAGACACAAAACTCCTCTCAGACCTGTTCTAACATAAGAACTATATTTTGTGAAAATTTCATTCCTACGCTTTCTGTACTTTCCTCAAAATCTTGAAAAAATCATTTTCCCAGCATTTTTTTATTTTTTATTTTTCTTGGAAACTACTGAACTAATAGGCAGGCACCAAACCTCTATCAGACTTTTACATACATAAGAACGATATGTATCATGAAAATTTCAGCCCCACCTCCTCTGTAGTTTTCTAAAATTTATTTAAAAACCACTTTTCCGTGAATTTTTTGTTTTCAAATTTTTTTGGAAATTATTGAATCAATAAACCTCTATCAGAGCTGGTCCTGTATAAGGACTACATTTTATGAAAATTTCAGCTCTACTACTTTCGTGGTTTCTTCAAAACTGTGAACAAAAACTTTCTCTCGCAATTTTTTTTCTCAAGTTTTCTCAAAAACTGCTTCACTAATAAGTAACAAACTTCTAATAGACTTACACCTACATAAAGAAAATCAATCGCAAAAATTTCAGCCCAATCCTTCACATAGTTTCTTCAAAATCATGAAAAAATTACTTCTTCAGGAATTTTTTGTTCTTCACTTTGCTTAAAAACTATTGAACCAATAGACACCAAACTCTGATCAAACAGTTGGTTCTACACAAGAACTACTTCTCTTCAAAATTTAAGCCTTATCCATTTTGTAGTTTTCTCAAAATTATAAAAGTTTTGAGCGACATATATACATACATACATAGTTATATGCAGTATGACGGTATAGGTACTTAAATAAAAACAATTAGGTCATGTGGAATAACTTGTCATGAAGGATATTCACACAAGAAGGTCTTCTACAGAGTTTGCGTGTTCTGCCACTTCATATTGAGAAGTATGGGAGAGCCAAATCCTCGGCAAACATTGGTAATTTTGTAGCCAGTTTCAAGAGTTTATATACCAAATTTGGCACACACACACAGACACACATATGTACATATAGGTATGTGATTCTGTCATCCGTTACATCGTTTCTTCCCTCTGTTGAGGTGATAAGAAACGACGCAACGCGTTTGGTACCAGGCTGTGACATCACCAAGATCATTATCAGGTAATTGATCACAGCCTGTGCAATGTATCTTACCTGTACGTACGTACAGGTACGAACATACAAACACACAAGTATATATATGGTTTTACGTCATAGAGACGATTAATTGCCAGCCTTTGGGTGGCAACTATCGTTGAGGTGTGCAAGCCACTAAAATCTCATACAAGTGATGTCCCCACAGGTCAAAATGGAAAAATGGTACCATTAGTTTTCTTTTGTCGTGATCATTCGTAAGTCTTTTGTGAAGTGAATTTTAATACTCCCCCCCCCCCCGTTTTCAAGCAAACTGAGTGAAAAACACATGCAAAAAAAAGAATAAAAAAAGAAAAACAAATTGTGGATATTAAATTCATAATGTAGGTATACCTACGTATGAAGTTGAGTCAGCTGTCAGCGGAAACTGATGATTATGGCTTTAGAGGATATTTCCGTTTATTCATCATTCACAGTAACTGTAGTCAGCCACGGCAATAGCCAAACGAATGAAAATTTTATCGACATTTCATTTTTAATGTGATAACATTTTTATTTTCTATATGGGATCTGTTTTCGAATTCGATGTTTCTTTATTTTCCTATTTTTTCTCACACATCGATAAAATATCGATATTGGTTTACATGCATTTTCCATTTAATATCGAAAAATATAGATTTTTTTATATATCGAATTTTTATAAACCAGATCGATATTTATTTACATGTATTTCCCATTTAACATCGAAATCAAATTTTTATCAATATATTAAGTAGCTAAAATATTTACTGGAAGAAAATTGGTCGGTGAATCGAGTAGAATCCATCGATGGATTAAAGTCAAATAATATGAAAATGTTATCACATTAATTGTAATCAGCTTCAGCCACTGATACTGACCACTAGTTATTATTCACCAGTACCTTCAAAATTTCATCGAGGAAGCTGAGAACGGAGTTATTTTGTTCACTTTCGGTTCCATGTTAAAAATGTTCCCAAACAATTCGACAGAGGTCGACATTTTCAGAACAGTCTTCTCTCGTATACCCCAACGTGTGATATGGAAATCGGAAGAGAAAATTGAAAGACTTCCAGACAATGTTCTCGTCTCAAAATGGTTACCTCAAAGGGATATTCTAGGTAAGACAAAAAAGAAGTGTTGTTAATGATTAATGATATTAACTACTATTTACAAAATATTTTGTGTTCCAATGTTTGACGTTTTAGCTCATAAAAAGGTGGTTGCCTTCATTACCCACTGTGGCCTCTCTGGCATTCTCGAAGCCACCTATGAAGCTAAACCGTTGATCATGCTGCCAGGATTTTTCGATCAAATGTCCAACGCTTTAATTCTTGAAGAGCTGGGCGTTGGATTACATCTTGATATTCTATCTTTGACTGCGAATAAAGTGCTGGATGCTCTAAATAACGTTGTTAATGACACACGGTGAGATTATTTTTCGGTTTACTCGTTGTTTATGAGAAGAGGAAGGCCAGATTTCATAAATCGTTTCTCCAGAAAAAAAAAATAAAATTCATCGCTATTTCAGAGCAATATGTAAATCATTTTCTGACCCTTTTAGGGCACAAATATCTTTTGTCTCGTGGCGTAGCCAAAGGTGGGCCTGGGCGGGCTTGAGTGGGCCTGGCTTACTAAAAAGGTTCGTCTTGACCAACAAAATTTCTCCGGAAATTAAAAAATAACTGATTAGACTTTTTTCATGTTTTATTTAAGAAAAAAAAAAAAAAAAACTCGTTAACAATGAAATATGTAGTTATATTTGTGATACAAGTGAAAAAAGTAGTTGATTTAGATAGTGTGTGTAACGGATATGTTCGTCATATTTTAATATAGACGCACATATTTCGTTCACAGAAAAATACATTTTTCTAACTCAGCAAATTCTTTCCCTAATATGTACAGTCAACTGGCAAAAGTACCGTTACTTCCTGCCAGCAACTACTACACGTTTTCTTACAGAATATTTGAACACCTGAACATTCTGGTACTCGAATATTCTCAAAATAATTAAACACCTAAATCAGCAAATCCCTACTTCACACACAACACCATAGAAAACCATATACCTTGACAAGTATATAAACTCTGGTTTTCATTAAAATATTTGTATTGTATTGTATTGTAATCTGTGACACTGCTTCATAGAGTATCATACTGTATTGTAAATAGCTGGTCATCTTATACAGTACCTGTTATATTCTTCCAGTCTTAAATTGTGAATGAATAATTGTAAATTAAATATTGTGTTTTAAAATTATAGTGATAAAATTTATTGTGTGTTTTAATTCAGTTAGAGTCTATCATTCAGTTAAGGTCCACAATAGTTGTGGATAGTAAAATTCAGTAATTTAAAATAATTCTCGAATATTATAATATTCCAGTTAATATTATAATATATCAAAGGAAGCGTAATCGCCCCAAAAGAGGTTAGTTTCCAGTACTGAACAACCTCTTTTGGCCGTTACATTGTGTAAATTTTGCTGTACTAGCCAAAGGCGAGCACTGCAAATCACACAAGTATTAATCACCTACTTTGCACGCGTGTCACATACAATTTTTTGCAGCATCCTCCTAAGAAAAAATATTTTTTATTTTTTTTAGAACTAATTAATAATTAATAATTTTACTTTCTTTAAAACAAAAAATTATCCGTACCCTCTAAATTCCCCCAACTGCAGAAAAAAATACTCAAAAATTGTTTTTCTCGAATCAACTAATTAACTTAATAATTTAACTTTAGAAAAAATAAAAAAACTAAGAATGTAGTCAAGCCTTGGAAGAATGTGATGGAGCCATACGAGAAAGTCAATTGCCTAAATAGCACATGCGTCCAACAATATTTTTTTACATCTTATTGAAATTTACAACTTTTTGTTCAGTCAGGGGGCATTAAAAAACATATTTTTGCAACACCTTGTTCATAAACTTTGTTTTTATGTGCATCTTGACTATGAATAAAGCATGCAATTTTAAAACCATTTTGGACGGATGTATGAAATAAATACTTTATATATATGTCTTTACTTTATACATCATCTTGGGAACTTGCATCATTTTATACATAGGTCCTTCTTACTAGCACATAGCTTAGTTGTCATTTTCTTTGATTATTGTGGCAGCCACTCACACATACAGCTTCGCTTTTGTTGTCTACCATTGGCACCATGGCCGAGTGAATTCAGTGTCAAGTTTTGGTAGATGGTGATGGAGCATTGGGTATTCCATTTGGAGGGCAGATTCCATTCCATAAGCTGGCAGAATACCAAAAATTATATATATTTTTTTTCATAAAAGTTTCCTCCTCTGCTGGATAATTTGAACCTCTGATTTCAATATTGAAGAGCCAACATCTTAAGCACTATGCCACAAGGTCTGGCTGGAAATACAGTTTGTACTTATATGTTTCCCAATAGTAAAAAATATGTATTTATTGATTTTTTTTTTTCAGGAGGAGGGGTTGTTACAAAAAATAGTATATGACACATGTGTATTTAGTGGGTGATTGATAATCGTGTGATCTGTATCATTCGTCTTTAGCTCGTATGGCAAAAATCACACTTTAATCAAAATCACCTACTTTATAGAATTGTATTACAAATAACTTTTTGGTTAGGTGTTGCAAAAAACAATTCAGTTTATTATTACCTAGCTTCAAATTAGTGTTTACATTTCACACATGCTCCAGCTGTTGTTACTACTACTTATATTCTTTTAAAGTTTTAACCTTGAATAATACTGTATTACAAAGAAACAAATGATACAATAACTCTGTTTGATATGACTACACCAAGTTACACCAACCTACACTAGGAAGGCGATTCCACAAATGCAGGAATATTATATGACTTTGCGCTAAGTTTTACTTGAATATTTGTGGAATATCCCTGCCAGTGTAGGTTGGAGTAAGTTAGTGTAATCCTATCAAAGCTAATGTAATTGTTTTATATTAATTTTGAATACATTTTGTGTTTTTTCAATTTTTTTTTAAATTAAGGGTACTCGTGTATAATTATTTTTTAAATAATTGCCGTCAATGGCTCAAATTCTACTTTTTGGTTGCCTGTCTCTTTTACTTTAATTAGGTGCTAAAGGTTTTGGAGGTGATTTGTTAATTTGGTCCTTTCTGGACCAATCAAAACAAGAAGTGGCTGCTTCTCTGTTTTTGTCATTAGATATCTGTATTAAGATTGAACTTGCGAGAAAAAATTGTTCATTCTCATGATAGGTTGATAAAATTTTAACTTGATTTTTCTAATGTTTCATTTTCATTATTTGGAAAAATTTGTAAGTATATACTCATTGGCCTTAAATATGATGTAAAATAGCCCATAGATATAATGATGACAAGTATCAGTGTGATAATTTCATCACCATCTTTACATCTGGGCTCCATCCAATTTCAACTTTCCTCTACTGAAATGCCTCATTAGCCTCACAGTAAAATTGTATTTTGCAGAAATCATTAAAACTGTCGTTGAAAACAAAATTATAAACATAGTATTAAATTATAATCAACTTGAAATTAGTTATCAAATTGCAAATGCCTTAGATTCTTCTGCAAGATATTAATATGATTTTTGGAATATTATGAGTACTTGCTTAATATTCAGATTATTATTTTTCTATGCATTTCTTATAATCCATAATTACCGATTTTTCCAGATATCGAGAGCGAATGCAAACCATCTCCAGAATTACTAAAGATGTTCCCATGACTCCACAGGAAAGCGTTGTGTACTGGACAGAATATGTTATTAGACACAAGGGTGCTAAACACTTACAAACTGCTGCTGCAGACATGCCTCTTTATCAATATTTATTGCTAGATATTATTTTATTTGTCTTCGTGGTAGTTTTTATGTTTTTATATTTCATGGTTCAAATTTTTAAAATATCATACAAACTTTTTTGGATTAAATTGAAGAAAAATGAAAGCCGCGAGAAAAAAACACAATAAATAGTATATTACACACAGAGGTTCAGAAATGAGTGTTTATATGCGAGGAAAATTTTGGAAATAAAGTTCTATTGTGAAACTTATGGTTATAATCAGTTAAAATTTATTTGTTTTTTAATTAAAACCAACATTTTCTCATGTGGAGCAGAAAATGTCCTCATTAAAAAACGAATTCCCAACAAAAAAGAACCGATATTTCTTCATTAAAAAATACGGATACTCTCTATTTGTATAGCAGTTATTCATTTTTGAATGATTTTTCATAAGAGGTATTGGTAAAATATTCAAACTGCAAAAAATGGGACCATGAACAGTGCACCAGTGAAAGTTCAGCAGAACATTTAGGTATGACTTCTGTGATAAAAAAGAAAAGAAAAGAAAAACCAATGGTGGGAAATGAAAGAAGAAATAAGTGAATTTCTCTAAATACCTGACTTATATTTCACTTAATCCCAGGTTTTTTAATACCATATTTCATAATATTAACTTATATTTTACTAAAACTGCCTTAAAATAATAATTTGAAATATAGAATTCTACTTTATTATTTATTTCTAACACTTTTAATGAGATGGATACAAAAGAGATTGGAAGTGTCTATTACTGGGAATTTTGGAGTGTTTTATCAATTAGAGAAATAATTTCTTTTCTCGTAATCTACGTAGGAAAGTGAATGATTTGTCTGTGAAGTAGAATGAAAAACTGATTCGAATGATAATATATAAACAACCTATGCCAGGTACTCAGTTGTTAGGTGAGTCATGAATACAATTTAAAACATTCCTTAAGGTGGCTTCTTTCTGATATTTCACCTTATACCTGCATAACGATACATTATTCCATATGGATTAGTTTTCGTAGATGTTATAACAGGTCTAAATAGAGAAAAATCAACAATAAAATCTGTATGGAAACAAAAACATAGTAGTTGATATTTTTACAAATAAAAAAATTCTCTAATTGGTTTGGTACAAACTTTCCGTTATACGTGAGAATATCGTTACCCTATTTAAGAAAATACGTCGGTTTATCTAATCGTTTAACCTCTGTAAGTTTATCTCACTTTTTTAGGTTACTGTTTTAGTTTTTAAAAGATATGAAAGAGAAAAACCACAACAAACGTGGCACTTATCAATTAAACCAGTGAATATATAACTTTGTCCAATAAAAAATTTTTTTTCCAGCAGTGCAATCATGAAATTGGTAGCAGTTACGGTGAGTAGTCTACCTATAGGTAGGTAAATATTGTAAATTTTCCACATATGATGTTTTTGAATAACATTTTGTCTAATTTACTTTTCAGAGATAATCTTATGATTAGGTTAACTTAGTTATGTAAAAGTCACTTTTATCCTATAAAATTACTACCTACAATACGAACAATAATATTATATGTATAATGTTTGTGTGTATATTGCTCATCAGCAACAACAATGTCACATCTCAATACCTATTTGACATTTTTTGGAAAATTCATTTTAAACTTTCAAACTTTATTATATACGTAGAAAACTGTTTTTTTTCAAAATTTTTTCGCATTAATTTATTAGATAGATATAACCTTTCTAGAGAATATAGTGTCAACCATTACAATTTTTTCTTATCATTTATGGTTTCTACTGAAGTCTTCGAAGTTTTTAGTTCAGACATATTGAGTACTAGCTGCTACTTTTTCATTCGATAGTAATGATTTAATTTTTTTTTTACAGTTTTATTAGCGAAATGATTTTTTTGGTTGGGAGTTGACTCACCCCTATTACTGGGGGTCTGGGTATCCCTACCCAAATAATTTTGTTTTTTCATAATATGCACCCGGTTAATTGGTATTCCGATTAATTTACGTTCCAATTATGTGAATGGACAGAAGTGCTGTAGGTTTGTGAATTATTACTGCATATAGCACCACTGGGTACCTACTCTCCTATTGCTAATCTAACAAACAAAAAATTTGAGAAAAAAAAATCAAAGAAACAACGTATTTTTTGTGATGTGTTGCGGTTAAACATGTTCCAGTACCTACTACAGAGAAATAATTTCAAAATGGAAAGAAACATTGTACAATGATTACATTACTTTGTAATCAAAAATGTAAATGAATATAAGTTTTTTTTTAAAGGACTGATCTCTGGTTGGGCTATTAATAATAACTGTAAAAATTTATAATCATGGCGTCTATAATTATTGTGGTTATTTTCAAAAACCTGATGTGTCACTTTTTGGGAGTTTTGAGATAGGTATTGGGTATGATAGAAGAAATGCTAGTCCTAGAAATGGCAAAAGATGATACCTCAGTTGATAATTCATCAAGATACAATTAATTTTTTGAAGGCTCACTAAATATTATGAGTAGGTTCTACAAAACCTAGATTTGTCATTGATTTCTGTCTATATCAAATTACTTTTAGCCAAGACATTATAAGTATCATCCCAAAACATGATATATCACTTTCTAAAATTTGATATTTCATAATCTATTCCAAACTGGAAATGCTGACATTCAATGAACCATTTTATAACAGGTGTATAATGCTAATAATGTTAATCTAAAACACTGATTTTCATTAATATCGAAGTGTACTTACTACCTTGAAATACTAAAATATTCATACTATATCAATTATTCCCATTTAACTGAGCATTATTCATCACCTATTGGGTAGATTTCTTTTAAGAAAAAACACTTTTTGCATTTTTCACAGCACTTGGGATTTTTTTTGATTTATGGTTTCATCTATGTTATAGATGAAGTATTGAAAATTGATGGAAATCAAATAGTATGCTTTAATATTTGTGATAAAAGTATTTCTGGCTGATAAATCTGCTTATTCTTCTTATTTCTAAACCATAAACTTCAAATTGTTGCGTACTTGTGCAGTGTTGCAAACTGGTGCATTTACCCTATAGTATACATTATTCAAGTCTCACATGCATCTTGTAGTTCAACATTTACATATGATTAAAATTGTAAATAGGTCTACAGAGGTTGAGGATGAATGGGAGTGAAGAGTGTGACACCCCCAAGGCCTTTGAGTGGGAGGGGGAAAGGGTACCAAAGGTACCAAGCCCGTATAACTTTAGGGGGGCCCAGAATGACTTTAATTTAAAAATAAATTGTAATTTTGAAGTATAAATGGTGAAAAAGGGCATCAGGACCGATCCATGATGAAGTTTTGGGAGCAAATTTTCCGAAGGTTTGAAAAAAAATCCACTAAAATAAATTTTTTAGAACCCAAAATGTATTTAAAAAATTTATTTTGTGAGAAGTGAGAGCGAAATTGTTTTTTGAATTTATAACCTCTTTCCAAAGACAAATCTTGCAGCTGGAACTATGAGCCTTCAGTTTATTTCTCCTGGGCCTAAAATTTCTCTCTGAGGTCCTGGACATCTCCCTTGGGCCAAGTTGTTGTAAAAACTGAAAGACGTGGCGATCTTTCTTTTTTGCTCTCCCATTGACAAATTTTGAATTTTTTTGGTTAAAATTGACGTTACAACCCCCTTAACAACATTACATTGCATGGCCCCTGTAAGACTATGACAAAAGGTGTCACTGGTGACGCCTAAAATAAGAGATAACGGTGCAACCAGTTTACCATCAAAAGAAGTGCTTTATATTGTACAACAACTTGTGATGTACAAGTATCTTTTTAATGCAACTGTACACTATTCCAATTTCCAAAATAATAATAACGGCGTGAAGTCATTGAAGTGCAGATGGACTCATACCAGACCCATTTAGGTAGTTACAGAATGCATGGATTCTGTATTCCTGTGTTGAAAATTGAGAAAATGTGTTTGTGCATCATTTCTAAAATACAGGAGTACTGTATGAACAAAAACCTGTCACTACAGATTCATAGAAGTCTAAAGATACTGCAAGCTTACAGGGACCTGATAACTGGTATTTGTGGTAAATAATTAAAGAGCATTTTTCTAAAACTTGATAAGTAACAATTTTGAAATTTTGAGATTATGGTGGTAATACCTATTTGGGCATGAGTTTTGTCGACTGGTAACACTGGCAGCATTTTATATGGAATCATTTTTGCCTAGTGCCTAGTTGAAATTCAAATAGGTTTCTTTCATTTTTCCAAAAGTTGATAAGTCCTTAATGCTACTACACTGTTTGCACCTAATTTGTCACTCAAGAGTCATAGAAATCGTGTCTGGGAGTTCCAATAAGATAGCTTTCAACTCCATGTCTCTGATACATACTTTGGTACTCATCAGCCTATGGAGATTATAAAAAAAGAATTCAGAAGCAAACTAGCGTTAGCAGAACATAAACTCAAACTATTGAAAAATATCAGTGGTATTTCTAAAGAAAAAAAAATGATGTGTTGAAGCTGTTACCATTCTTAAACCTAACTACAGATGAGTCTGCTTACTTTAATCAAGTACTTGTATTGTAAGAGTTGGAGAAAAAAAGAGGAGGTTATTAAAAGAATGAGAAAAGCTACGACTATTGTGGTGAGTGAGGAGGATGAGGGTCTGGCATTATAATATATTGTTATTTTTGTATTAAGTCTAATTTTTTTGAATTATTATCTATTCAATCAAATTATATTAAAATACAGTTTGCATTTCTAGATTTTGTAGTAAAGTTTTGTCGATCTATTTTTTTTTTTTTTTTTTGAGGAGGGGGGATTCAAACCATTATTGTGTATGTTACTAGGTAAACTAATAAAAACTCGGACTCAACATTATTTTTGCCTCAATCTGACAACTTTTTATAAAATCGCCATGCCAAAACTCGTTAAGTCCACGTTTTTGTTTTTCAATGGTCCTACATATCATAGGTACATTCAACATACAGAAATGGCTCCAAGGGGTATCAATATGAGAAGGTTCAGTCTTGCTATTGCCACAAAATTGAAAAGAAAAAATTCTCATCCCTAATTCTAAGATAGGTTTTTTTAATTATCTCGAAAACAGTTTTTTGGACTTACCGAGTTTTGGAAAAACACTCTTCAATTTTCATATTTGTTATCAGTGTTATCACAAATAAACAACAAGGTGCAGAAAACTGAAGTAAAAATGTTTGAGAAACTCCTCATCAAATTTGCTTGCTTAGTTGCAGGAAACAAGGGCATGATTTCCGTGAATACTGTATTTATGTAATTGCTCCAATGTAGCTATTATTCAACCTTGAGCTGCATCTAATAAATATGTTTTTGGTGTTAACGTTTCTGTGACACCATGTGGGTTCTCTTTTGAAACAATATATAGTGGCTTTTGATGCTCGTAGGAAGTAATATAGTATTTAATAAATTCAGGCTCACTAACTGAGGTTTTTTTGTGCAAAAATGATGGGCAGTAAGGTGCTACTGTAATTCACTCATTCTAGTGTTTTACTATTTCACTAAAACCCTATAGGTGTCCACTGCAATATTTTTAAGGAAAATCTCATCGGCATGAAGGCTGTAATGTTTTTTGTTAAATAGACTACTTTCTACAATTTTTTCAACTTTTTATTTCCTATACTAGCCTCCAAAAAGGAAGGTATCCTTCAAGGGTCTTCAGGATTCCACAAGTTAGTTAAAACATAAAAATGAAAACACATAGTTGACTAGAAATTTGTGTTGCATGTCAACAGTTAAGGTAATTAATAGTTAAATTTTTATATGGTGTTGGGGTTCCCGAAGATAAAAGTGATTCATCAAGTGCCGGTGACCATAAATGTTTTGGAACCAATGTCTAATACGTTTTTTTTTTTTTTTTAACATTCCTTGAATTTCTTAAGTTGCTCGCCCAACTAATACGGTATAGCGTAATAAGTAGCCTGTACATTCATACCTTATATTAATTACCATGACTTTCCTTATAGATTTTAGCGTCATTTTTGAGTCATTCAGTGATCGTATATTCTGCAAGAATCTTAGGCATTTATCCTATTGGGGCCAGAAGCCATTTTGTATTCGGCAATGCAGTCATGAAAAGTTTGCACAGTGCTGGTCATCATATCACTTTCGTGAATTCATTTCCATCCAGACGGAAAATCAAAAATTTCACCGAAGTCGACTCTTCGCAAGAGTATCAGCAATCATTTTCAGGTTACTCATTAGTTGAACGTGAAAAACTGTTTCGATTCACCGTATGGAATGAATTATTAGAATGGGATTTGAAGGATTGTATTCATTCGGTAAACATGGATTTCATTCAGGTAGGTAAAGACAGTTTTTTTTTTTTTAAACATGCTCAACAAACTTTGCATGCTGTAGTAAAGTACCTCCTTACCAGGAAATTCAGTTTGATCAAAATGTTTTTCGCATGAATTTTGAGGCACTGAATTCAAATATTTAATTGGAATAAGTATTGTTTGGAAAGAATGACCATTATTGAACATTAAGAACAACTCAATAATTTTTCTGTCGATAAAAAATCATAGTAGTCTCGTAGTTTGTTCACCTACATCTTGCATGAGATACTTAAATTGTAAATTACAAATCAGATTTGAGTAACTCAACTGAGGGAATAATTCCTTTGCTATTCTTCATTGAGGTGGATTTCAGCATGAGAAGGGATCCAATGAAAGTGAGCCCTTACACGGTGAAGAGGAAACAATACTGAATAAATTGTCTATGGCTATAATATTGTGTAAAATGAGAAAGGCTACCTCAGAGTTGATAGGTAGAAGAGTTTTTCGGAGAAAGAAGTACACCTTCGATTATTCAGTACCTACTGTATACCCAGGTAAACATGAAAATCTGTGCTAGCATTAATACCTAAAACCCTAAAATGGACATAGGTTTCATTCGTTTTCTCTGAATTCACAACAACTTTTGTAGGTAAATTTAGATTCACATGACTAATAAACCGTAAAGAGACAAAAACAGACTTACTGCACATACTCAGAAAACTGATGTCCATTTTAGTGTTTTAAAATTATATGACATGTTTTGTTAACATTAATGAGACATTGCTACTGGGTATAGAGTACTAAATGATCGAAGGAGTTTTTTAATATTGAAGATCCAACACTTTAGGTATACTTTTCTTCCTTCCAATAGGCAATGAGCAATACTGTGTAAAACATTATTTATTACTGTTTTAGTGACTTCTGAGGTATGCCAAATATTGGAAAAAACCTTTTCATCACTTTAAATACTTCCATAGTAAAAGTCAAAAAACTTCTTAAGTGAATCTTGCTACACATATGAAACCAATTTAAAAATATAAAATTCTCAAAAAACAAAATAGGCAGTTGAGCTAACCTGTAAGTCACAAATTTTTTAATATTTTCAAATTTTTACATTTTTCTATTAAAGCAGTTCAAAAATCTCTTGAAATGTGTTTGGATAATAAACAAGGAAACCTGCTGGAATTTTCTACCTTAGAATTATTTAAACACCAAAATTTATGGTTTTTAAAAAGAGGAAAATAGTTTTTTCCCGTTTTCAAAATCAAAACAATAGATACCTACTTTGATGATTGTTTACATGATACAAAATCAAAAATGTTCCGAGGTGGAAAAATTATAAATAAAAAAAAACAATAATAGAAAATGATTCGAGTTGAATGTCTGTGTACTATATATATGTTACTGGACGCAGAGCAATATCAGGAATTCTGAAATGATAATGTTATAGACTTCAAAAAAGTAAAAATTGAAAAATACAACAAAAATGTTGATAACATTATAATGGGAATAAATTTTAATACGACTTATTGTTTTAGGATGTTTATACTTTATCTACAATGAAATACCAAAATTCTTATTAGAAAAAATAAGGGATTTGTTTGGTAGGATGAGGAAGGCAGTTTGAAAATATGAAATGGATGATAATTGCTGATTTCCTATTACCTGCTACCTAAATGAGAAATATCTCACATTATACCACTGAATTGGATTTTTCTAAATCCAAGAAATATTGATTGTGGATGGTTTTTTCCCATTTAGCTTGAATTCGCTCGTATCAGTACACAGTAGTTTATGAAGTTTTTACAGATAATGGCCAGAATTAGTTCCAAAAATATATCTACCTTAGAATATTGAAGTAAAAACAAAATTATTCTCGAGTATAAGCAGTAAAATTTATGAACTTGAAGCAAATGAGGGATACTGAATATTTGACTAAATTTCTTCAACTCGAAACAATTCAATTCTTTTTAAGGTTTTTCAAAATTTGGTAATATCTTACTGTCCTATTGGAGTTTTTTTCATCATGGAATGTTTACAATTTTGTATCATGAAGAAAATTATCGAGGTATCCTCAGTTTTGATACTGAAAACAAGAAATTGTATATTTCACCACAAGAGTGCAAATTAAGCGATTCTCGACAAGTTAAAATTTGCAACACGAGCTGCAGGCGATTGTAGTAAAACTTACGAATCAAGGTTGCTCGCCTCATGCTTGAGTCGGGAATGCTATTTTTCACAATACATGTACATGCCCAATTAGAGAATGCTTCTAATTGGTTAGAAAGAGGAGTCAAAAATTTTCATTTCGAGAGCAAATACTTGTTTTACTACCACTATTAACTTTTACTTCCTATAAAAAATTTTTGCTCCTTGGTGGGAAATTTTATATTTTGCACTTTAAAAACGAATACCTAATCGTGCAATTTGCAATATGTATTGCGAAAAAAACTATTTTCCACTTTTTTATAATTATAAATTTTTGTATTTAAATATTTACGAGGTCGAAAATTTTAACAAGCACAAATATAACAGTTCGTTAGTACCTACTTCTGGAAATATGACACAGACCACTTTAACACCCTTCTAAATTTTGTCGTGCAGACGGTTGCCTGCTTCGCAATTTTATACACTAACAAAATTAAAGACCAAATCGAAAGAAGAGAAAAGATTGTCTACGGGTTTACTGCATATGTTTCTTTGTGAATACCTACGTACCTTACAGTAACAATTTGTGTTGAAATAATTCATTACCTACCTCAATTCTGCTGTCAATTGAGTTTTTCGATTTTGGCCGGCCAAACTTCCAATAAAATAGAAGGTATTCAGTATTTTAGAAATGCGCGTACAGGTATAGGTATACGGTTCTTATATTAATATTAATTATTTTCTTCTCTCCGTAGGGAATTTTAAAATCCAAAAAAAAGGAATTCGACGTTGTTTTCATAAACGCTTCGGTACTAACTCCGGGTTGTCTGATAGCCGTAGCTGAAATTCTGGATCTACCAGTCATTGGACTGGTCACCAACAAAGCATGGAGAAACGCCGAATGGTCGTTAGGCAGCCCTCATAATCCGGCGGTTATGCCGCTAGAATTTTCCACCATGTCAAATACCGAAACCTTCATTTCGAGACTATCCAACTTTTGGAACACATTCATCGATGATCTACACGAGTATTTCGTAATCCAACCAGCAATGAAAAATTTCTACCGTCAGTATTCTCCAACAATTTCCGAAAAAATGATGAGAAAACCGTCGTTAATATTCACCAACGGGCATCCCATTTTGCGACCCAGACCATTGGCTCCAAATGTAATCGAAATTGGTGGCATTCACGTAAACGAACAGGAAAACACCCTACCCGAGGTAAGTAATTGTTTGTATTTCCAATATTTCATAGATCAGCGATTTGTTCGGATTATGTTTTTCCTTCAAGAAAAATAGTGCCGTCGACAATAACGCAGCCGCAAAAGAAGAAAACCTGAAAAAATTAATTGATTTCAAATTCAATTAGAGAGTTTTAAAAATCAAACATTTTTAAGAAAAGTCATACTTTTTTCCTTCGTTTTGTGTTCATTTTTAAAACTGAAACCGGTAGCTTCACACAAATAGCGCACCGCAATCGTTGATTAGAGTATTAGAAGTCGATGTATGAAAGTTGCAACCGCAGTTTCTAAGGCGTAAGTAGGTATCTACGATCACTTTTCCTCACATTTTACATAACTTTTCTGCCAACGAGAATAAATTCTATTGGGTAAGACCATTCTATTATTGCATTTAATTTTAGAATCTGAAAACTTTCATCGATGAAGCACCACACGGTGTTATTTTACTCAGTTTTGGGTCGATGTTAGACGTGAACCTTTTGCCCGAGGACGTTATAGACGTTTTTAGGAGAGTATTCGCCAGAATACCTCAACGTGTGCTATGGAAATCGAAAAATTCAATCGAAAATATTTCTGCCAACGTGTTAACATCAAACTGGTTCCCTCAAACCGCCATCCTAGGTATATGAGTAGCATTCAAGTTATACGTCCATACTTAACCAAGAATTTTATGTTGCTATTTTCAGAAAAAATGTAGCCAAATTTACCTACAGCTGTATCGTTTGTTTTAACAGCTATATACTTACATAACTACATATTTACCTACTCTTAATTCTACAGCTCACAGAAATGTCGTTGGTTTCATCACTCATTGTGGCATTTCTGGAATATACGAGGCCGTACACTTTGCCAAACCGCTGGTGATGGTGCCAGTGCATTACGACCAAGTGGCGAATGCGAAACTCCTAGAAGATCTTGGTGTAGGTCCGCGTATCAACATTCAGGACCTTACCGATGTTATTCTTTTGGAGGGACTGAATTCAGTTGTCAACGGTACGAGGTACGTAGGTACTTAATTCGATAAATAAAAATAAATAATTGGAATAAATGGAAAATCGAGAAGCCTCATACTAAATAAGTATTTAGTTTCCAAACAATATGTCTGAAATTGTTTATTAATTATTATTATTTTTTTTTTTGGCACAGTGAACTTAATTAAAATAAAAAGAACTCTAGCGCAACAATACAGTTTGCTAGAAAACCTAGTTTGCCAATTTTCATCTATCATAAAAAAAAAAAAAAAACCATCAAATCCAATTATTAATATAGTGTTGAAAAGACGCTCGTAACCTCTTGTGCCATAAATTGCTCGTTACCAACAAGAATGTCACAATTCAAAAATTGTCGTGTTTGAGTTACGAATGCCAGTTGGATTGCCTTTGTATCTGCTTTTCACAGTCGATCGACTGTGATTTTTGAAGTTACTAATATGACACTCGAGTGTCATATCAGTAACTTCAAAAATCCTTCCTGGAGAGCAATGCGTGTCGTTCTTGTTAATATGATTTTCTGATTTTATTTTAACTGCAATACTGCATCATCTTCAGTCTTGAAGTTATAGTTGCGCAGTAAACATTTGCGTTGTTAGAAAATGTTATTTTCCTCGAAGTAAGTAAAATCATTCAGTATTTTCATTACATGTACAATGTATTATTTAGTTACCTATGTGACACTAGTGCAGAAATATCAGAAATTCATGTTGCTTGTATCGTTTCAAAATATGTTTTTAAGGTGAATTATTTTAGTTTATGTCATTATAGTCATTCTCAATGTTTAAATTATAAAAATTAGTACTATCACAATGACGCAAGTGAAAACAAACTTATTAAAAATATTTAGAAAAAAGAAAAAAGTATTTATTTGTTTGCTTTTGTCATTTGTTCATAACTAAGCAGTAAGTAGTCTATTCCACAATTAAAATTCTAAAACTGGATTAAGAGTTAAGACAAATAATCAATTTTATACTGTGCAAGGGACTTCGAGATATTTTGATTAATTTTCAATTTTTTTTGTCTTCTAATATTAAATTGCTAGAAGAAATTGAGAATTTAATTACAAAAATACTAAAAATTTAATTCCCAAAATGTATGAATATTTTTATAAATTTTCACGAAATGACCAACTTTTTCAAATTCATTTTTGCGATAATAGGTCCTATAGATATTTGAATAAATGTCAATGAATAAAAAATAACATTTCCATAGGTACCTATTTATTAAATTCTAAATAGGTACCTGCAGTTATTCCACTCTGGTATTCAAACTGACAACCCACAGGTTATAAAACACAAAAATACACCATGTGGCTTTATAACTATGAAGTAATTTTTTTTAGTACCTACAGGTGTAAAATACTTATACCTGTTTTTTGTTATATTTTGCATTTTGGTATTCAACTTATCATTATTTGAAAAACAGCTATTTTAATTTTGAATTTCATTACTTAATTGATTTTTTAAATCTGATTTTGGTATTTTTTAAAATTGGCTAGTACCTGATTTTTAAAGTTGTATATTCAACAAAACTAAGATGATACTCATTTATCATGGAATATGAAAGTTAATTTCAATGTGGTAGTAATTAGGATACCTAGGTAGGTTTATCATGAATGTTTCAAGGAAAAAATTCTATTTGATCGTGAATTGTATTTCATTCTTATATGAGATAAGATCACTTCTGAAAATGTAGAAATTGAAATTAAATCAAAACTATTGAATGAAAAAATAGCTTGTGGTACTTAATTGTGACATAAAGGAAATTATGACATCCAAGTTATTCTAAAACGTTGAACTTTTAATTTGTATTAATAACGACTAATTTCAGGTTATGTTACATGATGTAAAGAGGTTTTAAGGAAATAATGGCATATATGTGAACTAAAAACA
Organism: Ericerus pela; assembly: GCA_011428145.1. Classification (NCBI taxonomy): domain Eukaryota; kingdom Metazoa; phylum Arthropoda; class Insecta; order Hemiptera; family Coccidae; genus Ericerus; species Ericerus pela. Next base: position 335,758 of record WOFM01000532.1, read on the forward strand.
TTGAAAACTTCGGTAAAAAGCTTAAATGATAAAAATAAATTGTAATGGTTGTCGCTATTCTCTACGAACCTTATACCTAATAAATTAATGGAAAAAATCGTAAAAAAAAAAACCGTTTCCTACTTCAATAATAAAGGTTGAATTCCTATCAGATCTCATCCGATATAACGACTAACTATTGTGAAAATTTCAGCCCTATTCCCTTCCCAGTTCTTTCAAAACCATAAATACTAAAATTTTTCCCGACTCTTTTGTTCTGTAGTTTTGTCGGAAAACTACAAAATTAATAGAAAAAAAAAACTATCAGACTTGCACGTACATAAAGACAATGTATCGTGAAAATCTTAGCTCGATTCCTTTTGTAGTTTCATCAAAATCAAGGGAAAATCACTTTTCTAAGAATTTTTTACACGGCAGTTTTCTCGGAAACTACCTGTTTCTGAACCACTAAACGCTACACTTGTTTCAAATCTGGTTCTGTACTTACAAGAAGTAATTCTAATGAAAATTTCAGCTTTATCTTTTTTGTAGTTTTCTCAAAACTATGAAACAAATATTTAGGAGATACATAATATAATAGGTATTCGTATGTACGAGTAGGTACATAGGAAAAATAATTGGTTAAAATTAGAAAATCGTGTCATTTGGTATGTAGTTTTCTTTTGTGGTGAAACGGAAAATTTTCATCGTCTCCAAACTGGGTGAAAATAAGGTACTCAGTACGCAACTATATCCAAAATAGGATACACATAAAAGAATATTAACTCACCACAGACAATAAAAAATGATCGAAGAGGAGATTTAGAAAAAACGAGATCAGGCCGAAGAAATGAGGCAGTAAATTGGCAACAGAACGAATGGCTTATATGTTCTTAAACTAGTGATCAGAATCAGTGGCTGAAGCTGATTACAATTAATGTGATAACATTTTCATATTATTTGACTTTAATCCATCGATGGATTCTACTCGATTCACAGACCGATTTTCTTCCAGTAAATATTTTAGCTACTTAATACGAGGGGTGTTCAATAAAGACTGTCACTACCGTCAGAAAAACTTTATTTATAAAAATTAAGCAACATCAACCGGTTCACGTTCAATATACTCTCCATTTAAGTCTATACACTTTTTCCAGCGCCGCTGCCACTCCAGGAACACGTGTTCAAAGCCATCTTTAGAAATTGTTTTTAAAACCGCCTCTAAAGCCTTGACAGCAGCGTTTGCAAAGGGAAAACGTTTGCCTTTGAGGTGTTTTTTGGCCTGGGGGTAAAGAAAAAAGTCATTCGGAGCCAAATCCGGGGAATAAGGTGGGTGCGGCACTGTTTCGATGTTTTTTTTGGCGAGGAACGCGAGCGACGGATTGGCGACGTGTGCTCTCGCATTGTCCTGATGAAGTTTCCAATTTCCTATGAGGTCTGGACGCTTTTTGGGGATATGATCCTTCACCAACTGCTTCAAAACGGATATGTAGTAGTTCGCAGTGACTGTCTGGCCTTGTGGAACCGTGTGGGTGTACACCATACCACGGTAATCGAAGAAAGTAATGACCATCACCTTCGCAGCTGACTTCTCGCCTCAAAACTTTTTTGGTACAGGCTCGCCTTTACCGACCCATTCGCTACTTTGCTGCTTAGTTTCGGGATCATAGCAATAAATCCAGCTTTCGTCAGCTGTTATGATGTTTTTCCACCAAGCATCGCCTTCCTCCGCTACGCAATCCATCCACAAACGACAGATGTCAATACAGTTGCCCTTCTGATCTGGCATCAGGTAGTGTGGTATCCAGCGAGCGCACACTCGTGACATGTTCAAATGGTCTTTTAATAATGTGTGAGTGCTTCCTACCGATATGTCCAGTATTCGTGATAGTTGTCTGATGGTTGGGCGAGGGTCGGTGCGGATAATTGCTGCGCCAGTGTTGATTGTTACTGGAGTAAGTGCGGTAACAGGCGCGCCGTCTCCTCCCTCCAGTTCACAGCTCTCTCTGCCTGCTAAAAAAACTTCTGTGCCACCGAAAACATGTTCTTTTGTTCATAACATCATCACCGAATGCCTTTTTCAACTCGGCGTAGGTTTCAGTAGCGGATTTTTTTAATTTCACACAAAATTTAATCGCGTACCGTTGATCTCGATAATCCGGCATCGTAAACTTTAGAGGCAAAAATCGTGAATACTTCAGAAAAAAAATTATAAAAACAATACAACCGAACCGATCACCTTGAAATTTCGACTATATATGTAAAACTGAACGAGGAATCGAATGCCGTTTCAGGCGCATAGCTCCACCCATTTGCGATTAGCAGCACGAGTGACAGTCTTTATTGAACACCCCTCGTATATTGATAAAAATTTGATTTCGATGTTAAATGGGAAATAGATGTAAATAAATATCGACCTGGTTTATAAAAATTCGATATATAAAAAAATCTATATTTTTCGATGTTAAATAGAAAATGCATGTAAACCAATATCAATATTTTATCGATGTGTGAGAAAAAATAGGAAAATAAAGAAACATCGAATTCGAAAACAGATCCCATATAGAAAATAAAAATGTTATCACATTAAAAATTGTAAATATTACAGATTATTTTGGCAGCCAGATAGATGGTTCGCATTTTGCAGCCTCAGCTTCGAGCTTAGTCTTGGTCTTAGCTTGGGTTTTTCACCAATGAAGTGTAATACCATGACCTAAGTAAATTTTGTTCATCATTGGTAAATAGGAGGAAGACATTCACACAATAATGTTTTTCATTTTTTTATTAATATTTTTTTTAATAGAATTTATTTGATTTTGGCAATTATTTCTGTCGTCGTTTAGGTATTTTTTTTGGCAAACGTTGAAAAATTTCTAATTATTTGAATGTGTTACAGTTTCAAACGAAGAATGGAAGAAATATCTCGACTGGTAAAGGATCGTTCAATGACACCGCAAGACATGGTGATTTATTGGACAGAATATGTCATACGACACAACGGAGCTCGTCATTTGCAAATCGTTGCTGCAGACATGCCACTGTATCAGTATTTACTTTTAGATGTGATATTGTTTGTATTTGTCACAGTTCTTATGGTAGTCCTCGTTACATACAATGCGATCCGAAAATGTTGGTCATTATGTGTCGGAAAAATGAAACGCTCGGACATAAATTTAAAAAAAGTGAATTAAAAAGAAGATAATACTACGTTCAAAATAAATTACCTACACATTTAAAATGAAAGTGTACTCCAATATTAGGTCGTAATTAGTTTTCTGCGATCGTAATTCTTCTGAATAGATGTTGCAGGCTATGGGAGATATTGTTTTAATAAGTTACAAATTTTGACGAATCATTCCTCTGCAAGACTCCCTGTCTAGTTTTCAAGAAATATGATTAAATTACTTATTTTCAATAAAATCCATGGAAACTAAAAACTATTACAGAACCTGAAATAATCAACTACGTATAGGTAGAGGTACCTACTTAAATGATATAAAAAAACTCTTGCGCAGCGAGCTTCGCAAGAAAAAGTAGATTTCTTTGTTTAAAATTCACCTATATCACCAACATTCTTCTGATCAAAGTAATATATAAATTATTTATATATTTTAAAAAAAAATTACCAATATCCAACAAATTCGATCCGTGCGATAAAATATACTGATTATGTATCCGTAGTGAAATTATTCGTCATATAGACGTAAATTTTCCCAACAGAAAAATATTACCATTTTTCCTAGAAATTTGAAATTAATAAAAAATGATGTAGTCATCATTTTATGAAATTATTGAACAATAAAGATAGCCGGTAGTCTCCTATTGTATTGTGAACACCTGCTAACATTTTGTGTATTTTTTGTTTTGTAATTTTCTTTTTTCTCTAATAAATTATTTTCATGAAAATATAATATTTTCATGAAATCAGCAGTTTTGCCACCTGCATGATTTCAGTTCTCAAATACTGTTGATTCTACACTAATATTTTGTTCATACTAAGAAACCAATCAAATTACAGCTCACAAATGAGATCTTCTGATTTGTTAAATTAAAATCAACTTTGATTTTAATTTTCGCTATAAATATTTAGACAATCTTTAAGAAAATTTTCTTCTTCTACAGTCACTTGAATTGTCAAGTACTGTTGTCCACTGTCAAGGTCTACTATAGAATAGCAGACACGGTTTGTTATAATAATTTACATTAATACAAACTATTTTCAATTAATTGTGAGTTTTTTATTCAATTAATACCGGTGTGCTTTTATTTCTCCACTTGTCTTAAACTAGTGGAAATTTTATTACTCTTCAATACCTTTTTCTGCTGCTACAGTATCATGTTTTCAAAATATTTTATGAATTTGTCAAAAATCATTATTTTTTTGTGAAATGAAAAATTATTTCAACTTCCAAGAAGCACAATTTTAGGAAAAAATCCTATGGTTTTCTTTCCTGTAGTGACAAAAATAAATTATGGCTTATATTTGGAAGAAAAAAAAAAAAAAAAAACATATGAGAAAAAAATATTCTACGAAGTATTGAGCAGGTTGAGCAGTTTTCTGGGTAGGGTTGCGTGAAAATTGACTTCTTTCTAAGATCGGGTTGTTTTTATGTTAAATCGAGTGGTTTTCTCGATGAAGGCTAAAAAATGAATTTTTCAAGACTATTGTCAGAAAGGTGAAAGAGGGAAAATAACACTGAATTGTTAATAAGTTGGGAACAAATTGATCAATCGAAATCAAAATTTGTAGGTCTGATTCTTGTATGGGAAGTACTCTTTGTACCAAATTTTATGACTATCGAAAGAGAATTGTAACTTTTATTGAGATAACAGGAAAAATTAGTACCTCCAACAGCTCCAGGGAATGAACCATAATACCAATAGAAACCAAATCTAAATTCATGTTAAATATACTTTAAATTAACACCGTATCAAATTTTGTGACTATGGTTTGAAAATGACTACCTTTAGAGCCATTAATCTCCCATAAATGTAACAAAATCGCCCCTATCATACGTACTGTTAGGCCTACTCACATATAAAAATAGGTAAGTATTGTTGCTGACTTAAAATATATTTGTATACCAAATTTCAAGCTAATCGATTTGAAAATTGCGACCTGTACGCTGCTAAATACAAAATGCATATAAACTGACCTCCGGACGGACTATGCACTCGATCCACATTAGGGTTTTTCCTTAGATAAATCCAAATATGTGGTTTAAATTTCGAAACCATTCGATCAAAATTACGCCTGTAAGTGCCCAACGCAAAAGGGGGTACATAAAAAAAAAAATGAATTTTCAAAAATAATGCCAAAATTCTCAGAAAATCATGAAACGAAAAACGTACCCACTCCCGCCCTCGTGTCCGAATAATCAGACAGTTTTATTAAGAAGATTTTTTTCGAAAATCTACTTAATAATGCAGAAATTTTAAGATATAAAAAGTTTTGTTTTTAGTGAACCGTATAGGTATAAGCAATAGCTACCTAACTAATATTATAGGAAGGATCTACCGCGTTTTAATAAAAATAAGTATGTAGGTACTTAAAATGTTCCGTTCTCTCAGGTATATTCGTTCGGTATTTATTTTGTTCCACCGATAGGTAAGCTTGCGATTACATCCGCCATTTTCACCAATACAAGTTACATACTTAAAATATTATAGCGAGAAGTCTAATGATGTTATTTTATTTTTAGATTCCAAATTAATCTGAGCCACTATCTGTCCCGAATTTCTTTTTTTTTTCTTCTCTCTTTTCCTTTTCATTTATCACGTTCTACAATTTGTCTTATCGTTTCTTTCCTATTTCACCATTTATCTTTTCTCTCTTGTCACCTTTCCTCCTATAAAACTGGCCATTGTAAAGTAATTTTTATTTTTATTTATTTTTTATTATAGGTACCAGTTTTTACACACCGTGTTTTATTCTTTTGCTTATACACTTGCTTGCTTTTTATCGGTTACACGTTTTATTTTATTTTTATCGTCACCAACAAATTGAAAATTTCTCCTACTTTTGCATGCATTTTTTATGCTTCTAATTTCTCCTTCTCTTGCAGCTTGTCTGTCATACGACTACAGCAGATTCGAATATTTCGGTTATCCAACAAAAAATTATGTACCTATAATTTTTTTCTGATTATCCGATTTTTGTTCATTTTTTTCATTAAAAATTACATATTATAAAAAAGATGGTGTAAGTTCCAGCGGGGACTCATGAAAGATTGATCTGTGTAAAGGTAATAGTGTGGTTGTGAGCGCGCGAGCACACACACACACACACACACACACACCCAACCACACGCCTACGCACCAACAGTTACAATATTGTAAGTCCTGCGAACTTGAATTTATTGCTTCCCAAAAGTATAATTTCTTTTTTTTTTATGTTAATTTTAATACTCGTGTAATTAATTTTTATGATTTGGTTGCGATAACTTTACTATCAACTAACTCATTAAGTAAAAATTTTGCTGTCACAATAATTGATAATTAGAGAAACCAATTTTTGAAAAAAGAGTTTTAGTGTCGATTTTTACATTTTTTATTTCCTAAAATGCAATTTGTTATAAATTTGCAATTGTTTTTGTGATTTTTTCTCTAGTTATGATTATAAATGGGGATCTAATTTTAATTCTACTTCATGGCTATATAAGTCAAGTTGGCTTTGAATGAAAATACTAGATTGATTTGCCACAAGGGATCCTATTCCACTCCTGAGAGTTGAATGCACCAATTTAAGATTGGAAACAATTCAAATGTTGCGGAATAGCTTCTTTCCACGTCACCTTGTGTCATTTTTTATTTTTTGTTTCTTATTTTTGTTGGAAGATGAAACAAATACTGTTGGATATTCACGTAAGAATGTATCATTTGTCTAATTATTTCAATTCTTTATGGAGCATGAAAAATTACAACGTATACTGTGGTAACAAGAAATTAGATATATATGTTACATACCGAGCCTGAAATTGTACACATCGGGAATGGTACAAGCATTTTTGTACCAAGTGCGAAATGGAGATATACTGGCATTATTGTTCGTCTCTCGCATCGTTATTATTATTATTATTGTTAATGTTACAGTTATGTACAGAGATTATTATAGCACACGAATGTGTACGAACGTCAAACTACAAATTAAATCGAAGAAGGCCTACTTGTTACAACAGGCTAAGGAATTGTGACACCAAGAATTGCATAGCACATTTGCTTTTTTGCATGCACACCGGTTGGTGCGACATTTAGTAGTACACACGCACCTTAGGAACCCTTGTCCTCCGACTAACGAAATCTGCCTGCTTACTGCTTGCAAAGAGATAAGTACTGCCTGACGGTACCTCTTCACTTTTCAAGAAAGAATTTGAGCATAGAGCAACCTGACTGCGACTGTACAGCTGCGGAAGCACACCACTCGCGGTGCCAATTTTATAGAAGTGACTGCAAGAAAACACTCTCCCTTCCTCTGTAACTTCATATCATGCAGTAGATAATCATGTTACATTGCGTTCAAGCATGCAAAGAATGAACACTTATACATGACTACTAATATGGTATTTCGGAGTTGGTACAAAACATTTTGTACAATGTGGTTTCTTTTTATCAAGTGTGTACACTAATCGCAAATTGTACAGTATTACTTGTACCAAGCCAGACATTTCGGAGTCTGTACAAATTGGGTTGTTCATTTTGCGCATGGTACAAAAATGCTTGTACCATTCCCGATGTGTACAATTTTGGGCTCGGTACGTAACATTTACATTACATATTATAATATAGGAATGTGTGCGTGTATGTACGATTTTGAGCTATTGATTCCAAAATTTTCCTGGAGTTATGAAACGAAAAATGTACCCACCTCCAGTCCCACGTCATTCACGACAATTCACATTATGAATAAGAAAAGAAACCGGAAATCAACTTTTCAGACTGGACACTACCGGTAATGAAAAATAAACTTAGCTTATGTTTAAATCATAAATTTTATTCAGCAGTATTCTGTTCTATGGAGACTGACAGAATAATAAACTTTTTTAATACCCAGCCTGAAAAGTGTAGCTGTGAATTTGCACACACTGCTAAAAAGTAAAAATATTCGTGTATTCGCATAACAAATTGATTCCCGTTTTGCACATTGCGTATACACACTTTTGGTGAACAGAAAATTTTATGGCTTTCGTGATATGATAATTATTTACATTTCGGTTGCGGCCATGTTTGAAAAAATAAGCACTTCCACATTACTTACGACGCGTAGCAGTGAATAACTTATTTCCCCTTATTGATTAGCTAAAATAATAGGTATTACATTGGCAAAATAATTTCAGTTGTTCTTTTTAATTTACAAGTTGAAGTTGATATTAAGTACCTAGTGAAAGTATGTGAAAGAAAAGTATGCAGGTAGCACATTAGAAAATTCACTTGTTATTTTATTTCTCGCAAAGAACGTTTGGAAATTTTATTTAAAAATTTTTCAAGTTCATTTACATTCTTATCAGTAAGAGATGTCAATATTTTAAGAAACCCTGCCAAAAATGTCTTCCTTCGTAAGGCGGAAGTCATTAAAATTCGTTTTTATAATTTTCTCACTTACAATATACCTGACAGTTATAACGGTCTCCGTCATAAAACTAAAATTAATAAGTCAGCCAGAAGAAATTGTTTCAAAACATTCGGAGATTTCTTCTGAGGTGTTGTGGAGGTAAATATATACCTACAATATTACAGGTATAGGTAAAATTTTGAAATTGAATTTTAACCTTCACCTTAAGTAGCCTACATGTACCTATGCTGAGTTAATTATGTTTTCTTTCAGACAAGGTATGTATGACGGATAAATTTTTAATACATTTGAAAATGTTTTTTTGGATAACAACGTAAGCTTACAGGTGAGAGCCAACTTGTAATTTTCTAACCATTTATAATGAATACGTTAGCTATCAACAGTTCACGACTCCTTAAATTTTAAAATTTTTTGTAGACAATTTACGATCCCCTACTTATTGATTTTCTCTAAGAAAAAAATAATAATTTAGTCCAATCGAAGGTTAGAAAAAGAAAAAAATTGTTAGGACATAAATTTTAACTAATCAGTCTTGTTGGGTGGGTCTTCAGAGTAACATACTAAAAAGTGCACCCACTGGGCTTCTTGATATTTTGGGGAGGGGGATGCTTAATGGCCATAATTTTGTTCTTTGTGTTTTTCTTCTCCAATTTAAATTTTGTGATAAAAATAGCTCGGTAAAAAATTGTTTATCATAAATTTGCTGCAAAAAATACTTAATTCATGCTTGTTTATGTCAAACACTCCACTTCTCTTCTACAGAGTCTTGAAAACAACCATTCTTCACATTGATTATGTTCAATAGCATTACAATATGTGAAATATAACTGGTAATTATAATATCGATTATTTAAGTAATTAGTTAACACAATACCCAATCACCCCCTCCATTTCTCTTTCACAGTTTTACATCATGAGAACACGTGCACTGTGAACAAGTATTAATGTAAGTAAGCTGAAAACAGTAACTTTAAAATATATATAATTTTTGAGAGGTATGTAAACATCTTAGCACTCAGTCTACCATTGGGGCTAAACGAGAATTACGATTGTCAGATTCGCATAATTCTAACTTTTACAATCATAACTCTCATTTGTATGTATTACGTGACATGTTGGTGCGTGGTTGTGTGTATATGTGCAATGTATTAACCACATTAATCCTTCATGAGTATAGTCCCAGCAAAACTCACACTATTTTTTGTTTTTGTAAAATAAATGGTGGATACGTATTCTTTGAAATGTGAATCATATTTACTGCTCACAACACTTACATGTCTGGTGGGTATTCCTTACATATCTCTGGATGTAACTGTGTGCGTAAGTATTCCTGCAGTTACTTTACATGCTTTTCCGAAGGTAGATTTACACCAACAAACGAGGAAACAACGAATATTTTTATTGCTTGTTTGGTTTAAATGACCATCAAACAAACCAAAATAACGAACAAAATTTGCTATTCAAGCGAACAGCAACAAATTGTCATGCATCGTCTGTGTAGACGATGCGTGGTTATTATGAAAATGAGCTATGTAAGGGTGCGTAGCCACTTGTTTATGGCTGGCTGGCAAGGGCGTATATAGCTCCATAATAACGGGGTCCACACATTCTCAGTGATCTTTTCAGACACCCCATAACAAAAAAATCATCAAAACTGATAAAAATACACAATTTTTAGAAGTCAAGCCTTATTTTTTTTCGGATAAGGGGGTGGTTTAGACCCCTAGGATCCCCTTTACATACATACTTGCTGGCTGGGGGTAGGTAATAAGTATCTGCACTACAGATGCCACAGTGATTGCATGCTGCCCTAGGTTGGCCACCTATGATATACTACGTGACAATGTAAATCATAGGACAACGAGACACGCAATTCAGACTTCTGACTTGGACTTATATACCCCACAGTAGTATTTAGGGAATTTTACTGGAAATTTCAATTTGAAAATAACAGTATTGATCTATGTTACCTATATTTAAACAGACTAAAAAAAGTAGGAGTTTCTAATAAATATTCATCGGGTATATATACTTTTTTTTTAATATATGTGAACTGATTACTCAGCAAGGGCTGAACTGATTTCGACAATTCAGATTAATTTATTTGAAAGAAGGAAGTCCAGAGTTGGTCTCTTTAATTTTTGTTAAGATATGAACTCTAAACTTTAAAACTTGACCAGTTTCTGTGAAAATTGATATCTTGATACGAATCCTATAAGATTTTCAAAATTTATAATTGCAGAGTCAATAGTTATAGTGGATTTGAAATTTTGAATTAAACTAATCTGGGTGAGTGTTAGATACTTAGTAGGTACATAGTTATAATGTTGGATTTTATTGGGCTCCTTTTTTTTTTCATACCTAAAAAATTGAAAATAAAAATTGAAAAGTAGTACAATATTTAGAAAAATAAACAAAACCGACTGAAAAACAGATGAGCCTACATTAAAAAGTGAACTAACAAAATCGCTAAAAAGTAAAAAGTAATTTCTGAGGATGTTACAACACCATATCTCTTTCGATCTAGGATGTTAAGACATTATAATACCTTCTTATATCTTGTTTAAACAAAACTTTTCGAGACGATACCAGATTTTAAGCAATCAAGTAGGTAAGTAGATTTTTTGCTTGAAATTTGGCTCAGACTTGGTAAGTTTTGTTCAAAAAAGAAGAAGATGGTGTCATAAAATGTCTGACTCTACATATTATAAAATACTGTTGTTAAAAACTGTTGGAAACACTACCACTCCAGAATCGCTGCATAGATTTGCATGAGATTTTTCAGAAAAAAATGTGTTATTTGAAGGAAATTGAGAAGTCCAAAATCTGGACCTTAAAACAATTTTTGAGAGACAAAATTTGAATTCAGACATTACATTATCCGAATTTGAACTCGTATTCAGATGAAGATGTGAAGACAGAAATAAAATCTGATTCTCTTTCAGGCAATTATAATGCATTTTATTTCAGTAACGACTCTTCCAAAATCAGACAATTTCAGACAATAATTTGGTTCGATCCGACAGACTGGCGCCATGAGATATATGGGGATGAACACAAATTGAATAGAAGTAAAAACCCATCGATGGACATGAATGCAGCCAACTTTTTTTATCTATCGCTTCTCCACACGTTGCTTGCGGTTTGCAGTCATTTTGTATTTTATTATATTTTATTTTATCAGTCATCCACGTGCGTTTAGCCTATTGTATGTCGACGTATATATTTCTGCTATCTGTAATTTCATTGGCTGTACACATAATAATTTCTCTCGCTTTTTATATTATCGACATCGCATGTTTGAAGGCAATTAAGCAGACAATAAGTGGGGAAATTTCCTTAACAAGAAGAACTGATTTGCAAAGACGAATTCTGATTTTAATTCACTCTGATTCTCTGCTTTGCACTGGTGACACCTGGTACTAGGTTCATCTTTGCAAATGAGTCCTTCTTTTGTAGGTGGATAGTAACAGGTCCAAGTCTCAAGTTGTACGTTGAAGTCCTCACGTTAGACAATTTAATAAGTGTATCTCATCTTTGAGATGTAGAATAAACTTCAACCTGGTCTACCTTGAAGACAACTAGGATGGTAGTTGGATTTCCAGATAGGTTCAGTTGAAGATAAAAGGCAAATTAGGAATGTTCTTTCATCATGAAGGATCAGTAGTGACGACACACAAGTCATTTCTAATTTCACCAGTTTCCATATCGCACTTTAAGGCGATCTTTTGAAAACACCTACGAGGTGAAGTTATCAGTCATCAATACAATCAGATGGAGTTCTTGGTATCTGCTAGGAGGGAAATTTGGTGTGTTGAAGACAAATTTAAGGCAAGCTTAGTTCAAGATGACTGCCTTGCTCTGTCAGTTAAAAGCTGTGTCGAGCCTTCTTTTTGCGCATAGTGAATTTGATTCCATCTATGTTAGTTATTTTTCTCACCTCACCCTCACTTTTTCCAAAAAGCTCCGAGACCTAAAGTTTCATATTAGGAGTCTTTTCACACAACATAACCATCACTCATGAAGACAAACAATTAGTTGAAGACACAACAACTTTCTGATGGTTTCCCTTACTTGTTGTCTGCAATAGCTTTTTTTTTACCTTTTTATTTTTCCGCTACACACTTTGCTTTGTTCTGCTTTGTTGACACTATAGTTCTTTTGTAATTATAGTCTTTAACAAAATAATTCTGCTGTTTGTTTTTGTAAGTTTCGAACCTTTTATGGATTGAAACTTTGTTAGGCTCTTCTGTCCACATAACTTAGCTTATTGCTGATTCATCATATTAATTTGCTGAGGTATGAAGACAAGTGTAAGCTGCACTCCGCCATGTCCGAAGAAGTTTAATTCAAGTCAAGAAGAATTCAGCCGTAGGACATAGTCAAAGTCAAAAAAATAAAATGTCTTGAGAACACAATTCAAGACCCCTTGATTCAGTGTTTCGGCTGCATGATGCCCTAACTTTAGGACATTGTGACATCATTAGCATTTAAACACCACTATACATTAAAGGTTGACTTTATGAGCTCTCGATTTGAAATTGCCTCTTAAACCCAGGCAATCGATTTCGGACGCCTCAAAGGTTTATAGTCACCAAGGAAGTCTGTAACCCGCCTCGGGAAAAGTTACCAATTTCTACCATATGTGAAAACAAAAAATTAAGGAACAAAATATTTATGGAATGGAACAATGAAAGGAATAAAAGAAAACTGAGAAAAAAACTTATTTTCCTCTCTTTTTTCATCGTCTGAAGTCTACTGCCTGGTGAGATGAATATGATTCAATCTCTCACTTGGTTTTGTTTTATTTTTCTTCGGGTTTCACTTGGATCTACAAAAAATGGGTTAAAACAATTATTAGACTCTACTCAAGTAAAGTTACCAGTAACAGCTGGTCGTTGGTTTAAAAAAAAATGGTGTTAAAACACCCACAGAAATTATTTTTTCCTTTTTAGTGTTTTTTTTTAGTTCGTTTTTTAAATATGGACTTATAATGCTTTCAGTTGGTTTAAAAGTGCTATATTATTTTATCTCACCCAGATGGTAAAAATGACTTTGATTAGTTACATGTTCTTAGGTTTCTACACTATGTAGATATTATGCATTATCTATAAGTTGATCAATTTTGCTTAATTTTTAGGACCGAAAATCGAATATGAGAAACTACGCCATAGGTTACATGAAAATACAATTCACTTATCGAATTTTGTTCGATGGAAGATTTCACAGATTTTAGATGAAGAAAACTCGAAAAATGACACAAAATCGATGTTATTGAGCATGAGTGAAATGGTTAGCGATTATAGCAGGTAAATCATAGTAAGTCTATGAACTGGTGGACGCAAAATTTATTTTAAATTAGGAAAAAGTATTTTAGCTATTATAACTGTCCTGTTTGGGCTCAAATTATTCTTAAAGAAACTATAATGATTAAAAACCCTAAAAGGTTTAACCTGAAGGATACTTCGTCAATTGCTGATTTCGATGGTTTTGAAGACTGGAGGAAAAATAAGAAAGAAAAACTTCTTGATTTGATTCAGCGTAGATTACACTACCTGCAGCATCCGAAAGATTTCAAAAATACGAAAAAATTATTATGCAAGCCAGATATAGTAAGAACAATTTTATCAATAATTCTAACCGTTAGGTAGGTATCTAGCTAATAGTTACATAATTTCCACCTTACTAGGCTAATATTGAAAAGCTTATGGAAAAATTGTTCATCGCTCCTTCAGCTAGCATTGACACATGCATATACTCTGTTCACGTTAAGAAATGCGTGACGTCATAAACCATATGCACATTTACCTGCTTGAAATACGATATTTTTATTTTTATATAAAATGATGCTTATCATTGTATAACAACCTGCATTGATACCTTTTCCTCTCTCACCAACCAATTGTATAACATCTTTGGTGATTCTGACATCACGCTCTTCTTAGCATGAACAGAGTATAACTACGTAATTGATGGTACTTCATCTATCTGAATGAAAGGTATTTAAAAAAAGTGAATGTATGTCCTCGTGTAATGCTAGGATACAATTTGAATTGGAAGGTAGGTATATCTAGAAAAAGAAGCTTTTTCTTACCTATGTGGGGACTTTATCCTTTTTCCTCTTTTATGGACTTGACCCATTAGTCAATAGACAGACAGCTTCCTCTACCTTACTCAAGTGGATTGCTTGTTAAACATAATATATATAGATGATTACCACCTGCATAGTATGTAGAGCTAAAATAGGGAAGGCAAGTACCGTTTTGTATTTAGGTACATGCTGATAAAGTATGTGTTGTAATAGACATATAGTTACTGCCAACCCCTATCTTGTTGCCAGTGCTACTGCTACTTAGAATATGATTTTGGCTTTCGAGTGGTTTCGCTCCTCACACCTGTAAAGCATATCATCTCACTGAACACACAAAATAACCAAATATAGGTTTTAGGTAGTCAGTATCTACATTAGGTACTTAATTGCCAAAATTCTACAGCTCATGCTAGAAAAAGTGAAATTGCTTACTTTTTTCTAGTAATATTAAAGCCCTATACAAATAAGTGTCTGGCAGTACGTCATTTTGTATACTACAGCTCGTAAGTGAATTCATTGATATTTATGTTAAATTTAGAGAAATTTTATGGTTTTAAATTTTTTTATTAATTTTATAGATTTTTTTAATTGTTTCATTTGAAATCTACGTTTGCCCAACAGACTGAAGGGCCAAAGAAAGAAATCTCTTATCAAACACAATTTTATGGGATCAAACTATACATTCAAAATTATCGAATGAGACTGTAAGAGAATCATTGCTCGTAGAAAGCTTAAATTTTGGAGAAACATTAACATGTATTTGTCGAAGATTCTGTGAAAATTTGTCTGAAATAGTACTATTAGTTTTTGAGATACAGCTGAAATTATGAAAAGGTCATGTGTATTGCATTGTAGATACAAAATGGCATATTATCATTGTAGGACATCGCCTGTGAACCAAAAATGTGCTTGCCCTACCTAATGTAGGGACAGGCCACACAACCTACCGGCAAGTATACAAGTACACCCATCACCACTGGTAGGAAGTCGCCACAACCATACTTGTATCTATCAGGTTCTGGTAATATATACTAAGTTTAAACCATAACAGGTTTATTCTATTATTCAAATTTTTATGTCAGGGTAGGTTTAACACCATTAGTGTTGTCAAATATCAATATTTTCCAAAATATCAGTATTTAGAAGACAATACGTATCAAAATTTTTGACAATGCTATGATGGATTTGCTAAGAAAAAATGTCAAAAAGTCAAAATAAAAATATCAATATTGTCGAAAAAATTGTCTGAAAATATTATTAATATGGAAAACAATGATATTTTCAGAAAAATATTGATACATATTAATACTTATCGATATTTTTGACAACACTAAACATCATACACCGGGTCAGCACTAGGTTAATATCAGGTTACCTTAAATAACACGATGGTATTAAGAAAATGTTGATTAAAAAGAACTCTAAAATGCAACACCGTTAATGCCAAACTACCTAATTACTGATAACAGCGATCTCTTATTTGATATTAGCCTGAACAAAACACTTTGCCTTTGCCCTTATTTCCTACACTTACCCAACGTGTTACCCTTGGTGTTACTCTCATATAAAAAAAGAATGCTAAATTGATAACCTTTAGTGTCGTTTTAAAACAAAAAGAGGATAACACCAGTGCTGAGGATATTGATTTTCACGCCTAATTGAACAAAGACCTAATATTTACGCAACTGTAGAGATGTATTGGATGCAGAAAATGTATTAATTCGCGTTTTTCAGACTTACGGCTTTGGCTTCCAGATTCATCAAATTATACTCTGTTTCTTGGTTGCATATGAAACTGAACGCACTCTAGTTCTTTCAGAAAGTCAGTCTTATGGCAACACAACCTGGGAGGACGTATTTTTACCAATTGGTAGCCATTATACTCTAGAAGAAAATGTTTCTTGGAGCTTATGGCCAGGTATTCATACTGAAATATTTTCTAAAATTTGGTAAATGGTACTTTTAAGGCAGTAGTCAACCATGAAAAGAAATTTCAAAAATTGTCCAGATCTTTCATTTTCAAATGAAGGTTCTAAATTTTACAATTTAAATTTTTTACTTATGACGCGAGCCTCCGGATTAGGTATAAAACATTAATTTCCCTTTCATATTTTCTAATTTTATGATCCATTCGTATAGGCAATTCAACGGATCAAGTAATTATCCTTATGCCTAAAGGAATTAACTTTACTACGCCGAGACCTCCTTACGTATACCCATTGAAGATTCCAAAAGACATGGAACTGGAAATACTTCGTACTCAAACCGATCCAGCAGCTTGGTGGGTCGGCCAGTTTTTAAAATACCTCTGGCGACCACGTCCGGAAATTTTGTTTATGTTAACGCGGTTTGAAAAAACTATGAAATTTCAGAGACCAGTTGTGGGGTGAGTTTTATTACAATTTAGAAATGAGGATATTCCCAGTTAATAAAAGTTGCTATTTTGATGGTTTCATAAAGTAGGCTCACCATTATTATTATTATTATTATTATTATTATTATTATTATTATTATTATTATTATTTATTATTATTATTATTATTATTATTATTATTATTATTATTAATCTAGTGTATACCTAATACTGAGTTATTTGTTCAGAAACAGTGATGCAGTTTTATGAGTATGATTCTTGATTCTTGATTCTTGATTCTTGATTCTTGGTTTACACAAAAACATTATTTTATATTATTTAAATAGGGAAGTTTTTTTATGTAATAATTGTATAAAATATTATTTTTTGGTACCTTTTACATGCCCTTCGATCAAATATCTTCAAGTGCATATGTTTCACGATCTCTTAATTCGACGAATACCAATTTTATTTTTCATACATTTGCTTATTTTAGAATACCTGCAAAAGCATACCTATTTTTGATCACTTTAAAATAGTTCAATGAAAAACCTATTTTCGTTTTAAAAAACTTTTAACACACATTTTAAAATAAATCGGTTTCAGCTATGCCTCTATCAACTAAATCAAAGAACTGCCACATATTTCTATTATACACCTGTAAAAACATTTTAGAATAAAATTAGGTTCGTTTAAATATAGCAAAAAGTGCAGCAATTCAACAATTTTTCAAAAACTGGTTTTCGATTTGAAAAAGTGAAGCACTAAGACTTTAAAGAGGTTGTTCTGTAAGTCAACTACTTCTTGATGTCGAAAAAGTTTCATACATGAATGCATCTCTTCAAAATTAT
This sequence comes from Ericerus pela, assembly GCA_011428145.1. Classification (NCBI taxonomy): domain Eukaryota; kingdom Metazoa; phylum Arthropoda; class Insecta; order Hemiptera; family Coccidae; genus Ericerus; species Ericerus pela. Next base: position 353,601 of record WOFM01000532.1, read on the forward strand.
TAATACGTAGAAATGTACATTTTGAAAATCTCAAATGCTTATTTTCAAATTATAAAGGCATGAAAAAGCTTCCCTTACTCATACAGAAACTTCAGTCAGCGCTGGTTGTTGTATGACATCATCACTTCTCATTATTTAATACTTTGTTTTTGTACTCTCATACAATATGATGTCATTTATTCCATGAATCTTTTACTTAATTTGGCCTTACTTCTTCAAAATTATTCTTTATCCTATAACTATGCTGATTTTATGTCATACATAAGTACCTATGTTATTTTATTGGCTTACTATCAACTAGGTATAGGTATATTCTAACAACCAATCGCAATATATCTCCCACGACACCACTGTAATTTTCACTCGAACTCACACCCTTAGTTCTTTGTCTAATTGATTCATCATTTTATCTTGAAAATACGTACTTACCTATAATATCAGAAATCATTATAATATGTGTCGTGTATAATTTTCTAACCACATAACCATTACTATATCAGCTTTAATGAATTTAGTAAGGTTCATTCATAGAACAGATTTGAAAAAATCTCAAAATATTGTTAAGAAAAGTAGAAAAATTTCTGATAAAACAAAGACGCTGGTCTGAAAAAAAAACAAAAAAACTTTTTGTTATTTTATTTTTCAAGCATTCGTTTAACAACTTACATGCGTATTTTATAACTTCATAAAACTATTTCGTAACAAATTTTCTTGACACTTCATTTTAAATGTAGGTTATTTTTATCTAGCATTCTCGAGAATACTTTTGATATTATAATTTTCATATTGTAGGGTAAAGGCAGCATTTCGGGACACTGTATAGGTTTGCGACACTTCTCACTTAAATATGTAAAAACTATGGCTACTGTTATAGTAATTTAGGATGTTAAACAACTATTAAGACGTCCTCTATCTTCTTATTTTGAAAACATCAAATACACATAGAAAATATTCATCATCTAGATACAAAAAAAACATTAAATTTAATATTCGCTTTTTAGAGGATTCAAAAATTATCACAGTTTCTAACCGCCTACCTAAAACTATGATTTCCCAAAAAGTGATAAATCATGGTCCAGATACTGATTTGAATGACTGAAGAATTATTATTATAGAAAGAACAACCCTGAGGGATGGATAAAAGCATGTATTTTTAATGAAATAATAAAGTTTCATTTATTATAGCTCTGTTTGATAGGACTACACCAACTTACACCAACCTACACCAGCAGGGCGATTCCACAAAATGTAGGAATACTATATGTCTTTGCGCCTAGTTTTACTTGAATATTTGTGGAATATCCCCACCGGTGTAGGTTGGTGTAAGTTAGTGTAATCCTATCAAACAGAGCTAATTTTGACTTAAGTCTAACTAATGCCTGAAATTTCGCATTTCATTGGTTTGTAACACTTCTGTTGCAAACTAGTGCAAGAACAAAAATTCAATGAATTAGATTGTGACACCTGATTTTTCAAGGCTTATGTTTTGTTGCTAGATATGAATTGTAATGTCTGTTACATTTTAGATAAAACAAACCATCAGTATTCCTCATAAAGGCTTTTTATTTTGTAAAGTGAAGTTGGTACATGTTTTTTTAACAGAAGTAATTCAAATTAGTGCAGTAACTGTTACTATCTAAACCATTAGTGTCACAAACTAAGGATTTTGATGTTCATTAATTTCATTGTTACTAGTTATGAAAATAATGAAATTTAATTCAAAACTATATTTAAAATTAATAGTAGATAGATTTCTAATTCCAAGGAGCCATGAAACAATTCTGTAACTTTAAAACTAATTTTACAGTTAAAGTTGAAATTTCTCTTAAAGTATTGCAAACTACTGCCTTTGCACTATTTATTTACTTATTTATATTTTTCTAAGTTTTTTGTTTTCATAGGTAGGGATAGTTAAACCATTATACATTATTATTATTATTATTATTATTATTATACATCAAATTCACGACAAAATTTATGGTCAATTTATTTATTTATAACAGAGTTAATGCCTAAAGTTTCAATGAGAATTAACTGAAGTCTGAATTTCTGCTTTTCTCAATGAAAATATTAATAGAGCCCACCTTTTTGTGATTATTATTACAGCTTTTATTTAATTTAGTTCAGTTGTTCCCTGTTTAGTTCTGTGCACGTTAAGTGAAGTTAGAATTGAGACTTTTTATGGTAACTGGATGTCATATATATATGTACTCACTCCAGAAAAAAAAAAAAAGTAGTATGGCAGATAATTGTCTGGCTGAATATTTTACATTGTTTTAATGAAAGCGTCTCAATTTACAAAAGTAGAGTCAATTGGTTGCCAGTTTATAGACAGCAGATTTTCTTCATGTTACCTCTGCACGCAATTGCATAAAAGTGCATTGTAAAGCCAAGTCAAGGGCTGACCCATTTTTGGCAGACAATGTTGAGACAGAAAATGGTCATTTTAGCCGGTTTTCTATCAAGTCAGAAACAATAATGGGTGAATTTCTCTTTGGACAATTTACAAATATTTTATACATATTTTTCCTATACAAACACTATTTTTATATTGTATTTTATTATTTTTAATTTATTTTAATAAACATTAACATTTATATATACACATTTGTACATATTTTTCGACATATTTAAGGTGAGAGTGCTGTTATTGAGTTTTAGGTCAATGAAACTCAAAAATGTGTTGATAATGAGCCAGAATATGGTCAGGTTAGAATCATACATTGATTTGGAATTAGTTATTTGAAAGTTAAAATGTGGTTAAAACTGGGCTAAGACATGGTCAGAATCAAGTTAAAATATGGTTAAAATCCAGCCAAGATGTGGTTAAAAACCAGTCAAGATACAGTTAAAAACCAGTCAAAATAAGGTTAAAATAAGGTCATGAAGCAGTCAGAAATTGAGTCCAAAAAGGGACCACATACAGCCAAAAAATTGTTTAACGTCAGCCAATTTATAGTCAAGAACTAATAGTCAGATGGCAGTGAGACATCACGACTCAAAGTTAAAATGCAGCCAATCATGTATAAGATTGTGTTAGAAATAAGTCAAACATTATTTCTGCATTAACCCAACACAAACACAAAGTTAAAAATTGGTTAACATTGTGTTACTTAGTACATAGTCATTGAGAAAGTGCATTCACAGAGCATTCTGACTGGTTGATGCACTTTAGCTGTAGCCAAAACAACGTGTCAAGATTTCCAAAATTGACTATGAGTCAAAACCTAGACATTCTTTGTAAATCGGGGTATTATTAAAAATTAATTTTTACTGAAATTATTTTTTGCGGGGTTATTTTATTTTCAAAATTCCATGTTCCAGGATTCACATTCGTAGGTCAGATAAGATAACATCTGGAGAAGGTAGTTTCCACGACCTGGAAGAATACATGTATCATGTAAAAGAATTTTACAGAACCGTTGAACTTCATAATCCATACATTGAAAAACGAATTTACATTGCCACAGACGAACCGAAGATATTTAGCGAAGCCAGAAATAAGTAGGCTTATACTTATGAACCAGATTTAACAGCAGTGAAAAACTACATTCAACTGACTGAACTCTTTAATTTCATAAATGACGTTGTTCGAAAGGTATCCAAATTACCAGATAATTGGCGACGAACGTATAGCTCGTTCAGCAGAATTGAGAAATCGAGATTCCAGGACTGCATTGAACGGTCTCTTAATGGACATACATTTTTTGTCAATGGCAGATTTTGTTGTCTGCGATTTTTCTTCGAATGTAAGATCGTTTTACGATTTTCTAAAAAAGAAAAAATAATTTTTTTTCTTCCTTTTCTCTTTTTTGTCGTCGTTTATATTCTATCCAAATAAATTAGGTACGTTCTGTCTCAGGTATGTCGATTAGTATACGAAATGGCACAGTACCATACGGAAAGTGCATGTAATCGATTTCGTTCGGTAGGTCGAATGTATGGTCAGTTTGGAGCAATGCACACGGCTGTTCAAACTCATATCCCAACCAATGCCGAAGAAATTGAACTGCGAATTAACGACAGCATATTAGTCACTGCTGGCGTCTTATCGAATGGTTATTCGAATGGTACAAACCAACGAACGCACATGACTGGAGTGTATCCGATGACGAAGGTAAACCTACGCTAATGAGGGGCGAAGAAGTGACGGCGAGATACCTATAAGATTTTTGACAGGTCTACTAGAAATTATAAAAAACAATGAGGCAATGCTGCAGTTGTTAATCCGTGAGTGCCTAATGTTGATCACTTTTATTATAAGCTTTTATTTTCAATTACAATTCCCCTTAATCCAGTTAGTATGTGTTGCCAACTATATACGTAATATATGTGAATGTGTTGAAGACATTTATGGTTACCAACTATTCTACTGCAAATTTTCTGCGATAATATTGTTATCTGGTTTAGAGTTGTCACTGTTCAAAGTTAGTTATAGCGTTTAAAATGTTCACATTATTTATGCAATAGAAAATTTAGTTTTTCTGAAAAACAATAATTGTAAGAACCTGATAAGTTTATTCATTCACAAATTATGCATTATAATGAGTGTGGGAACAACCATACCTTGCTCTATACAAAATACATTTGCTAGTTATAGTTGGCGGTGAGATGGCCGTGTGGTTAAGTTCACCGCCTTTAGCTGGCAAATATTTAAGTCCCAGGTTCAATTCCCCAAACTGACAAAACTTACATCTGGTGACCCTCAATGTGTGTTGGACATGCATGCACCCAAGTGGTGCATGGTGAAACTCACAACTCTCCTTCCTAACTTGAGTTGCCGATAGATAGCAACCTATATAGTGGAAATAGAACCCATATAGGTAGTTCAAGCCTGTGTGTATAAATATAAGAGGTGTTTTTGGCTCTACCCAACCTCCCACAGCATCTAATGTCATTCAACTCGTGTTAAGTCTCTCCAGGGGGGAGTGTGTGGGAACTGTCATACTTTGCTCTATATAAAATATGTTTGCCAGTTATAGTTAGTGGTGAGATGGTTGTGTTAAGTTCACCGCTTTTAGCTGGTGAATATGTAGGTCCCAGGTTCAATTCCCCAAACCAATAAAACCTAGATTGAGGTTAGATAACTATAGAACATAATTCTACTGTTTTTTTGAATTTTGAATTATTTGTATGGAATGGGCAAGATCTTACAGAGGATTCTTTTGCTTTTTTAAATGTTCATTATTTCAATGGTATTGCAAATTTCTTTATTCTGGTCAGTGTTTAGAAGCTTATTATTACCTACACTTGAAAATATTTTGCTGATAAAAGTTTGTAAATAGTCATATTTGAAATTGACTAAGATTTTTCATGACTAAGATTTAGGAACTAAATTTTCAAAAATGAACTATTCCTTAAAACCAGTAAGTTATTTTCCAAAGACAAAAAAAAAGTGATTTAATATCATCGAATATTATTTTAATATATACTTATTACTTAGTTTATTTTTATTGTAAGAAAAAAACCGTAAGGGTGCTAAAGCTGTTGGCTAACAAACATTTTAGTCCAGTCAAATCTTACAAAAAAAAAAAATTAAATAAATTTTAACTAGGTACCTATATATATATATAGCATTGTTGAGTAGGTTACCTAAATTAACCCATCCTCCTTATGTATTGCATTTTTGTGAAGAGAGTGTTTTTCCCCAAAAATTTTTTTTTTATTTTTTATTTTTCACAAATTTTGATTTTATGATAAAAATAGGTTTGTACGAAATTGTTCAACATAAAATTTCCTACAGAAAAATTCGCATGCAACTTTTTGTCCGACATCTCCCTTTCTCTCCAGAGAGTCTTGAAAACAACCATTCTTCAGCGAATATGTTCAAAAGCATTACCTACATGGGAAGTATAATGTAATTATCATACTATGTAGATAATTCGTAAATCCAATCCATATCTTCTGACAATCCACCATCCATAACTCCTTACCATCCACTCCGAATTCACAGTTTTTTGTCCGACTCCTCCTTCTCCTCCAGAGAGTCTTGAAAACAACTATACTGAGTGACTCTTCTCATTCGCAGCTGGCAGCTAATAGGTTCTTGGAACATATACATTTCCATTCCGCGTTCTTAGAATTTGGAGTTAATGTGGGACCAAAATTAGACTGCACGTGCCAAATGTTGATTTTTGGATAGTTTTAAAAACTTAAATGGCTGCTAGCAAATTTAATCTACACACGTCATGGTATATTCTCAGATTGGCACTTCACATTCATGTAGTCACCAATCCCACTTGCAACCATTATAACCATTATAGTGGTGATATAGTCTTTCAAAAAAACTGATTAACGATTGGTAAAGTAGAAAACTTTTTAAGGATTTTGTAGTTTCGTAAGGTCACTTCTTTCGCTTGATTTCGAGCTTTCATTGTTGAAGAAATTAGTAGGTTGTTTAAGTATTGAATTTAATTCGTAATAAGACCTCTTAAGTTTTTTTATAATTTTTGTAAGTTTCGTCTATCAAAACAAATCCGTATTAGCCGTAATAAAAGATGTAGACAATTTTACAATTAAACTTTTTTAAATGAGAAAATAGGCTTATCTTGAAATACGACCATTAACGTTCGTTTAAACGGCTAATCTACTTATATATGCTATTTTGGACGTTATTCTATACAAAATTAATCAGCCGATCAAGTAGAAATCACAACAGTCTTCGCGAGGGAGTTCGACAAAAATCTCTTAAATTTTATAACTTTGCATTGTACTTAAACATTTTTATTACCTATGTTGTAGGTGGTTAAAAATATTGAAACCTTCAGTTTCCCCACTTATCCTCAAGTATCAGACAATGTTGGAGATGGAAATTCCGAGTTTAATGAAAATGGATAGGAGAAAGAAATGTATAGCGTAGCGCTCAAGATCAATGGTACCAACTGTTCTCGCAGTTTTTTTCGAAGTTTATTTCAAAATTAAATTTAGGTGTAAGCTACATATCTACCTAATTGTAAGTATATTTATTTGAAAATAATAATTACAGAATTTTTTTCGCTCTTGTGACAGTCAAGTTTCTGTGAAACAAATACATTTTTCCTGCTATGTTCTTTAATTATAAGTTTCATTTTAACGAATTACGTTCGTAGGTATTTTTATAAAAATGTGATCGACCTTCATTGTTTTATTGGATAATTTCCAAAAGAAGAATCTGTACTATTTCAAACCAAATAATTTTTTCGCTATCAGAATGTTTGTATGTCAATTTATTCTGTCAAATTTCATTAATAAAAATTTCACCAATATAAATATACATTTTTGTTTTGGTGGGGGGAAAGGGAGTTAAAAATGATACTTTGTATCCCTGCACCTCTGTACCCCCGTCCTTCCAAACTGAATGGGTTGTAAGGTTTGTCTTTTATTCTCTTTTTCTGATGTTCTTGTCTTTTGGGTATGTATATGTATCTTTTTTAGTAGAGGAACTGTCCCCATTCAGGGCCATACCTAGCTTTTTTGCCGCCCTGTGCGAACAAACTTTTTGACGCCCTCCCATTACCTAAATCAGAATGATATTCTTTGTCCTTGTCCTGACAATGTATCGGACAACGACAATGTATTATATTAAGTTTTTTTAGTGTATTTTCCAAAGGAAAATACAACTATTGCATTCAGTGTTGTGACGGGACCTGGGGGTGGGACCTGTGGAAAAGCGCCGATCCTGAGTCGTAGATCAACTCAAATTCTTCTATACACAATATATATATATATATATATATATATATATATGGATATATTTATATATTTCCACTTTTTGCTCATTTTGGAATTTTTTGGAAGTTTGTGAACCCTCCGCTGTTCAACCTATGACAATGAAACTTGGAGCAGCGCTAGAAGCATTCCTGGGCTACACATTCGTGTTAAAATTTTTGAAATTAATTTGTTAATTTTTGAGGAAGGGGTTCTCAAAGTGTTGCAAACCCAGCATGTTGTCATCACGATAACTCCCGTAAATTTGTATATTTTGGCTTGAAATTGTTATATGGCAGTTTCAAACTATTTGGGACTGGTTTGGTATTGAATTTGAGCGAAATCGGTCTGCCAGTTTTTGAATAGCAGCCATTACAAATTTGGCAAAGATAGTGTTAGACGCTTTCATGGGCTACACATTCGTGTTGAAATTGTTGAAATTCATTCGGTAGTTTCGGTGGAAGGGGTTCTCAAAGTTTTGCAAACCTACCACGTTGTCATCACGATAATTCCTGTAAATTACAAGATTTTGGCTTGAAATTTTTATGGTAGTTGAAAACTATTATGGACTGGTTTGGTTTTGAATTTGAGCGAAATCGGTCTGCTGGTTTTTGAATGGCAGCCATTACAAAATTGGACACTTTTGGAAAATACACACTTACTGCGGTTGATGCGCGGTAGAGATTTTTTATTTTTTTTGGTTAGTATGGCGCCCTTGCACTCTGCCGCCCTGAGCGAATGCACAGATCGCACGTACCTAGTTACGGCCCTGGTCCCATTCATAGAATACTGTACCCAATGTAGAATACCTACTTCATTTTACGAATAATGACGGTAGGCCACAGTAATTCTTTTATCAGAAACGATGATTCATAATATGCCGAAACTATAAATTATGTTAAAAAACAAACTGTCCGATCTATTTTGTATCATCTAAGTATATGCATCAAACAAAATTCGGTGTTGCACTGATGCATCAATACCACTGTGTATGAAAATATGTGAAAATTTTATTATTAAATTGATTGTTCTCTCAATAATTATGGCTACGAAGGTTAATCAATGTAAGTACTTGACACTGCTGCTACTGATCATTTTACATATTTTAAATATTTTATCAGTTAACTTCATCATTCCGTGGAATACTTTTGGTTAATATTGTGGAATACCTACTTGTTTATATTAAATAAAACTGCTGAAAAAGATAAAACTACGTGCATTTATTGTTGCCAGCTAATCGCACTGCAGATACATCAGGAGAAGAATGGATATACGGCACACAATGTAGCGAGTAGGTGCATTTGGAGTGTACAGGTATCGATTCCCTTAGTTTTAAAATTTACTATTCCTAATCTGGAATACTGGTATTCCACGTTAGGAACACTTTTTTCAAAACGTCACTTATAAACATTTTCAATTAAAGTTAAATATGAAATTTGAAATTTTAATTTTTTTTCAAATGCCTATAGAGAATCTTGAAGATGAATAAATATTATTTTTTTATTGAAAATTTTCGGAATAATCATTCTTTCCATGAATGGGACACTTCCTCTATGCGAACACAAAGCACATCAAGAGTGCGATTATGAACTGAGTTGATAATTGTTAAGAGTTGCTAAGGATTTTTTACCATTTTATCAACACAATCATAAAAGTTTGTTAACTTGATAATTTGATTGATATGGATTGCTAGCTATCAACTTCTCTCAACCAGTTGTTAGAGTTTGATACTTTTAATAGGTAATCATCTATAAAGTCCTTTCAATATCACTGATTTTATTGTAGTTGTGCTCACTTATGACCAAATATATGATGATATTACATTTTTAATAAGTAAGCTATTTATTTTCTTAATGAAATTGAAGGTTAAATGAATTAAAATAGATAGAAACTTTGTTTGATGAGGTAAAATTATGTTAAATAAATTAAAATAAACAGAAGCTTTGTTTAATGAGGGAAAACTATGCAAACCTTCTATGTTGACAAGCACATTTACAATCGAATCGTCATCTCTAGAGATGTGAAATTTTGCAGAGAGATTAACATATGTTTGCTAAAGATCCTACGAAAATTTTACTGAAATCAACCGGATAGTTCTTGAGATGTACTCGACGAGTCAGCACAACCCTATAATAACAACACCCTACCTCACTTAGCCTATCCGACAAGTACGTTTTCATACCCTGAACGAGTATATAATCCCTCGATTCAGTGGAAAAAGACACAGTTCCTCGACAGCTACTTCTAAGTACCTGGAACCTCTCTAGTAGAAGTCTCTAGTGAACAGAGAGTCTTGTTTGTTGGATTGTGATTGTATATGTTTAAATATTAACGTATTAATATATATACTGTAATGTACAAATTATTATTTTATTAAATGTGCAAACTCACTCGTGTGTTTTAAAATATTATCGAGTCTCTATTATATGTTGAGGTCCACTATAGCTTGTGGATGATAAACTTGAATTATTTTAGAAGTATTACTGCTTTTAAGTACGTGATATTTCGTGTATGGTGTAACATCGAAAGTGGTTCTAACTAGGTACTTTACCACCTCTTTTGGCCGTTACATTAACTAGCATGATTTTTCAACTAATTACCAATATTAAAGGTATAAAATATGCAAATTTTTCCAGCTACAAGACTGAAATTTTGAAATTTCTCCCCTCAAAAAAGTCATCAAATTCTAAAATTTTCTTATTACACATGCAACTATAGTCAAACTTTCCAATTCTACAAATATTATTGGGAGTGCCACCTATCATCCCCCTCTTAGTTATGTTCCTGGAGAAGTATAGAACTTTTTTACCGAATGAATTTATTCAACGATTTGGTTTTCGCTTCTTTCAACAAATTCTGCGTGTCACGAACAGATATCAAACGCGTGAAAAACAAGTAAAAAGTAATGAACAAAGAAAGTAAACTGGCTAATCGGGCGCATGCGCAGTTAACTTCGTTTCCTTCGATGACTAACGTAAAAGTATGAGCTGACTGTAGGAGCCGGAGTAACACTTGTGTGATAAGAGTGATACGAATCTTATCAGTGCATTATAGGTATTATACTTTGGTGAAACAGATAAACTATTCTACGTACTGTTACGATACATTTCGTTCAAAATTAATTGCTGTAAGTTATTTCACGTGTTGTTGTTGTTGTTTTTTTGTAGGTAACTTTGCTTCAAAATAATTATGTAGATATGCTGATCGGATATTACATTCGAAAAAGAGTATAATCTAACGCAGTTATTTTATTGGTGATTTTTGGGCAACGTAGGAAAAGCAATGAATACCAAATATTTTCTGGTAATAACTTATGAATAATTTTTTTTTTTTCCTCTAATGACAAATATTCAAATTTTATGTAAATTACCTATCTTGTTTTTCATGTAAACGGAGGGGATCCAGATTTTTAATTAATTACCTACCTCATTATGTATTGGTCCACGATGAAATAGTAGCTTAATATTTAGACTCAGGATAGTTAAATATTTTCTAACCTGACGATCGATTTCGTTTTTAATTTCGACAAGAAGGTAGGTGTGTACCTACCTACTTGTTGCCCATATCTTAAGCTTAATATTATACGTAATTTTAGGTATACTTTTGTTTCCTCAACGTTTTCGCGGGCGAAATTTATGCGGCTAAAATTTTAGGCGTGTTTCCAGCAAACGCGAAAAGCCATTTTAACTTCAATATAGCCATAATGAAGAGTTTAGCAGATGCTGGACATGAAGTTACTGTCATTTGTCCATTTCCCAACGCAGTGCGACACGAAAACTTGAAAATTATCGACTCTTCTGTGAAGAATCCGGCACCGACTTCGCGCTTGGACACGACTAATTTATCTTGGCTGGATAATTTGAGTTTATTGCACGAATTTTGGTTTCGACAGTGTCACGAGTTGATGATTGTTCCAGAGGTTCGAGTAAGTGTCGTCAGTTCGTCGGTAATTATACGAATAGGGTAGATGCACCAGTTTGCAACAGTTCGAAGTTTAAAGTTTAGAAATAAGAAGAATAAGCAGATTTATCAGTTGGAAGTACTTTACTTTTATCACAAATATTAAAAAGCATACTCTTTCATTTCCATCTATTTTCAACACTTCACCTACGGCATAGATGAAACCATAAATCAAAGAAAATTACAACCGCTGTGAAAAATTCAAAAAAGTGCTTTTTATTAAAATAAATCTGCGCAATAAGCGGCGAATAATGCTCAGTTATAAATGGGAATAATTGATATGGTATGAATATTTTAGTGTTCCAAGATGGTGAGTACACTTCGATATTGATGAAAACCAGTGTTTTAGATTAATTTAGCTAAAAATATTAGCATTATACACCTGTTGCAAAATGGTTCGTCGAATGTCAACATTTCGAGTTAGCAACATGAACTATTTGAACCAGTTTGAATGAGAAAATTCAAATTACTATTTTAATCATTTAGGTGTTCTAACATGAATTACCATCTCTGAATTCATATTACTTTTTCAAATATTAAATTTCTCAAAGAATTCTTGTTTTATGATGCTTATAAAAAAATTCCATTTTCTCCAGTTTGCAATATTTATGCCCCTAGTGGTACAACACTCATGTTCCAGTACCAATTTGAGGATGTTGATTAGCTTTGTTTTCACACAATAAAAATTTTGTCAAGTCCCCCCATTCTTTTGATTGATATTACCAGTTTATGAAATAAAATTAGTACACGTTTTCCTCTTCTATTTTGTGTTTAAATTATTTGTGTGTTGCAAACTGGAACATAAATGTTGCCAACTAGAGCAGAAGTGTTGCAAATTGATTTTCGCATGAAAGTAATAAAAAAATAATATTTAGAGCCATCTATCTTTTTGTTTTTCGCATACTATCAGTATCCAAATTTTCACTAGAAACTATTTTTCACCACTTTTTTCTTGCGTTTTCTCTTCTGCGATACAAAAATTATATGTTTTATCGATGATTTTTTTTTTTTTTTTCTTGTGAATTGTGTAATTTTATGATAAATATACAGTGGAAACCGCTTATTAGGGACACCGAATAAAATCACATCCGATTGATTGGGACAAATATGAAAAGTCCCAAAACAATTAATGATATAAAACAATAGGAAATCATTCAGGTTATTGGGGACAATGTATCAGTTTACTGGGACCAAAGAAGTCGATAAATTAGGAAAAATTGCCATTGAATTGAATTATTGAAATAGATAACGATATAGTTTTAGTTAAACAACGATAGTATTTGTCAGTCATTGCCATTATTTTGCCAAGCTGTTGAAACTGATGACAACATTCCACCACTTAAAGTCACTTTTTATTAGGCAAGGAAATGTGTAGATCGACATAGGTTTTTCCTCATGCAGGAGGAGATCCAGGAAAGCCCTACTGCATCTTTAGATACTTGTGACAACTTTTTGAAGAAACTGAGTTCCATAAAAATTCAGCAAAATATAATGGATTAATACCTCGTACCATTATCTGCCAACCAAAACTGCCAGTTACCTTTTTTTCCCTTCATTCAATGTGATAGGTACCAGCACTAAAAAATTATATTTCATATTACTGATTTATTCATTACTTACTTTTTTTTTAACACCAAATATCGTTTAATTGGGACACCACTTACTAGGGACAAAATGAGTACGACCCAATGTGTCCTTATTAAGCAGGTTCTACTGTATACCTACTCTTTTTTTTGAAAAAATCTGCGTACCCGTGGGTAGGTAGGTGTTCTTAAAATTTTGTTGGTCTGTTGCTATTCTGTTATTGACTCTGTTACATTGATAACATCGATATTTCTAGTTCTTGAATTCTGTTATGACGTTATGTTTGTACTATAAAAACATATGTTACAAACTCTGTTATGCATAACATGAGGTGATGAGGTATGGCTATGAATCTTTTATGGTGCTAAATAGAGTCAAATTAATTTTTTGCATCCTATATTGAAGAAAATAATTTCATGAGATTTAAGTATTTAAGTTGGAAATTGAAAATAAAATCGTATTTTGAGAAACAATGAGTTAAAACTATTATCTGGGAAGTATTTTTAAATTTCAGAAAGTTTGATTTTAGTTACTAGCTATATAACTAAATAATATCAAAAATAAAAATTCTTATGGGTTGTTTTACAACGTTTAGAGATGATGTGGTAGAAATTTTATTGAAATCCACTGCCTAGTTATTTCTTGAGTTATAGTAAAAAATCTGGAACTGTGGAAGAATTTGTTTAAGTACAATTTATTGAAAATGAACTTTTCCTCCATAAGAGCAATATTCAATGATGGAATTGTGATAATTTACTTAACAATATTTAAGAATTGTCTACTTCTAATTTCATGTAGATCAGTTCTTTGGTTTGTAAGATTTAGTTAAAAATCTGAAACTCCAAGTAATCTAATTCTAATACAACTTTTTTTAAAGACATTTTCTCCTGAATGGAGTATTACTCAACGGTAAAATTTTTGGGAAATGCTCATCAATATTTGAGGATAATGTAGATTCAATTTCATGAAGATCTAATCATTCCTTCCTCAATTATTTTCAAAAATACTTAAAATGGCCAGAAATATTCATAAATAAGAGCTGATAAGAGCAGAATTACAGGATGTTATAAAAAATTTCAAGAACACCAATTTCATAGCATCCTAACAGAATGCTAACAGTGTTTATTACAGAACTTGCTAAAAATTTCAGGAACACCTACCCTGATATGTAGCCTAAACAGTGTATATCAAAATGTGGCTTGCGAGCAGTTTGCAGGTATGAACACTAGCTGTAGCTTGAGGAAGTGGGTGGTTCTTGTTGCACCATAATTTTAATTACATTCAAAATTTCACTTCCAGCTCGAGGTAATCATTTATTAATTTTCACAATGATGATAGGCCTAAGACATATCTAATTTGTATTCTGGTTTAAACAACTTTTTTCATTCAATATGAAGTTTCAGCTTGAAGTAGGTATCTTACAATAAACTTTTAACTTTGAAAGTAGCTCAGTTACCGAGAAGTTTGATGACCACTGATCTAATATACATAGTTAATGTCTTATACAAATATTTAATTTTCATTGTTTTTGCGGTATAGATTGCGATAAATTTTTATGCAGTACCCACGAGATTTAGGATAGTCTACTTCGGGTATTGTTATTTTTGTGCCTATTTTGTGAGGTTTATACTTAGTTATAAAATGTTAAATTTTTGACCAGTAATAGTCACAAAATTTGAAAACAAATAGACCATTAAGTACTTCAAAAACCATTGCATTTCATAAGAAAATATCACAGATATATACACTATATATAAGCTAGGTAAATAACTTATACCTGTTTTCAGCACCCTGTGCTTCCCCCTACCACATCAAAAAGCTAGACAGTACTTTATACACACAAATGTAGGTACTCATTTATGATGCACTTATACACTAAATGCATTTTTTTTCCATTCAAGAGGGGAATTGACTCAACATCCTGCCTCATCATGAGGGTGAATACTTAACGTAGCAAAAGCAAGCTTGTTATTTATCTAGGTTATATTTAGTGTCTACATCTTTGGAAAATAGTGATGCTACCTATAAAAATTTACCAGTAAAAACTGAAAATGTGTGTTATGTAATGCTTGGAGACTGTAAAAAAACTATGAAAACCAAAAATTATTATACCACTTTAAAGGTAACTTTACATGTTATTGATGTAGCATATCGATTATAATAATCATTTAAATAGACTGAACCCTATTCAGAAGCGTCCATGTTTAGTCAAAGAGGATATTTTTTTATTTCCATTACCATAGGTTATAATAGGTGTTTTTAGAGTGGTGTTGTATGTAATTATGTTTAAATTAAGAACAATCGTACGGTACATCCGGTAATTCTATTTTTGTTATTATTTTGGCTATATAATTCCTGATTTTGGGACAATAGAAACGTAATTTGGAAAAAATATTTGCTACGATCTACGAATAACGTTTTAGTGACTACCTAATTTTATAATTTTTGAAAACCTACTTTTTTCAACGGAGTTGCTGCTGTGTTGAGGTTT
Organism: Ericerus pela; assembly: GCA_011428145.1. NCBI lineage: Eukaryota > Metazoa > Arthropoda > Insecta > Hemiptera > Coccidae > Ericerus > Ericerus pela. The sequence goes on from WOFM01000532.1 coordinate 369,322, forward strand.
TTAGTGTGTTTAATTATGTATGCATTTCATTTTTCATACTAAGGTTACCCTGCCAAATTCGTCATTTTTCATACTAGGGTAACACTGCTAAATTTGTTGAGTCGGGGAAACAATAAATTTGGTTTTGTGTTAGTGTGCGTGTGTCGAGTTATGAATACAGTCAAACACACACGCACACTGACAAAACAATCATGGTTTTTTCATTTTGTTAAGATTTTTCACTTTTCGCTACAAATGATATCATCTTTTTACTATGTACCTCAGGTTAAAAATTTCCATTGTTAAAATAATATTGAAATTATATTCAGAAAAAAGTTTATTTCGGTAAGTAGCCCAATTGACGACTAACTGAAATATAATTATGTAGGTACCTATTTTATGTTTGTAGAATACTGTGCCAACTTCCTACTGATTTACTCCCACTATTTATTCAAGTGCGTACTATTAGGAACATTTGATGCGTACTATTAATAGAAATAGTTGCCCAATAGTAGGCATTTGACTTTTTTTTTTTTTTACACCTACACATGCGACCGATGAATTACTCCCCAGCCAACCCTTTGGGCTACCGAATATTCATAAGAAAATCAGGATCATAGGTTCATATCCAAAGAAGTGATGACAATTTTCTCACTAAGTGCGTACTATTAAGCGCACTTCACCTATTAAGAATTTTTCATGATGTACTGTGGTAGGCTACAAACCAATTAAATAGATATCAATATTTTTTGAACTGCTGCAGCTTAATTCTTTCCATAAAGCCAGTTAGGATTCTCAACTTAATTATGAATAATTTTAGAATTCATTAAAAGAATAACTTTTATTTTTGAATTTCAGAAACTATTTTCGTTGTCAGACAAACCGTTTGACGTTATGTTCGTCCATTTATTATTAGATTACGAATGTTTTTTGCCTCCAGCTAGAAAATGGGGTATACCGGTTATTGGAACGGTATCCTTTCGACCAGTCATGTTCAATGATGAGGCAGTTGGTAATCCTCATCCACTCGTACTTCCATTCACTTATTGTCCCATTCCCAAATCTATGTCATTCTACGAACGTTTACATAACGTATACTGTCATTTGGTTACCAAAGCATTTTTTTATTGGGAAATAGAAGGAAGTTTACAGAAATTCTACGAACAGCATTATCCTTCGTTCGATGCGATAAACAATGAAAAAGTGTCATTACTTTTTTCCAACAATCATCCAAGTTTTCTATCTACGCCATTGGTACCAACTGTCATAGAAATTGGCGGCATTCATGTGAAAGAGTCGAAACCACTGCCAGATGTACGTTTGATACCGGATTCGTAATTAAATGCATTCCTGGTCAATGCTTCAGAAAAATATTTACACCCTTAACGACGTGTGATTGCAGCGTCTGGAAAAATTCATAGCCGATGCCAAACACGGAGTGATATTCTTTTCGATGGGCTCCATCATGGACAACACAACGATCAATCACGATCTGGAGAAACTTTTTATGGACGTTTTTGTGGAGCTACCTCAACGTGTGATTTGGAAATTCGGAGGATCTGCATTAAACATAACAGAAAACGTTTTACTTTCAAATTGGCTTCCCCAGTTAGATATTCTAGGTGGAGTTGAAATTCTATACCTATCGAATAGGTGCACCGATCGGCCGTCATACCCTCGGTTCCAAATGATTATTGTAACTTATATTGAATTCGTTCGTTACTTTCAGCTCATGAAAATGTAAAAGCCTTCATCAGTCACTGCGGCATCAGTGGAACGTACGAAGCTGTGTACACAGGCACACCGATGGTCTTATCACCTTCGTTTGCTGACCAACCTTCGAACGCTTTCTTGCTTCGTGACATGGGTGTTGGTGTGTACGTAGACTTCAGATCATTGACGAAAGAAAAATTATTGGCAGCCATTAGAAAAGTCATAAATGATAAAACGTGAGTGAAGTATGGTTCTTATTCGATATTAGTGTTTGTAGTGGTGACGTAGCCAGAAAAGTGTTGAGGAGATGTTTGCTTCATCAAAAATGTACCAATTAAGACGAGTTTTTAGTAGGTTACATTATATGATATCGTGTTTGAGGTTCAATTGGAATGGAAGCGTCAAAGATTCGTCTATTTTTTTATTGAATATATTAAATTATAGCCGTATTGGTCATATTAGCTTGTAGGTCAGTGGATATAGGGGTACAGGTTGTGGGTTAAAATCTTACGTATTCTTTTGAATTTTTTTATTTCATTTATTTTTGTTTTTTATATCGCTTTTCAGCGTTTACTTAACAAGTATTTGTTTTTTAGAAAAAAAGAAATGCGGGCTCGCTTCGCGAGCACCGGCTTCATCCCATGGCCGAAAAGTTACAGAAAAAATTGAAAATAAATAAAATAAAAAAATTCAAAAGAATACGTAGGATTCGTACCCACAACCTGCGGCACAATAGCATGCATCCTTATCCACTGTGCCACAAACCAATTTGAAAACCAGAGTTATAATTTCATATGTTCAACTAAACAATAGATGAACTTCAAACATGACGTCATAACATGGAAGCCCGCTGGAAAAACTTCCTTCCGCGAGATGCTCCTGGAATTAAGTAGGTACCTATATTGCACCACAAAGAAAAATTACTTCAAATCACGTACATGTTTTAGTTTTTTAGTTTTATCCAATAATTTTATTTAAGTAGGTGGGATTTCTTTATTCTATTGATTATTCATTTATTCATTTACCTATCTATTTATTTGTTGTCAAAAACGATAATTTTTTTCGATCAAGTGATTTTTTAGTGTTATTATTTGAAGGAAAAAAGGAAGGAAATAACACTAAATTGCTAAAAACTTCGTAATGAACTGAGCAATGAAAACCAACATGGTAGGTCTGGTCCTTACAAATCAGAGGTAATGTTCATACCAAATTGTGGACAAAAATTTCAACCTTTATTTAATTTAGCTCCTTCAACATTCTCAGTGCATAAATCACGCAGCGCTGCTTGATAACAGTTTACCATAACATTTCAAGTTATATTCCACTATCCGAATAGAAAATACCGAACATACTATGAAAATACTCGTAATGAGTAATCCAAATGAAAAACGCTGAGGAAATCACTCAAATATGTTCTCCGGTGATAATAAAAAATGTTAAATTTTCGTTCGTGTTGTTTTTCTCGCGTCTGAAACAGTTAAACATAAATAATAGAATCGATATATTACGTCATTTCCTATTTACCTTGTTTACTTGCAAAAGGCATATTGTGGAATGCGGCCATCCCCTAAAATCAAAATTTAAAAAAAAAACTTTTCGAATTTTTCTCCTAATAATAATAAAATAAAAATTAAAATCAAAATTCACACGCTAAAACGCCGTGAGCGTCTTCAGCTAGGCTAAACTCTTAGCCTAGCTACGTAGCCTAAAACATTTTTTCCCTCTCTTTTACTTTCGATCTTTTCATTACCACCATTTTTATTTTTAAGTGGTGGCAATGACACTATACAACCTCGGTTGTTGGAAAATCCCCTGCCATTTTGTTCCAAATTATATTTTTTCCTATACTTTAATATTTTACTATGAATCTTGTAATATTCATCCTTCGTTTTGTCGTCGACCATTGAGGTCGAATTATTATTTCGTCAATATTTTTTGTTAAAGATGAATTTTTAATACATTTTTATTTTATTTTTTTATATAATGGTTTAATTTTATAATTCGCGGGCATCGGGCCCGCTCGAGGCATCATTAGAGGTAAACTCAGGCTGCTCTTTTTGAAAAAGACGCCTTCTCGGACACTCAGCTATGAGGTAAATTTCTTTAATTCACCTTTTTTCATCTTCCCTGTTGCATGGTATAAAGCGGTTCAATCGATCACCTGGCTAGCTGAGCAGGTCTTGGGGGCCCTTAACTCGCATCTTCACCCAATTCTGTTGGTGGAGATGCTCGTGGAACACTTAATGGAGTGGTTTTTTAATTATGGGTAAATTATGTTGGATTATGTATTGGGTTGGATTAAGCCACCCAGGGTCGCATACCACAATATTAAAATTGACCTCATGGAGGGGTTAGGAGAGAAATGATGAAAATCATACTTTTCATAAAAAAAGAAAACGAGTGAGAACACTTTTTCACTTACACCTAATTGGTTTTTTCGTAGCCTAAGTTAGGTAGGTTTGTAACAATTCAGTAGTAGGTATAATAATATTATGTAGGTCATATGTATAACCTAAATCTTCTGTTCACGGTTTTTAGAAAACTACGGAAGAAATAAGGCTGAAATATTCACGTAAATTAGTCCTTATATCATCATATGGAACCAAATCTGATAAGAGTTCGGTGCCTATTGATTCTAAGGTTTCCGAGAGAACAGAAAAACCATAAATTCGTGGAAAAGTGTTTTTTTTAGGATTCTGAAAGAATGACGAAAGAACCAAAAGCTGAAATTTTCAAGGCGGATAGTTCGTAAGTGAGAGCAAGTTTGATAGAAGTTTGGTGCCTATTAATTTAACAGTTTGCGTGAAAACTGGAAAATAAAAAATTGATTGAAAAAATTTTTTGTTCACGGTTTTGCGAAAACTGCAACTCAGAGAGAATTGAAATTTTCACGAAAGATACTTATTATTTAGGAGCAAATATGATTGACATATGGTGTTTATTGATTTCGCAGTTTTCAAGAAAAATGTAAAAAAAAAAACTACTGGAGAAAATCGAGTCCTGTGTGTTGCCTGAAGTATTACTTTTCTTATTTACGGCGCAACGTGTGGCGAGTGTCTTTTCTGCATTGAATTCAGCAGAAATTTTGTATTTAAAGCGAAATGGGCTTCAATGTCAAGGGGCACTTCGGTTTAATTGTATTCCAGGGGACAGAGCATTCTGAAATTTGTTGAAATTAAAGCCAAGTTTCATTTTAGAATTAGGATTATAGATAAAAATATAATTTTATCATTTCTTTGCAAGTTTACCCGCGTGGAGTGTAAATGATTTAATTAATTCAGCCTACATTGAGGTTTTTATGATTTTAAGATTTCAAATGATGGATTATATGGCAAACTGGGCTTTATAGTTTAACACTCCCGCTGCCAGACAGGGTTTCACCAAAATCAGTGTAAAAATTTTCTTGAGCCAAAGTTTGAATCTCATTCAGAAGGGTCTAGATAACATATATTTATCATTTTTTCATCATATCATCCTGTGTAAGGGAGGTTTTCACTCATGTCCAATATAGCACATATGGCCTGAAGAGCTAAAAACATACTTCCACCCGTGAACAATCTAGGTGGTAAATACAGTATTAAGAAACTGATAAGTCCTTTGGGAATGCCTCAACAAATGAGAAACAATCAATGTACTAAGGTGAAGAGGTACTTTTTGTATGCTACTCTATGGCATTCTTGAAACGCGAATCTCTTGTTACTATGTTGTCCAGATTTAGATGTATTCAAGCCAGTAGAATCCAAAAATCATATTGATTTTAATGTAAACTGTGGTCTCTACAGCATACAATCAAAAATATGTTGATATGATCCGTGTGCAATACAGCACACACGGCGTGAATGGCAATCAAATTTGTGTACACAGGTGCACACAAGGCAACGAGAGTGTTAATGATGTTGCAATAAAGTTTTGGTTTTTTGTTTTTTCAAATTTTGTTTGTTTATAAGCGTGCTGCGTGTGCTCTCAAAATTTTTGATGAGCTCGTCCCTGAAAATAATAATATATTAATTGTCTTAATAATCCACTCTTTGAACCGCCCCATTTATCTCTGAGATACGATACAAAAGCTTTTTAATATGATATTAACTGATACTGGACTCCATTCAAATGTTGATAAATAAGTCTTTGATGTAATTTTCAATTTTGGTAGAACATGAAATGCAGTTTTTGTGTGATGTGAAATTTGGTGACATTATTTTGGATTCTATTCAGTGTGGTGGCGGGGAGATGTTTACCTCTAAAGAGCGTCGAAGAATGTTGAAAACTACAGCAGACATTTTATATGACTGGAAAACATAAAAAACTACGTTGTTTTTTTTTTTGCTTGATGAAAATTCCTCCTAAATAGCAGACAACGAATGTAGCAGAGTGATGTATTTTTCAATAAGTAATTTTTTTTAGAAATCAAACGTTCTTTGGGAGAGAAAATGACTTCGAAAACCTCTTCCCCCTTATTAGCAAATAGAAAAAAATGCACCAAACGAATAAACTAATCCCAAAATTTGATACAATTTCTACCTTATAAAATGGAAAGATGGACGTATTAAGGTGAAATTTACCTGAATTATCGTAGATAAACCCGTCCAAATTTGAAAACTTTAATGCTTCAATATTTTTGGTATATCGTTACACTTTCACTGATGGACACTTTATTCTCGTTATAGATATAAAGAACAATTCAATTACAGTAGGTACCATACGTAGGTGGGTATTCAGCAAGAAATTTTAGCTAATCTATACGAATCACTGTGTCTTCATTAAAAAAGGAAGACAGGGCGGTAGAAAAACCGAATATTATAAATTTATCAGCTACTTAATAATCTTAATTGTACCTCGAAAACATAAATTTTAGGATAGGGTAAATCACTGAAAAGGTTTATATGTAAAGTGGTTTTCCTGTTTCTTCACGAAATTTGTAAAATCAATACTTTCGATGTTGAAGTTATCATTTTTTCTCTCTTAATAGATCCTTTAGTATGAGGTAATTTGTATTATATACTGTTACACTGATTACATTACGTACAGCCGATATAGGTATTTCACTTCCTAGTGGAGGATATAGGAACAGACATATCCTTTTGGTAGACTAAAATGAAATCATAACTTCAGAATAGATGAAAAAAATTGAAAATAAATATTATATAATATTATTACTATAATCATAATACAGTCCTAGCTAATTTATTCGTTATTTAGATGCGGGAATTTTCATTGTATAACCATAAAATTTATAACTAAAAGAAAATACCTAAAAAGTATAAAAGATTAATGCGCTCTTTAGCTCTCAGAAACGCATGTAATCTATACATTATTAATTTGTATCCACTAAAGTCATGCACCAGAAAAGAAGAAACGTTTATTAAACGATAGCCTCCTCAACCTTTCCTTCAAGGCTACCCCACCATCATTTTAATTTGCGTACCTTAATTATTGTACATGCAATTTCTATTGAACGTTTTCGAATGGCACACAGGTACGCCGAAAATATGCTCAAACTTTCTAATATTTTCAAGGACCGACCAATGTCTCCACAGGAAAGCGTCGTATATTGGACGGAATATGTGTTGAGATATAATGGAACCGAACATTTGGATGTGGCATCAAGAAATATGCCCCTTTATCAGTATTTACTGCTTGATGTTTTACTATTAGTTGTTTCTACTGCTGTAGCTGTATTCTTCGTCCTGGCCTGCTTACTGAAAAGTTTCTGCCATTTATTCAGAAGGACAGAAACTACGAATAGCAAAGATACTGAAGACAAGAAGTACCGCTAAAAAAACATTTAATTAACTTGATAGTCAAAATTTTTGAAAAAATATGAACGAAGTTAGAGTAGCTTGCAACCCGATATAGGGGTAATAATTTTGCTTGATTTGATGAGAATTTATTAATATAATTATGTAACGATATAGGTACTTATTTCTCCTCGTATAATTCACGTTAATATATTACTACTCCCTTTATAATCAGCTACCTTGCATATCATCACCAATCGGACACGTGAACACCTGTAAGTTCCCAGACATAAATCTCAGTCTATTTTATGTCACACGGTATTTCATCATCCAGATCACCGGACATCCTAAACTATTTCACTCATCCTAACCTATCTCTGTCTAAATGTTCCTAAAACAATACACTTCCAATAACTGTCGCATACTCCTCAATTTTAAGAAAGAACTATTTCTCGTGCCTCATCGTATCACCTCATCTTCATACATTTTGTATGGACCATGTCAGTCCAAATTATTTTGCATTAATCTGCTCGAAAATTCGAAGGTGATCACGTGAATCTCTAAAATGAGACAAATCACTTCTGTTGTAACCAAAATAATATGTTAAGGTGCTCAATAGCTGAGTCCGCAATGTACACCTTAATTATTTTTATAATTGTTACTTTGAAGTCAAATACACAAGTGCAGTAATTTTGGTTTAGTCTTTTATTTATGTTGCTAAAATATTGATCAACCAAACTGTCATCAAAAATTGGCACCCTGTTGTGTAGTTCTGGAGCAGAGGCGGTCCTTCAGTATGAGTGGAGTGGGTGCTATTCACCCTAAAATCTGTTGGAAATAACTTTTTTGTTGTTTTTTCATTTTCACATCATAAAGTAATGTGGGTACCCTATGACCGTAATTTTTTTCACCCCCATTCTCCTCTTTACCAAAGCAATCACCACTGCTCTCGAGATATTATTGCTAGGAATTTACTAAAATTTTCACATAATTATTGGACAATACAACAGGGGTAACTGCCCCTATTTTTTTTTTCATCTGCATCGGTCAACACTTGAATAGGCCGCCTATGGATTTTGTATATAGGAGGATTATAAAAATATACAATTTTTTAATTTTACCTAATATTACTGGGTGCTGTGTGTTTCATTGGCTTGAATATGAAACTTTCCATTCTCACCCTGCCAAATATGAAGTTACCCTTCTGCCGGATAATGAACAACCTCACAGTTCTGGCATCATAAAATGGCTCCTCAAATCCTTAAAATGAGATATTCCCCCACAAGACTTTCCTACCTGTATTCCTCATCCTATTTCCACATTTTTCCAGTTTCCCACAGTTGAAGAAAAATTTTAAAGAAAGAAAGTTGAAAAACAAAGCTAAAATTTATGGACTGGCTGAAAAGTTTTCAGTAAAGTTGACAGTCCCATTTCATGCCAGTGAGGTTGGAAGTCAGAAGGGGCAAGGATGAGGGAGTCTTGTGGGATTGGGAAAACAACTCATTTTAAGGATTTGAGATTTGATGAGCCATTGTGTGATGCCAGAACTATGGGGTCAGTTATTGTTGTATAAAAGCGTCGCTAGACATTTGGCAGAGTGAGAAAGGAAAGTTTCATATTCCAGCCCATGAAACACACAACACTAGGTACATTCTGAATTTTTATAACACTCCTAAATGTAGAAACACAAGCAAGCACCTATTCCAATGTCTCCTGATAAAAATTGGGAAAATTACATTTTGAACGCTTTTTGTATGTCAACATCTCACCAAAAATTTCAGCTTTCTACTTCTACGGGTTTTTGCGCAATTTCTTTTGATATAACTTTGATTTCGAATGTTCTCAATGCTTATAAATGGCGAATAGCCCATAATAATCCAAATAAACACTGCTACTAGCACAGTCTAGTGGAAACTTCACATCATAATTAGACCAGGATACGTTAATCAAATTTTCTGGTTCAAACTACTTCTAGCTACTTCTACCAGCTTCGGTGAGGCATTTGTTTTCAAATGATTCAGTGAATCATGTAAAGTGGTACAGAAATACAAGTCTCAGTTATCAGATTTTTTTATCATTAAAGTTAATGGAGACTGGAGAGTGGAAATTTTTCACTTTTCAATTTACATTTACCAAAAAATTAAGTACCCTAATTTATTTTGTAGATTATTGATGTAATGTCGAATTTAAGTTGAATATTTTATGAAAACAATATTAGCTTGTGGTGTCCAAAAAAACTTTGTCATATTTAAAATAGCCCAAGTACCTGTCTAACTCGTAGCTTAGTTGATGTGTGTGTCAGGTCTGAAGTTAATTGAGTAAGTAAGAAGATACCTTTACAGAATTTATTGACGTACTTTTAGTATTTGATGAACGGATTGAAAATAAAATGCCAGTTTCTTTCAGCTTTTGTGAAAATTTTTCAAAACATTCTTCACTTTCAATAACACATTCAATATTTTTATCATCTTCATCAAAACTGATACAATTTTTCTTCAAGTCAAGAATGAAATCTTTGTATGAAAACATTGTGAATATTATAAAGTAGGTATTAATATTAAAAAAGAAATGAAAAGCCAACTTTTTATTTTGTAGTTTCAGCTTTGCTAAATTTTCGTATATTTTTCCTCACTATAATGATAAAATTGAAAAATAAAGGAACACCCAGGGAATACAAGCAATCTCATTCATATTCACTACAGATCCGAGCAACTCCTTACCCAAGCTGGTAGAAATAACAACATCCCTCAATAACTTTTGACAGTTCTCATACGTTTTAACTGCGAGTAACGAGATGAAGGCCCATATTCACAAACGTCACTTTAACCCTTCACTTATATTTCACTTTAAAAAATTTTTTTGCACAACTTCGTAGGTACTTGAAAATATGAAAACATTGTGTCTCCTATGAGAGTTACAATGTAAAAATAAAATGTTATCACACTTTTAAATATAAAATTGTGCCAAAAGTCATTTTCAAGTGAAGTTTAAGTGCAGGGAGGTTAAAGTGGCAATTGTGAATATGGGCCGAAGTTCTTAGAATTTGCAGCTTTCGTAAGTAGGTATTCTTTATTTTAGTTCACCATAAATACCTACGTGTTATAATAGACGACATTTTTTGTTCCGCCAGTTGTATGTGCAATAAAATACCTATTTGTATTAATAATTTTACCCATACAAATTTCCTTTGATTAGCTGGAACTGTCAAATATCAACCGATCACTATCGAAAATTAATTATTATTGGTACCTACCTCCTGTAGGTACCTACCGTTACGAATAATTAATTACTTGATTACCTGATTACGTTAACTAGGTACCTTTGGCAAAAGACTTTCAGGCCTATTTTATTTTCAGTTTTACGCGTGCATCTTAATTGGGTTTATCTTTAGCACCGTTGATTCGGCTAAAATTCTTGGCATGTTTTTCGCCGAATGTCAAAAGTCATTTCTATTTCATCGTTGCAATAGTGAAAAGCTTAGCAGACGCCGGTCACAAAGTCACAATAATCTATCCGTTCCCAGCAGACGTAGAACAAAGTAAAAATCTCAGAATTAATTGACTCTCGGATGAAAGGCTCCGTTACACTGCTGTTTCCGAATATTAATTTCATAAAAATGTCGTTACACTTGTTGAGACATCTTACGCTGCATCAGTGTCACAAATACATGAATATACCACATATTCAAGTAAGTATTAGCAAGCCCAGAAGTACGCTACCAGAGTAATAATAATTACGTCATTTTATAATTATATTTCAGAAGTATCGCTGGTCTGTACTTGTACATTTCTACCTCTACCTACGTCTCAAAAGCACTTCCTTCCAAATCTATATTCTATATACTCTGTTCAGCAAGTGATTGCCAAAACGAAATATCTATATACCTACCTGAGTATAATTATTTACGTTTATAGGCAGGCAAAAGCAAAAACAGAACAATTAAATTAAATAAATTGCCTAATAATAAGTAAATTTGCGGTGAGTGCCTTGGTTAGGCTAACACCTACAGCCTGTGTTGTTCACTCACATCGAACATTTTTTCTCCCACCATCTTCAAACTTTTTCTCTCTCTTCTAAATTTTTAATACTTTCCCCTTATGTCACCACTTTGTGTTTGTCCCCAGTGGTTTGAAATAATAAGTACTAGCATATACCTCGGTACAATTGTAACTGGTTTTTGTTTTCCCCTTCTTTTTTTTGATGATCGAATGGTGAAATCCTTACCTATTCTGTAAATTTTTTCTCGCCAGATCAATAAACCAGCATCTGTTTGTCTTTCATGCAGCACTTGTATCTTTGTCTTGTCGTCTGCTTTTTTATTTCAATACATTATGTTTTTATATAACACGGATTGATTTTTCTACTTAGGCATTTGGGCCGGCACTCGGATAAATGGCAAGGTAATTTGGTTTTCATTTCTTTTCAATAAACACACACTCAGGTTTTTACACTTACCCACTTGGTTTTTAAAGCACTCGGCTTTTTTGGTTTTCTTTTATGAAACTTCAGCGTGGTATAAAGCGGCCAAAAAATGATACTTAGCCAGCCATGCAGGTTTTGACAGAAACAACACTCGGACATTTTAATTAAGTGTTCTAAAAATATGTTGGATTTTTTCAAGAGAGTGGGGTCAAAAATAATTTCATGACTTTTTGGGGATTAGTCACTACTCGTATGAGGATATAGGCTCGGCCTATCGATGACAGTCGTCACCTTTGGTGACAAATAATTGTGTATGGCACGTTAAACAAAAATGTATATTTGTTTGTACTTGTCTATCTTTGTAAGTAGACAAGTTACAAATCTTGGTCCGTGACAATTTGAAAGATAACAATCTCCGCGATGCCATGAACCGATATAGAGATGCATTCTCCGTACTTCACCATTGCCATAGCAACTGTAAAGTACAATGAATTATCTACACATTCACCTATGTAATTAGTACATAGGTGTGTATGTGTGCGTGTAGGGAGCCGGGTATATAAGACCAGAAAATCGTAGGCTAAATTGTCAGAGTTTGCTGAGGTCTTGGCTCCCTCATACCTTTTTGGTATTTTGGCTTAAAACACGCAAATTATTCTGTTCATCTTCTGTTGCTGGTTTACTTTCCACGATGTAAGGTGTTCCACAACTTTATTTTCTTTTGCTCGTCACTTTTGAAAATTTATAAACTTTTAGAAATTCAGCATCTATGGAACCCACTGTGGCATATTTACTGCTAAAATTTTTTTCAAATAATTTTAAAAGTAATAATACCCAAAACAAATTAAAAAACGAAACTTTGGGGGCTATCACTCATTTTGCTCCGCTTGGCTTCCCCCTTGACCGCCAAAATTAAATGTTTGACTTCTGTTTGGTGTTTCTTCCATGAAAAGGCCTGAAGATCCAAGAAAATACAATCCTTGAGCTATAACTTGTTCGATGATTAAATATTATTTCTCACGGCCAAATAACTCACAAATCAGTCATTGCGGAATACGTGGAGCCTATGAAGCAGTTTTCACCAGCAAACCAATGGTTTTATTTCCTTTTTTTGTCGATCAGTCATCAAATGCACTTTTACTTCAGGTATTAAGCGTTGGAGAATACGTGTATTTCTAAATGCCATCGAGGCAGTCTTAAGTGACGAAATTTAATGTAGATACGAAGTTACCCATCGCTTTGTCAAAATGTGTGAATACCTGAATCATTAATTCGACTTCTTCAAATGATATTTATAGGTATATTAAAAATATGTAAAAACTATCTAAGAGCTTTGAAGACCGACCATGTCTCCTGAAGAGAGTGAAGCATAAAACTAAGCACCTGAAAACTGCATCGAGAAATATGCCTTTTTATGAATACCTGTTACTTGATATTCTATTACTGTTGACATCTATTTTAGTTATTGTGATTTTCTCTTCATCCTGTTTGCTGAAGAGGTTTTGTAATATATGTTCAGTCAACAAGTTAAAAAGTCAAAAGCTGTTGAAGAGAATAAATCTGGCTAATAAATAGATTTACGTATTTATCAGAAAAAAATTAAATTTTTTTCAGCTCATTATTTTGTTTCTTTGTTACTTTCTGTCGATCAATGGCCAATTTTTACTCGATTGTAGTTATTAGTTCGAAAATGTTTAGTTCTCTTTTCAGAATACGTATCATAAAATGCGCAATTAGGTTGCTGTTTTCAAGGCCCAAAAATAGAAATTCCAACCAAGTGGTAAACATTTTTTAGGGGGAGAAAAACAAGTATTTGCTCCCACAACAAAAATATTTGGCTCCTCCTTCCAACTAATCAGACGCCATCCCTAATCACATAGCATTTTTAACCCTAGCGCTATGTGAGTGACCTTGACTTGTGTCTACGGCTCATGTGGCAAATTGCAACTAGTGATGTTATATCGAAGCCTTTTTGAGTATCGATAGGTATCGATATTTTGAAGACATATATTGATACATCTCGATACAGTATCGTATCAAAATTCCATTTTTTTTTCTTGATAAATTCAATAGTAGAGTAGATTCAAATAGGGGCAAGCTATAAATATAGGTACTAATTTGATTGACGAAGAATATACTTTCATAATCTGTTCTGTCTATTGGCAGCCTGGCACGCTTTTTCATATTTTTATTTATTTATTTATTTATTTATTTATTTATTTATTTATGTTTTTTATTTTTAAAGTATAAAATATATCGATACAAATCGTTAGTATTGTTGAGACCACCAATCCTTCTCCCCTCTCACTCCTATGAACACATGATCACATATCATATACATTTATTTATATCTATTCGCGGCTACACTGTTCCACCACTTCCGCCGCTCATTCGTTCGTTTCCGTTATCGTTCGTTCACTACTCTAAAAATGTACTTTGCTTAAATTATGTAACTTCTGAAATAAACACTCGCTTCTTGGACGTAACTTCACTCAAATCTTTCTTTCTTGTTACAACTCCGGTCCTCATCCTCTATATGGTAGCATCGCTCGGTAACAATCCTTGCACCTGAAACAAATTTTTAAAATTATTAAAATCTTTTATTGTGAATTTTTGTATTTAAGTTAAACTTTTAATATTTTCGTGAATAATTGTGTTTTTTAGTCACTTTTCGTAATTTTATTTTCGTGTTGGGTAACAAAGTTCCAACTTACCATTTTTTTTGTTGTTTCGAGTAATATTTTTGTTCTCGAAAATTTAATTTCACTCTGAATGCTGTAAACGTTCAATGAGTTTCGTCGTTTGCTGAAAAGGATTTGCCCTGTTTGTGTACAATCCGGCCAAGTGTCTCGAAGATTCCAGGACTCGTCGATTGCTAAGTTGTTTGGGAGCCCTGCTTGTGTTGCCCAAAAACTAGTAAATTCATTAGTGTCTGCCCTGTTTGTGTATGAACTAATTCGTCGAAGTCATCAATTGGTAATAAATCGCCTTGAGCCATCACAAATTGATCTGAAACCAACGTAAAAGCTTCAACTCAATCAAATCAAAATTAATATTCATCATCTTAACTCAACTTCAACTTTTGGTATTATCCTAAAACTCAAAAAACACAACTCAAACACTCACCGAAGTACGTTCAAAACAACCGAAGCGCAGTTCAGTCAACATTTCCAGAGAAACACCTTCGTAAATTCCAGAAAGCGAACCTGAAAACCAAAAAATCAACGCTTAAAAAGGAATCACTTGAAAATTTTCTGCTGAAAAAGGTAATAAAAAAAATACATTTTTCGTAATATTTCATAATTTTTCGTATATTTTTCGTGTTCAATTCGTATTTTTCGTGTAACTTAACTCTTTCGATTCAAAATCTAACTTGTATATTTGAAAACATCGTTATTTTCAAATAATTTCGGCTTTTACAAAATTTTTCTAAGTGCAAATTTTGGCAAGTTGTGTGCAAATTTTTGCAGCCACTTTTGTCTTGGAGTGTACAACTCGTGACGTATGCACGGCTCGTTTCGTTCATTCGTTCGAACTTGTACATTAACCTTTTGTTAAGTGCAACGAACCTACAAGCGCTTATCTTCGCCCATTCAATAAATACGTTGGCGCGGTTTTTCAGTTTCAAACCACCATTTTGTTGCAACTTGAAAATTTTTGCTGTTGCACAATTTTGTCGAAAATAATTTAACGATTTTTTTTTTGAATTCTTTTTCTTATACGAACACTTAAACTAAATTTTTTTTTTTTTTCATCTCTCGTACAACTTTAATTATTTATTCGAAAATATTATATATATATTTCAAAATTTTTTTCTCTTACCAATTTTTTTTTCTACTGAGAATTTTTATTATTCTTTCGTGTTACCAGTAGAATCATTTTGCGTAATACTTGGTGATATTTAAATTTTTTTTTCCTTTTCAAATCACCTGCAATATTATTTTTATTATTATTTTTTAATTTCATCTCGAATTATTTGTTTTGTGGGTATACTATTTCAAACAAAAAATTTCCCCTGTTATCAATAATTTTATTTCTTTCCTAATTCCCTTGGTCAGAAAGTAGTTAATTTCATTTTCACCCTCACACTTTCATTTTTTTTTACTGATTTTAATTAATCATCTTATCGAATATTGAATTCTAATACGAATTATCTTTGGGTTATAAAAGTCTTGTTATTTTATTTTTTATTTATTTTTATTGGGAAGCGTCCAGTCTCATCTTTAACGTGTGTTATCTCTTGCCCGCAGTGGACCTACTCGAGAAACACACAAGGACAATTTAAATACTATCGTAATATTTTCAAATTGTTTGGTTAGCACAGGTACGGCAATCCTAGTCTTGCGGCATTTGCTGGGGATTGACATCCGTTTTTATTTTTTTATTTTTTTTTAATATTTTTTAAGTTCAGTCAATTCATTAATTATGAACACTGAAAATAATGATAGGATCTCAAATGTCTTCCGTGGAAATGGCTATGAGGGATGGCGTGCAACCGTCATCAGCACCCTTATAGGTAAAGGCTGCCATTCCACAATTTTTCCTACTGCTCGTGAAACAAGTTACATTTATACATCATCTGAAGAACGCCTAACATCTAAATGGCTTAAATTCTTTCAAACTCAGGAAAGGGCAAAAGCCCATATATTCGAAAGACTTGACAAAAGAATCCTTCATCATGTCAAAACTTGCGATGTAGTTTCTCAAATTTTCGAAATCTTAGATGCTCGATACAGAAATCAAACTGCTACTAACATCATGGTCTTAAAGGCAAAATTTCAGTCCCTTCCCTTCGATCCAAGGAGAGGTACCATCCGTAGATTCTTGGAATATTTTTCATCTATTGTGGAAGAACTACGTGATGCTAATTACCCCCTATCGGAAGCTGATGAAATTGATCAATTAATGATGTCTTTGCCCGAAAAATTTGATACTGTCTTCTCAGAATTCCGCCAATTAGAAATTGAAAAACGAACTACTGTCAGACTCACAAAAATGATATTAGAAAAATGTGATCGAATTGAATATTCTAATAAAACTTTTCCCGGGTTTGATCAGCCCAAATCATCCTATCAATCGATGAATAATAATAGAAGAAATTTTAGAAATTTTCGAAATAATAATAATAACTCAAATTCCTCCAAACCAAATTATAACACAACGAGTTATTTAAACGATCACAAAAATAGTCAAAACAAACAAAATAGTTATCTTTCTAAAGATAATGTGTCCCAAATGGATGTTACGTGCTTTAGATGTAATAAAAAGGACACATGTCAAGGACATGCCCTAATGAGACATCTACTGCAGGTAATACTCCACAAACCCAGAATCAGAACAGTAGCTCGAAACCCCAAATTTCAAATAATACGAATCCCCAAAAAAAATCAGAAGATAAATCCAATTTTCGTGTCAAATATTCTATGATGTTACATTCAAATCTTAATCATTTAAGTTTTGATGACATTGAAGATGAATTTCAATGGCCTAAGCCCCCTACAGTATCAAAATCCGCCCCCCCAAAAAACCAACTCCACACGATGTTATTAGATAATGGAGCAGATGACCATATGGTCAATGATATTTCAAAACTAAGAAACATACGCAAGGTTGACAATTCTCGTAAAGCACTCTGTGCAAAAAAAGGTGTATTCGTAAACCCCACCCACGTTGGATCAATGTATGTCAACGTCTGCAATTCTAATGCAGAATTTTCCACTATTCACCTAAAAGAAGTATATTATGATCCTGATTTAAGCCTTGATATTTGGTCAGGTGCTAAAATCATGGAATCTGGTATATTTAAAATCATAACGGACACGGATCATGCAGACATCATAAATAAAAATACTGGTGAAATTACCATAACTGCTCCAAAGAGAGGTTCAATGTATTATATTGATTACAAGATAGTTGATGAAGATGAGGAAAATAAGGTCTATCAGGAGCTCGTGTGTATGCCTGTACCTAGTACCTCAACAGAGCAGGAAGATCATATAGATGATCCTCAACAAAATTTTGAAGAAATAAATGAGGCTGAAACAAGTAATCCACAAGGAGAGCAGGAAAACATTGACCACCCTCAAAATTTAAAAGATACTGATGTGGATACAGTCACTCAGGAGATTTATTCCGAATCAGAGGACGAACTAAACGGAGAGAGTGTCGGAATAAATAGAAAGCATAAAAAGAACATTAATAAATCTAAAACACTTTGGCATAGAAGATTAGGTCATCTAAGTGGCAAAAGCCTAAAAGCATTATCAAAAGTAGTTGTAGGTATGCCCCAAAATTTGGTATTTAAGGACGATGACTTTGCCACTTGTGAAATCTGTATAAAAGCAAAATCCACCCGACTTGGTCATCACGGAGTGAGGACTAGACCAACAAGAAGAATGGAAGTAGTCTCATCAGACATCATGGGACCCTTTCAAGAGGCATATAACGGAGAGAAATTCATAATAACATTTATAGACCATTACTCAAAATATACTCTCGCTTTCCCCATACTTAGAAAATCTCAGGCTTTCGATAAATTTAAAGAGTATTATTTATCTTTTAATACAAAATTCCCCAACAATCCCATCTCTGTACTCAGAACGGATCAAGCCAAAGAATACTCCGACTCTAAAATGATACAATTCTGCTCCGAAAAAGGAATCACCTTAGATGATGGCGTGGCATACACCCCCGAAATAAATGCTATAGCCGGAAGGCAAAACAGAACCCTGCTCGAAAGAGTTAGAGCCATATTATATGACGCAAAAAT
Source organism: Ericerus pela (assembly GCA_011428145.1). Classification (NCBI taxonomy): domain Eukaryota; kingdom Metazoa; phylum Arthropoda; class Insecta; order Hemiptera; family Coccidae; genus Ericerus; species Ericerus pela. The sequence continues at coordinate 387,940 of WOFM01000532.1, forward strand.
TGATTTTAAATTATGGTCAACAATTGTATTAGCTGCCGCCCATATAATTAATAGAAGTCCGACCCGCGTCAATTTAGGAAACATGACACCCTATGAAAAATTATACGGGACTAAACCCGATATTTCCCACCTTCGAGTCTTTGGTGCTATTGCATATAAACACGTTCCTATAGAACAGAGACAGCAATCAGCAGTCAAAGCCAAGGAGAATGAAGAGGAGCATCTCGACCCAAAATTCTTGCCCTGAGCCCTTAAAACTATTCTGATTGGCTTTTCGAATGTAGGTTATCAGATACTAGATCCAATCAAAATGAAATCCTACAAATCCTGCGATGTTAAATTCGATGAGACGAAAACATTAGCCGACTTCACAAGTAGACCCGAGGAATTACAAGTAAAACCCTTAGAAGAGGAAATTGAGGCAATCTATAGGGTCAATGTACTAAAACAAGCCTCATCCGAAGACTTACTATTTATAGAAGATTGCATGCCAGTAAGTTTCAGTGATATATTCCAGAATCCTTTTAAGAAAGAGTGGCTTAAGGCTATCAATGATGAACTGCAATCCATGTCAGACCTTCATGTGTGGAAAATTGTAGACCGTCCACATAATGTCAAACCTATAGACACACGATGGATATTTACGGCCAAAGCCAATGAAAGAGGAGTAATGTGCCCAAAAGCTAGACTCGTTGCCAAAGGTTTTATGGACAGATCCGAGTATACCATGACAGAAACCTATGCACCTGTTGTGCAACTCTGGCTAATTAGGTGGATCTTATCCATAACTAACCTATTGAATCTACAACTTGTTCAATATGATGTCAAAACAGCCTATTTGAACTCAAAAATTAAAAATGACATCTTTCTGAATATTCCCCAAGGTTGCAACGTCGAAAAATCAAAATTACTTAAACTTGAAAAATCCATCTACGGCCTTAAAACATCTAGTAAAAATTGGATTGAGTTACTGGATTCTCACCTTCAAACATCCAATTTTACAAAATCAAAAATCGACAGATGCGTATATACATGTAAAGATGAATCAGACGGCATTGCCTTCATGATAATTTACGTAGACGACATCCTTCTTGCAACTAATCGTCCCGAATGGGTTAATGAAATAACTACCCATTTTGAAACTCGTTTCACTATGAAAGTTGTAAATAACCCAACCCATTTTGTAGGTTTCGAAATTGAAAGAAATCGTGAATCACAAATAATTAAACTCACCCAAAAACAGCAAATCCAAAAGATTCTCCAGAAGTTCAAAATGTGTGATTCAAATCCTTCCAAAACGCCTATGGAGACAGGCCTCAAATTGAGCAAATCTGAAGGCACAGACAACAAAGAATACAGGTCTATGATTGGTGCACTATTATATGTATCTAGAGGCACAAGGCCAGACATATCTTTCTCAGTCAATTACCTTTCAAGATTCCAAAACTGTTCCGATGATACTAAAAGGAATTATGTACGGCGCATCATCCAGTACTTGAAATCCACGATCGATCTTGCTATTGTCTATAGATCTAATTCCGAAGGCATATCAGCCTATGTCGATGCATCTTATGCCCCCGACATTGACAATCAACTTATAAACATGTCCGAATTAGAAAAAGGAAAATCTATAACTGGTTACCTAATCACTATGTATGGCGACCTTGTAAATTGGGGCGTTCATCGCCAAAATATTCATGCTTCTTCATCAACAGCAGCTGAATTAATTGCTCTTCATGACTCATTCGAAGATATTGAACTTGCTTGGCTTCTTAATCGTGAATTCTTCTCAATTGATACTCCAGTAATTGTTTACGAAGACAACATTTCTGTTATTCATGTCATCTCTGGAGGAGGTCAAAAACGTCTTCGAGCTCTCATGATTAAATGTTACGGACTTGCTCAAGCCTATAACGACAAAATTTTCACATTCAAACAAATAGCTACTGAAGATCAATTAGCTGACTTACTCACAAAAGCTTTATCCAGTAAGCAGCATATTTCACTCACCCATAAAATCCTAGAATCCCCAAATTGTGATCCATAAAAAGTCAACTCCATTACCAAATTTCTTGTCTGAAACATCACAAAACATTTTTATTAAAATAAACATAATTTACCTTATTTTTGCATGTTGTTTGTCTTATTACCTAAAGTAAATTTTTTTTTGCATGTTACCATAATTTACTATATTTTATTCATATTTATTAATCAACATACTTACCATAATTGTCCAAATTAGTTACCATTTTATATATACACGTTTTCAATCTTTAAAATTTATATTTTTGTAATTTTGTAATTAAATGTAACAAACTCTTTTTTAATAAACACTTTTGTAATACCCGAAGTTGTGATCGGTTCAAAAGATTGTAGGGGGGTGTTGAGACCACCAATCCTTCTCCCCTCTCACTCCTATGAACACACGATCACATATCATATACATTTATTTATATCTATTCGCGGCTACACTGTTCCACCACTTCCGCCACTCATTCGTTCGTTTCCGTTATCGTTCGTTCACTACTCTAAAAATGTACTTTGCTTAAATTATGTAACTTCTGAAATAAACACTCGCTTCTTGGACGTAACTTCACTCAAATCTTTCTTTCTTGTTACAACTCCGGTCCTCATCCTCTATAAGTATCGAGTAATGTATTGATACTTCGATACAGCTGTGTGTATCGATACGTATCAAAATTTTTAACACCACTAATTGCAATTCATTGAGGATTGCTCACTCTGCATTCTAGTAGTGGAATATATTATTCTGGAACATATTATATAATATTATAGAGTTTGGCAGTAGAATCATTTTAATACCTTTTAAAATCGATTAAAAAAACTCAGCGCCTTAAAAAACATTATATGATGATGTAGGTATATCATTCAATAATTTATGAAAAATTTTCAAAAAACTGTCTGTCAAGTTTACTAAGTTGCTATTTCAGTTAAGTTATTAAAGATTTAATAATTCGTCCAAAAAATACATTTCCATTTTGAAAAAAATTTCTCTTCTCTCACTCAGTGATTCTTCCATTTTATTTAAGAAAAAAATCTGAGGTTGGTATTACTGGTATTGCTGGAAAAATGAGAAAATTTAGGTACTCGATGATATTATCAGTTACAGTATTTTGTTGTCCCTGGCTGTTTCAAAATGAACGAACAAATAAAAAAAAAATTAATAAAAAATTTGCCAATTTTACAATTTTATTATCATTTCAAATTATTTCAAAAATTAACTAAATAATGACGAGAAAAAATTTTCAACGATGACCCCACCTGTTTTATAATGAAAAATTGATTTTCTATAGGTTGTAAAGTTTTACTTAAAACAAATTATAATCACGAGTTAATAACAAGTGAAAATAAATAACAAATTTTTCAAGTCTATTTAGTGCCAAGAATCCACCTTTTCAACAATAACACCTCTTTCCTTTCAATTTGATGGTAAAGACAGTTCCATACAAAAATAAAGACCTTTAATTTTTTTCATAAGTTAATGTTATCTAATATATAAAGACAAGTTGGGATTCTTTGTCACTAATGTTCTCCCAATGTATTGAACAAAATGTTTCAAAATTCATACCACATATGAAGAATATCTTACAGGTGGTTTATAAACCACAAAAAATAAAATCCGTTTAAGCAGACTGCTGAAATGAAGGTATAAAGTTGTCTTGCCAAATTGTCTATGTGTGAGTGCGTGTGTGAAAGTAATGTTAACATTAGTGTCTGAATTTATACCAAGTTATAATATATCATACTAAAAACAAAAACAAAAATTGACATACTAGAAGATTTGGGAAATGAAAAAATTAAAAAGGGAAACTTGAAAATTTTCAATTTGGCATTTTAATATTTTCAGTCGAGAATTTTTAATTTTTTATCTCCCCTAAAAAATGTCTTTGATAAGTCACTGTTGTATATTAAAATCTTTACTGAATGACAATAATAATCCATAGCCTTCAAATTCTAAAATCATTATATAGAATGTTTCAGTATATATGCCCAATTAAGTCATGTAAAGAAAACTATTAAATATAGTGCTTCATTTAACCTCGGCCTAAAGTATTTTTTCAAGCTTATTTCCACATTTTAAAAACAAGAAATACAATAAATTCATAGAAATTATCACATATTGACAACAAAGTACAAATACATCCACTAATATATTTATAAGGGCATATCTTTTGAAGAAATAATACGGTTAAAAAACTGAAATTTTCTTGAATTATAGAATAGTTTCTTACTCAATTAAAAGAACTTGGAAAATAAGTCAGATATTTAGTGATATTTCGTGGTATTTTTGCCAAACCCGTCTGTTAGACGAGTGCTTCATCTTGTATTCCTATATATTCTTCGTAGAGTCGATCTTTGTTGAACATGAAATTTTTATGTTATAAATTAAAAAATAATACGTTTTTAATTAGTAAAATTAATTAAATTATTTGATAATTTATAATTTAAAAACAAAATTATTTAATTTTTAAATTAATTTAAAAGATTAATACTTTTATTTAAGTTATCTAAAAAATTTTTTTTAATTCATTCAATAAATTTATTTATAGTTACTCTTTCTATTATGATTGGTATAAATTTATGATTAATTCCACAAATTTCAAAATAGGGTTTTGTTATTAGTTTATAACGGTTGTTTTTATATTGTTTTTTTTTTTTTAGAATAATATTAAAAAATTCTCAATTTCCTTTAAATTTATGATAGCGGATGAGGCCGCATATTTATAGATTGTAAAATAAAATAATTAGGTAGGTATTTATCTGATAACAGTACTCATAACAGCTCGGTTTTGAATACCTGTACGTATAATATGATTATTATGTACGAAGTCCATTCGATGTACGGTTTTCAATCACAGAATAAAAGTTATAATGCGAATAATTATCAATTATTATGCGAGCACGTTCTAGCTTAAGTGTTTTCGTTATAGGTATCTGCAATGAAATATTTCTATCGCTTCTATTATGAAATGCTTGTGCATTGTAAAACCGCGCCATTTCACCTTTACCTTGTTCTTAAATTATAATTTTCAAACTTTTGCATAATCTATTTTGTCTGTGAATAGAAGTATTATGATGTTCATGGTGAAATGACCAGCGTAAAATTCTTCATTCGAAAGTGTTGATAGATTTTATGGTGAATTAGGTGGTCTGGCAGTTTGCTAGCGCAAAGAAAATGGGAAACGTAAAAGTATACGAAGTAAGTACCCACCTGGTATTGTAGAAATTTTCGCATTTGCAAAGGGTTTAAATCAACGCACCTTTCGTATTCAGTACGTTCTTATATTTCAACTAAAAATTCAAAACTGCAATTTTTGTTCTCTTTTGTTGACTGCAAACCGAACGATACTTACTACTAAGATCTCTATAATGTTGATCTAATCTTCTACTTTCACCTACTCCCACAAAACAATAAATTTACGACTATCTTTTCCTAATATAATCAAAAACATTTTTTACTTGGGGTGAATGCACCAGTTTGTAGCAGTTTAAGGGAAATATTGTGTTTGAAGTGGCATAATTAAGTGTAGAATGAAGGTATTCGTTATGTGAATGTTTTATTACATGAATTATGATTTCCAGATTAATATTTTCTTTTTAAATTTTTATTACATTGCTCTGAATTTTATTTTTTATTAATTTTATGTGAAAATACCATTTGCCTCAGTTCGCAACACTTCTGCTCTAGTTGGCAATATTTATGTTCCAGTTTGCAACGCACAAATAATGTAAAGACGAAATAATAGGAGAAAAAACGTGTATTTTATTTCGTAAACTGGTAATGTCAATCAAAAATTTCAATATTCCCCTTCCATAAGATTGGAGAAGGGAGGACTTGACAAAGCTTTTGTTGTGCGAAAATAAAACTGACAAACATCCTCAAATTGGTACTGGAACATGAATGTTGCACATGCACAACTGAGGCAGAAGTGTTGTAAACTGAAGTAAATGGTATTTTTGTATGAAGAGTCATAAAACAAGAATCCTTTGACAAATTTAATATGAATTCAGGGATGGTCGTTCATATTATTACACCTAAATGATTGAGATAATTTTAATTTTCTCATTCAAACTAAAGTAAAAATTTCAGATGCCAACATTCAATGAACCATTTTACAACAGGTGTAAAGTACCTATTAATAATTTTAGCTAAATTAGTCTAGAACATTGATTTTCATCAATATTGAAGTTTATTTACCTACCATCTTAGAACACTAAAATATACTTTATCAGTTATTTACATTTAACTGAGCATTATTCATCATTTATTGTTCAGATTTCTTTTAAGAAGTACTTTTTATATTTTTCACAGCAGTTGGAATTTTCGTTGATTCATGGTTTCATCTATGTCGTAGATGAAGTTTTGAAAATAAATGGAAATCAAACAGTATGATTTAATATTTATAATAAAAGTAATTCCAACTGATAAATCTGCTCATTCTTCTTATTTCTAAAGCTTAAACTTCAAACGGTTGCAAACTGGTGCATTTAGCCTACTCAAATGTAGGATGGTTCTAATCTGCATCTTGAAATATTGTTTTCTAGCTAAAGCAAGAGCAGTTGTTCTCAATCAACCATGAAAAATAGATTTTTCAGGACCATTAAAGTATTTTATGGAAAAGAGTTAGAGAATTATGCTTATTTATCATCAAAATAGTCGTACTTTTCATCTTTTGTTAGTCCAGTCAACAAAGGCTCAAAATATTCTAGAGGAAAATTTTTCGAATAGTTTTTTGAATTGGGTGATTTGGTTGAAAGTGTTTATGGAGATAAATATTATACTAACATCCGTGGAATCTCCTAGGTGAGCTAACTCCACGGTATCACAAAATGTGCAGGAAACTTATTTCGATTTTTTGCCAATATCGCGAGATGGTTGTTTATTACAATTCCTTCACAAAAAATAGAATTGATAAAATTTTCTTCCAGAATTTTTCTATCAATTTTTTTCTATCTCTCATAAGTTTAGAAAAATGTACCTGTTAAAGGGTTATTCTGTGGTATGTTGACCTTATTTTCATATTTTATTGAGTTATACGGTGAAAGCTCTTTTAAAGGAGACCTCTCAATAGCGGACACCTTCCCTCACGAATAAAATTTAGGTCTTTGATCTTGGCAAAATCATATTTATATGTAGGCCATTAAATACTTCCCAACAGTAGACACTCTCCTGACAAACAATGGACAGCTTAAAATGGTCTAGTAAGCTATATTTCACCTCTAAATAGTGCGCAGGTAGGTTTATATCGGAGGATGAATATATTCCCCTGAAAATGCTGACTTAGTGCCAAAATTTCAGTACAATGCACAAAAAACCAGGCTAAGTATAGTAAATTCTAAAAGCAACTTTTATGGATTCAATTTTTTTGTAAAAAATAATTACTACAGGTAACTTATGTATACTTATTTGACTAGAAGCCGCTAAGTACCGCAAATGGCTTGTACAGGCCTGGCAACACTGAACAATTCGTTGTTATGATAGAAACAACAAAACATTCGTAGTTCGCGCATGCGCCTTGAATTTTGTCTGAATAATTTCCGTTGAATTTTGTCTTAAAAAATTCGATTGTACTTTTATTATAATGATTGTACCCATTTATAAAATTACATATAATTATATTCTATTTTTTCTTTCTTTTTTTTTTTTTTTTTTCATTTTACATTTGATCTCTCAATGACTGAGACCTCCCAATAATGGACAAAATGCACGGTAGTACTCGTGCTCATTATTGAGGGGTTTCACTGTATTTAGATTTATTTGTTTTCTTCTCTTTTGGGCACTCATGTTGGAAATGAAGGTGCTTCCTTCTGGCTGCCAATTAAGTTTGGACCACCATCTTTTCTTCTTTTTCCAAGATCTTCTGTTTTATTTTTACTTTTGACACTTCATTTTTGGATGCCGTTCTTCTTCAGATAGCCTCCTGCTCCATTCATTGGAATTATATTCAAAAATTCATCTTTTCACTACGATCAGTTTATAATAATTTAATTTCTTTATTTGAAAGTTTTTTTTTACATTCAATGGTCAAAGTTCATTCTTCAAAGTACCCCATGTCGACACCTCCATCTCCAATGTGGTGGTTCGCGTATTTTTGAAACTTTTAAATCATTTTTTTTATTCTAGATTCTACTTACTTTTCTTTCTCAAATGCGCTTGTTATTGATTTGCAGTATTTTTCTTCTGAATGCATTCATTTTAAAACAAAAAGGTCTTTATTCATTTTAATTTGATTTTTTGATTGTGAAATAGAAGGTACGTCTAAATTAAACCTGCACCGCAGGTACCTATAACTCTTTGATTTCTATTTTCCGATGTTTTTTTGAAGACTGTTGCTTTTATAAAAATTTTTCACGCCACAATTCTTTTCATTGTTTTCAAGAACACTCTTATGTACACTAACTTCAGTTTCCTATCGTATTTTTCTTTTTGAAAAAAAGTACTAACTTATGTCGACAAGAAAATCGCTCGAAAACTAAAAAAGATATGGAAAAAATGGATTAATGCAACATTATTTGCAAAAAATTTTATCAAATAAACATTTTTTTTTCTCTCTACTGAACTATGATCTAATTTTATTAAATTATTTAAATTGTTTAATTAATACAAAACATTAAAAATAAAAGTATTTTAAATGTAAAATAAACCGTTCACGAGATATTTGTGAAAAACTGAAACAAGGAACATATTATCTCACTTAATTAATGCATATTTGTCTAACAGGTATGCATAGTGTTCTCAGTTTTCATGCTGCTGTCATTTGTCAGCGCTGCCAAAATTCTCGGTGTCTTTCCGATCAATGCACAAAGTCATTACAATTTTAATGGAGCCATCATGAAAACGTTAGCAGACGCTGGTCACCAAGTCACGGTCATTGCCCCATTTCCGCTGAATGTTCCGCATAAAAATTTGAAAATTGTTGACTCTCGTATAGACAAATCCGAAATAAATGTACGTTTTGCGAATCGAGATTACAGACGAATGTCTTGGATCAAATACGTTCGTATGTTCACCGAAACCATGGAGGTGGACTGTTACAACACAGTCAAAGTCAAGGAAGTTCAAGTTAGTCTTCTTCTTTAGGTAATTGGTAATTGCCTATCGAATTTATACTTTATTATTTTCTATTTAGAGATAAAGTTGGGCTTTATTATACTACGATATCGGATAAAACCTGGGGCCCAAGAAGACTTTGTTTGAATAATTTGACAACTCAAAGAAACTGAAGTTGGGCTGAACATGAAAATTCTAATCAAATAGCCGATTAAGGTCCAAATTTTTATGAGATGTGCTTAGTTTTGTGTTTGGTGCACATTAATATAGAGAAGTTATGAGTAATTTGTTGTTAATGGGCTTCATTGCTTTACAAGACCCAACAAATTGTATTCTTCCACAATATAGGAATCAATTATATTTTAAGAAAAGTAGCCAATCAGAAACTTGGAATCCCTTGGAATGTCAAACAGTTCATTGATAGTTACTTAGACTAATGACTAAATGAAATTTTGGCAAAATAACGTCCATCCATATTATTATTATTATTATTATTGTGGTGACTTCCTACCAGTGGTGACGAGTGTGCTTGCACACTAGCTGGTAGGTTGTGTGGCCTGTCCCTACATTACATAGAGCAAACACTCTTTTGGTACACACGGGTTAGTGGTTCATCATTACTAATCTAATTTTCATACTGAGCAAGGCTCACACATATACAAGGTTGATTAGTAGTTGTACGCATGCGCTCACTGTAGCATCCTACGGGTGGTTACCCCAACAAGTGAACAAAACTCAATTATTGGCAAACAGCTGGTCGATAGTCTTCTATACTCCCTCTCATTAATCGGTGAACAGTCAATCAAGTAGGTTGCAGTTTTCTTAACTCCCTCTTGTTCATCAGTCAATAGCCAATCAAGAAGGTTGTAGCTCTGCTCCCTCTTGATAAAACCGTATTTTTCAAGACATCCATCAAGTACCAACTTGATCTGGTAAAACTCAGACACAAGTCCTGCAGTTCTCATTTACTCTGGTGGCATTGCCTCTCCAGAAATGGATCAATTGCAAACCAACCTGCAGACCATCAATGGTCTCATCTCCCCTCTCTTTTCTGTTGTTGCATCCTTGACAACACCAAAGAGTGGGAGATTATTGACTGTTGAGGCCACTGGCGTACCTTCCAGTATATCCACATCTCCCTTACAACTGCAACAATCACATCGTTGTCAGCAGTTGTCCATTCCTCCAACATCCTAGTATCCTCTACGCTGCTTGGAGGGGGAATGCTAAGACAGCGGCCCCAGTAGGATGAAGGCTTAGACCATACCCTGCTCAATCTATCAAAATTACCACACTCCCATTCAGTATGTGCTTAACATCGTCTGTTTCCCCTGGAAACATACTATAATAAATGATGACAAACGCAAGAAGAAAAAAGCAAATTCCTAAATTAAAGTACTTTTAATTATTTCTGTTTTATTTTGTAACAGTAATGGTGACGTGAACAAAAAACGTACTTATTGCTTGGCTGGTTGAAAATGGAGTACTTCTGTGTGGTGTATGAATTCCCATCACACCACGAGATCATTATCTATTAGATCTAGTCACCGTTGAGTTTCGTTTTATAGTTTATTATACTTTATAATCTGTAATTTTATTTAACGAGAATGATCGAATGTAGGAGAACATGGGGATATTTTGAGGAATTGAATGTTGATCACCTCAAACAAAACTCAACGTGTTCTGATTCACAGATAACAAATTTTTTATTTATTAAATACCAGATGACTAAGAATAGACCTCACATTTTTTTGATATTTTTTGTCTGGGTCTCAAGCGAAATACTGACGCAAGAATTTTGAAATGCAATATTGAACAGTCATGAATACTCTCCGAATTAGATTAAATAGATAATATGTAGGTAAAACTTAGGTTCACTAGGTTTTCTCTTTTCATATTTTGTAGGATCTGCTTCACTCACCCGACTCCAAATTCGACGTAATGTTCGTACAAATGCTGCCAATGTACGAATGCTACCTACCCATTGCAAAGAAATTCAACATACCTGTTATTGGAACATTTTCGTTTCACGAGTACGCTATGGTCGACGAAGCTATAGGAAATCCGCATCCTTACGCATTGCCATTCACCTTTTACTATATTCCTAAAATCATGACGTTTTACGAACGTGTGCAAAACGCATGGTGTCACTTATCCATGAAATCGTATTATTATTTCAACGTATTGACCAAAGTGCAAGAATTTTACGATCAAGAATACCCGTCGCACACACTCGAAGATAACGGAAACATTTCCTTACTCTTCGTCAACAACCATCCGACATTTTTCTCCAGACCAATGGTTCAGACGTTGATCGAAATCGGTGGCATTCACATTGCTCCTCCGAAACCATTGCCCAAGGTATAAGTATATATGTATAATAATTAATATACGTTTATTTATGGTAGGCTAATACAAATTATTGGAAACCTTGGAATGTCTTATTTGTTTTGTGATGTGAATACCACACTTCTAGCTGTGGGGTGCAATACACCCCAGTTTTGAAAATTCTATGTCTTAATGCAAATTTAGATAGGATCTTCTAAAATAGTATTACCGGGTAAGTACCTGCCCAATTTTGGCGCCAAACTCAGTTTTTCTCTAAAATTCGGCAAAAGGTACACCTGGATAAAAGAAATGCCTATATAAGTTTGAGCCCCGGAGCTCCTTCCTAAAGGGGAGAAAGACATTTTAACCTCAAACTTGGATTTTTTCCAAACATAACCAGAATGAACTCCTGGTTAGAAGAAGTGTTCATCCCAAGTTTGAGCCCCTATGCCCTTCTATCAAATTATTAACGAAAATTTACGACTCCAACTCAAGTGAATAGAAATGGTAGATATTGGACGTGGGAGGTATTTATGACATTTTTTTTGGTTCCCTCCATTCGATTGTTGTAGAGTTATAGTGCTCTGAAATATTAAAAATTGTATCCTACTTTCTCCTTTGAAGTGCATATTCGAAAAAATTAAGAAAATGTTGTTTTTTCTCATTTTTTGTAATTATATTAAATTATTATAAAAATTTATTTTTCCAAAAAAAAATTCCTACTTTTTTTTTTTCACTTTCGTTCGTAGTTATCCAAGATTCATTTGATAACTTACTCAAATGGTATTCTTTACTTCTCAAATCACCAATGTAGAGAGGGATCGAAACATTGGAAAAAACATGTCCACTTAAATACAGTCGACCAGTAGAAATGGAAAGAGTGGTTAATTCTGACGGTTTGATATATTTTATGACTTGGACTTTAATAAAAATTATGAGTTTTCTACCTTGAGTTGCTTGTACCTATTAACCAATGCCATTTTGAAAAAACTGGAGAAAATACAAATAAATTTTGTTTTATAATAATCTCATGTTCAGTTCATTGTAAGGAGAAAATAACAATAACACATTTTTTGGAAAATAAAATTTCGCACAAGTTGGATCCTTCACATTTTCTGGTATCTCAAACGGGTACTTAGACGCAGAGAAGACAAGTTTGCGTTAAATGTTAAAAAACTGCCAAAAATCACTTATGCATTAAGTTTCTTCTGAATGTACATAGGTATCTCATTTTCAGTGCATTTTAAAGAACACAATTAATAACATCAATTTTATAGAGGATAAAATTGTTTGTGTTAAAAGCAGGATCAAAAAGTAAGGTTTGTCTCTCTATCTCTAACTCCCAAATAAAAAACCTTGGAGACTGACACTATGTGGTAAAACCAGACACCCTTTGCAAGAAGGTTCTGGGAGTGCTGATTCTTCAGCAGAAATTTTCAGAAGAAAAATTATAAAATAATTAAGTATGGTATTAAGACCTCCATTACCTTCCTATTTAATATTAAAAAACAACCGAAAGATCCACTTTTGCCCACGTATGATGATTAATTATCTCTCACTATTCGATTTCGAATCAATTTTGAACGAAACTTGAATTAAACTATAAGTTCAAACAGAACTAATTTAATGAAAAAATTTAAAATTTTGACACGTATTCTGCCAGGGCTCTCATATTGAAGATATGTTTGAAGAATAACTGAAGCGTGATATGAGATTAAGTGGTTGCACGAATTATCTATAGAATAAAATTCTACCAACTTACCAAAAATTGAATTTCTTGACCAACTGAAACTTGGCAAAAATAGAATTTAGCTGAAGATACTCACCACAATTTATTTGTATACTGAACTTCAATTCAGCAAGAATTATTAATTCACATATAAGTAACATAAATATGTAAGAATATGTATTCACATTCTTAAAATAACCACAGTTTCTGTCTGTGTTTCGCACTCGCTGATATAGTGAGTTGCAGAGATCTCTCATATATATATTAGATTTGTATTATATTCATCTATTGATGGATTTTAAGTATGGAAAGATGAAAGATGTGTCTACATGATTCTTCATTATTTTCTAAAGAGCTTACAAATATATAATTTTTCACTTTCAGAACATCATTAAGTTCATCGACGAAGCACAAAATGGCGTCATCCTGTTTTCGGTTGGAACCATTTCTGGTGGCAAAGTAATTGATCAGAGTGTAAGAAAAATCTTCAGAGATGTTTTTGCCGAAATACCGCAACGAGTTATATGGAAATTCAACGAATCAGTAGTCAACTTGACTGACAACGTTTTAGTTGTGGATTGGATGTCACAGACGGACATTCTAGGTATTGAAACTCTTTATAGGTATGCGTATGGCTGGTATCTCCTCTGAAAAATAACCAACTTTTAGAAGTTCAACGTGGATAATTGATACGCTGTCAACCCTTCATGTATGGGCATTTGTAGATTTGTATGCAATATTCACATCAGCACACAAACACACAGGATTACGTAAAACATTGTTCAATTTTGAAAACTTTATTCATTTATTTTTTAAATAAATACCTACCTCCTTAATTGATAACTCTAGATCTATTTAAAATATTGAGGAAAGAAAAATACATCTTTATTAAAACACGAAATAATATTAAATTTTATATTTCTACTAAAATCTAGATAGGGTAGATGCACCAGTTTGCAACAGTTTAAAATTTAAAAATTAGAAATTAGAAAAATAAGTAGATTTATCAGTTGGAAGTACTTTTATCACAAATATTAAAGCATAGGTACTCTTTGATTCCCATATATTTTCAATACTTCATTTGTGACGTAGATGAAACCAAATCAAAGAAAATTCCAACTGCTGTGAAAAATGCAAAAAGTGATTTTATTTAAAAGAAATTTGCACAATAGGTATTGAATAATGTTCAGTTAAATGAGAATAATTGATATATTATGAACATTTTAGTGTTCCAAGATGGTAAGTACACTTCAATATCGATGAAGTTTAGTGTTTCAGATTAATTTAGCTAAAATTATTAGTATGATTCACCTGTTGCAAAATGGTTCATTGAATGTTAAAATTTCACATTAGCAACTGACACTTTTTGTTTCAGTTTGAATGAGAAAATTCAAATTATTTTAATCATTTGGATGTGATAACATGAATTATCATCTCTGAATTCATATTAGTTTTTCAAATATTAAATTTCTCAAAGAATTCTTGTTTTATGATTCTTAGGCTTGTTTCACACGCAAGGATTTTTGCCGCACGGCAAAAAACAAAGCGGAATTTTGCTGTATGAAGCTTTACTTTCACATGACAGATAAAATTCCATGTGGTGAAACAGAAGCTCATTATTTTTTCAAGTTTTCATTTTATGTTTGTTAAATAGGTATAGCAATATGATAAGCCTGAGATTTGGATGGTTGTAACACGGTTGCCATCTGATAAAATACCTTGAATGGCACGTGTGAAAGCATCCATATAAATTAATCAATTTCAATGGCAAAATTCCGTGATGGCTTTTTGCCGTGTAGCAAAAATCCTTGCATGTGAAATAAGCCTTATACAAAAATACCATTTTTGCCAGTTAGCAACATTTGCCCCAGTTGTGCAACACTCATGTTTCAGTACCAATTTGAGAATGTTTATCAGCTTTTTTTTCACATAATAGAAGCTTTGTCAAGTCCATCCAATCTTATGGTAGAGGAATATTGAAATTGTTGATTGATATTACCAGTTTATGAAATAACATACTCGTTTTTTCTCCTAATTAGTATTTTTAGGTATTCTACCAATGTTGGGAATCAAACCTACACACCAGACAGAATACCTAATGTTTGATCGCGGTCTACCAATACTTGATTTTGTATACCTATACTCATCCACAGTTCTAACAGAATACAAGAGCAAAGTTGTATGTGTGCATGGCTGTCACAGCACTCCCTCCAGTACTGCGGAGTACAAGTATGGACAATGGAGGCGGAGTGAGCTGTATGATTGGCAGGTGCATGAAGGGCTGAGGCAGATGTGCCTCCCAAATATTTTCATAACCTACTTAGTACACCCACTGTACCTATGTGGCACTCAACTCACTCAGATTGTGGAGCAGCGGGCAGGCAGACCACAATAACACTAGGCTACGTGTCCAAGTAAAAGCATTAATCTCAATCATCTTGGATAATGTCGGGGTCACCACTTTTAGGTATTCTGCCAGTGCTGGGAATCCAACCCATGCCCCTGGCAGAATACCTAATGCTTGATGACTGTCTACCAAAACTTGACACTGTATACACTCACATGGCCGGCAAACACAGCAGTGCTCACGTGCCGAAGCACCGGATGGGAAATTTTCATAAGGTGCTCAGCACCGCATGAACTCGTCAGCTCATCGTCTGGATAGTTGATAGTTTTGAAATATAAAAATAATTTGTTCACTTCGGGCCACTTGAAAATTCATCATTATGTAACAATTAATGATGGCAAATATCGATATTTTTCTGTACTGATAAGAGTGATACACATATAATTGATATTTTCATTCCTATAGTCAAGGGCTGTGTGCGAGTGTGAGTGAGTTGAGTAGCCCATTTGTTTGTATTCTTTTATCTGAACTACCCACATCTGAATGAGCGTCTTTATCACAACACCTGCAGTTAAGTAGTTTTACTTTTTCACCTGACTATAGGAAAACCGGTTTTTTTATTATTACGGTTTTTTTTATTATTAAGAAACAGAATAAATTATCATGGCTTTGCTTCGTTTTTTTAAACGAAAAGAAGAAGGTGCTAATAGTGATTGTAGAATTAGTGACAGTGACACAAATGTGATTTCCCCGACAACCACAATTCTCACCGATACTAAATCCGAAAGTAATTGTGAACATTTTAATTCGAATTCTAAAGATAATAGTGATTGTAAATCAAGTTCTAGAAATAACAGTAAGTATCATAATATTCACAGTATACTGATTAATGATAGCATTGTAGGTAATTTGCTGTGTAACTTTTAAACAGTAGAGCTACAGCACATCGCACATCAGTTTTGTTACTTTGGTTTTTGTATTTCTGTTTATCAGGTGGTGGATGAAAATTTCAGTCTGCTTGGACTCGAACATATCCATGGTTGAGTGAATCAAAAGAAAAAGGTGGCAGAGCTATTTGTTTAATGTGTACAGAAGCTGCATCCAAAACGTTACCATTACCAAATAATAAACCAAGCCAAAAAACTAAAGTTGCGTTTGTAACTGCAGGATTCTCATCGTGGAACCGTGCTCTTGAGACTTTTAAACATCACGAAAAGTCTCAATATCATCGGGAGAGTGCACTGGGGTTAGCCAATATAAAAAGAAATACTGTTATTTCACAAATATCGGTAGAAAAAGCAAACAAAATGAGATCTGCAAGGGTTGCCTTAACGAAGATTTTTGAGACAATTCAGTTTATTGCAAAAGAGGGACTGCCATATCGAGGTACTTTCAATAAGGGTGACGAGTTTGAAAATTCTAAGTTTATGCAGTTGTTAAAATTACGAGCAACCGATGTACCAGAACTGAAATCTTGGATGAAGAAATCGAATCATAAATGGCTGCATCATTCTATTTGTGAGAAAAAAGGGTGGAATTTTCAACGGATCACCATACACGAACTACGATGATGAAGAACTTTAGAAACGACGATTCGAAGAAACGATGACTAGAAGCACACATTCATATAAAAAAAAGAAGACTAGATACTTTGAATGTTTCACGAACTTTTATTAAACACCATGAAAACATACATGTTAATTCATCGACGAGAGATGAGCGACGAGAAGGCATACAAAACATATAATCACAGTTGAGTTACAAACACAAATATCACAGATTAATAATAACAACAAAAACAGTGTTGCCACAACATGTGATGTGCGAGAATAAGTGGCTATCGAATATTATAATTTGCCATTATTCTCACACTATTACTGAGGAAATATTGAAAATATTGGCTGACGCTGTTTCAAATAATATTCTAAAAGCTGTACATTCAGTCAAATATTATGCAATTATGATAGATGAAACATCGGATACTCAAAGATTGTTGTATACGCTATGTTACCAATGAGTTAGAGGTAATAGAAGAATTCTTAGGATTTTATGAAACTAAGGATACAAAAGCTGAAACCTTGCTTTTAATTGTAAATGATATTCTTACTCGATTTAATTTAGACATTAATGATATGAGAGGTCAATGTTTCGATGGAGCTAGTAATGTTAGTGGGGAAATTAGTGGTTTGCAAAGCAGAATTCGAGAAATAAATGAGCTGGCATTATTTGTTCATTGTGTTGATCATCGTCTAAATTTAGTAGTACAAGATTCCTTAACTGAAATTTCATCAGTAAGAGATTTTATTGGAACTATTAGACAGATAATTAAGTTTGTTCGTGATTCGCCACGTCGTTTGAGTATTTTTAAAGATATTCAAGATGAAAATGCGCCTTTGCTAATGAAGTACTGCCCAACAAGGTGGTGTATTCGAATTAAATCACTAAAAACGGTTCTTGCTAACTATAAGACATTGATTGATTTTTTTTTAGAAATTTTAGACGATGCGAGTATGGATGCAGTAATTACAGCAGCTGCTTCTAGTTATATTCATAAATTGGAATCGTTCAATTTTTTTTTTTTCATTTAAAAGCCCTAATTTATATTTTTGAACGAGTTGAAAATTTAAATCAAGTCCTACAGAAAGTAGATTTATATTTGAAAGAATCTCAAAATCATATTGATAATACTACTTTCTTATTGCAGAAATGTAGAGATACTACGAATTAGAAAAGCTCCAAAACGATATGATACTGATTCTTCGCCTCATATTTTTTCAAATACCGAAGAGTTTTTTCAACAAACTTTTTACGAATTATTAGATACAACATTAACTTCTTTTAAAATTTGTTTTGAATCCCAAACACTTTCCTTTTTAAGTAAAATGAAAATTTTATTATTAAAAATACGTTGTCAGCGGAAGATATAACTTTATTTTATAAAAATGACTTTGATGCTCAAAGATTAGAATTGCATCGTGACATGCTCTATGATATAATGCAGAATAAACTAGATTTTTCACCTAAAAGTGTTAAAGACGTTGTTGAATTTTTGCGTAATAATTTAGAAATTTCTCGTATCGTACCTGAATTGACAAAATTAATCAAAATTATTTTAACGATACCAAATTCAACTTGTACATGTGAACGATCCTTCGGTAGTTTGCATAGGCTTAAAACATATTTAAGAACTACTTTAGTAGCTGAACGATTAAATCATTTAAGTCTCCTCCATATTAATAGGGAATATACGGACAAATTGAATTTAGAGCCCCTAATCAATGACTTTATTGACAGGACACAAGTTCGAATGAATACTTTTTCTAGAATTTTGTATTAAAACCCATAATTAATTTTACTGTTTGTACATAATATTTACCTGTAAATACATCTCTACCTATGTGACTCATCAGTTAAATAAATTAATAAAACATTAATATTTCAAAATTATTGCTTAATAAAGATCAACTTTTTGTCATTTTATTTGAGCACCGGATGGGAAATTTGAAAAGTGCCGACCCTGTACACTCATCCACAGTGCCGAAGGTAGATGACAAGAGCAAAGCCCAATGTGTGCGTGGCCGCCACTGTACTCATATCATTTGTGTGTTGCAAACTGCGAGGCAAATGGTATTTTCACATAAAAGTAATAAAAAAATAATATCCAGAGCGATGTAATAAAAATTGAAAAAAGAAATATTATTCTGGAGACTATAATTCATGTAATGAAGCACTCAAGTAACAAACATCTTCATTTTACACTGAATTATACCACCTCAAACTCAACATTTACCTTAAACTGTTGCAAACTGGTGCATCTACCCTACCAGCACATTTTCTGTCAATCATGGCTGCTCAAACTTCTTTATTATTTCTGTTTTGCTTCAATTTCAGCTCACGAGAAAGTGAAATTATTCATCAGTCATTGCGGTATTGGTGGCACTCTAGAGGCAATTCACGCAGCGAAACCACTAGTTCTAATGCCCATAAATTTCGATCAGCCATCCAACGCTGCGCTGCTACACGAACTAGAGGTTGGCATCTACGTCGACATCAAACAACTGACGAAGGAAATATTATTGAATGCAATTCGTAAAGTGTTGCAAGAGGAAAAGTGAGTTTCTGGTAACTACATACGTTATGTAGTTGTCCAAGGGCTCATAAGACGAGATTACTAATGCAACATTAATAACTTTGACTTTTGAATAATCCGTACCTATATATTTCTATTCGTAGATATACCAACAACATTCAACGACTGTCGCGACAGTTTAAAGATCGACCAATGTCACCCAATCACAGTGTTACCTATTGGACCGAATACGTGGTCAAGTATAACGGAACACAGCATTTGGATGCGATAACCAAAAATGTGCCTTTATATGAGTATCTCTTGCTCGATGTATTTTCGTTTATTTTTGCACTATTTGGTTTCACAATATACGCATTAGGGATTGCGTTGAAAAAGATATGGGTTTTTTACAGAAGTCCAAATACTAAACCAGCTTTATTCTTTGAGAAAAAATCTCAATGAAAGAAAAGTTCATTTGTTTGTGTGAAATTTTAATGATGTTCAATTTTTTATGTTTGACGACGATGTCCTGTAAGTAGGTAGTATTTTTTTTTACCTTTCCGGAATCATGAGGCAATTACGTACAGTATACGATACAGTTATATCCAGCGCCGAAGCCAAGGGGCAAACGGGGGCATTTTCCTCCCTGGTCATCGCATTTGTCCCCTACGTATTAAAACAAAATAGTGTATTGGTATACAAGAGAAGCGTATTTTGTGAATGAAGTGAGCAAAAAATTTTTTAGGTACATATTTGCATTTAGGCTTGCCTCACCCCAAGAAATCTGTTTTCCCCTCCAGAAATAATGACCTAGCTACGGGGCTCAGTTATATCATATTATCGCGTAGAGAATAAGTTGTTCAAAAATTTTTGACAAATATTTCGAAGTTTATTCAACTAGAAGGAAACAAGCAACAGGTTTATGGGACGTTTTTCAGCTTCTGGGTTTAATGTAAAACCAAAATTTTCCTAAGTGAATCCATATCCTAGAAAAAAACTTTAAACATGGTTTTTTTCACTAAATTTATTATCATTTGTGGATTGAAAGTCTGATTTTGGACTTGTAGGTCAAGACATTGAGACAAATTCCAACTTCAATTCAAAGTACAGCTTAGCTAATGCCTGATGGGGCGGAAGTGCTTCAGGGGTGATGTGGTGTTCTGTTCGTTGTGGTGTTTCCCTTTTTTCCTCCCTTTATCGTCTTCTCCTACCCTTGGCCACGCAGCAGGTTCTATAACCCTACTATTTTTATTATTTTGACTTGTCTGTTGGTTTCTTCACCATATAGGCTATATTATGAGACATTTTTGGACACCACGATGAGAGTTGGGTACCTATGTTGCAAATTTATAGAAATCGTTTTGTGATTTACATTTATTTTGAGACTCATTAGTTTACTTATCGGTTTTTGTTTTATTCGATGGCTATAGGAAGGTACCGACTTATCATTACTTATCCTTTTGTGAATAGAAAACAATCTGCTGCTTGTATTGTGCTGACCAATATCCTTAATTAGCTATCTACCACCTATTTAGGCCTGTAAGTGCCTCCATCACTGTTGAAGTAAGAGTGCAAATGAATGCGATCTCTGAAACTTGCAAAATAATAAAAAAAATTAACTGAATTCACCCAAACAATGAAGTTCTTAGTACATTGTAAATATATGATAATTTATTTCCAGGATTGTTGTATGAATATAACTTCTAGCATAGCAATAGGTAATTCAAAATTTAAAAAAATCAGATGTTATGTAAAATAAATTAAAATATTCCAGACTTAACTTCTAAAATTTTCTTTAAATGCTAACTATTCCTGTATTATTATAAAATTTTTCAAGATTTTTAATGATAACTGTTATGTAAATTAATATATTATCATTATTTTTATGAGAGAAAAAAAATTTTGTTATTGCAACATATATAATTATTATATTATAAATTTATGTGAAAATAATGGAGTTATTTATATAAGATAAGTTGCCTAAATTATATCGGTTATACGAAGGAATTAAGTACAATAACCCTGAATAATTTTCACAAGCAAAATAATACAATATATGAAAGATTATGTTGAAAAAATTTATTAAGATCATACTAGGGTTCTAATTAAAATGTAATAGGCTAAAAAGATGTTCCACAATCATATCTATTATATAATGACAAGTTAACATTCTTGGTCACTAATATTCTCCCAATGTACTGAATGAAATGTTTCAAAATGCATAGCACAAATAAAGAATATCCTACAGTTGGTTTATAGACCACAAAAAGTAAAATCGGTTCAGCCAAACTGCTGAAATTAAGGTTTAAAATTGTCTTGCATAAGTGTCTTTGAGAGAGATCCGCAACAAAATGTATAGCAACTCATAATATATCATAATAAATATCTGCTTTAAATTTTGTAGCGATTGATAGAAGATTAAAAATTTCATAATCAAAACAAAAACAAAAATTGTCATACATGAAGGTTTGGGAATTATAAAATCATAAAGGGAAACTTGAAAATTTTCAGTTTGGAATTTTTATGTTTTCAGTCTTTTTCAGTTGGGAATTTTTGATTTTCTCCCCCTTTAAAAAATTTTTTTTCTGTACGTCACTATTGTTTATTAAAATCTTTATTGAATGACAGTAATGATTCATGATGGCCTTCAAATCCTAATATCATTAAATGGAAAGTTTAAGTATACGTCCAATTAAGTCGTGTAAAGAAAACTAACAAATATAGGTGCTTCATTTAACCTCTACCTTAAGTCTTTAGAAAATAAGTCAGATATTTGGTGATATTTTGTGGTACTATTGTCTAGTATATCTGTTAGATGGGTACTTCCGATTCTATATAATAAATTCAAGTTACTTTTTTTTGTCACAGCATCACGCCTCTTCCACCCGACAAATGTTCCACAAAATTTTAATCTCATGTAGGTACCTATTCTTAAATGGTTCCAGCCAAGTTTCATTTTGAAAGCTCTATTCTGACAGTTGCAATTGAGTTCGAAGGTTACAGTTTGGAACCTGCTCTTTTCAGTTATCAATGGGTTTTATGTCATTTTTGTATACTTCCAATTTTACTTCCTTTTTTTTCTCGTATTCTTCACTGATTTTTCTTAAGTCTTTTATTTACTTTAATTTTAAACGAGTGGAAAATACGTCATACAGACGATGTTTTTGCGTTAGAAAACAGTTAATTGCAGGCCAGCAATATGTAAGAAACAACAGGGGTGGAAAAAGACAGTTTTCTGCATAGACATTATATATAATGGACCTGCCTTACTGATAATATAACACAGTGTAAACAAGCTAAAAAGTGTCACATTTTTATTTCCAAATCGATATTTCCTTGGGAAAAAATTTATTTTTTTTATCAGGTTTAGGTGGTGTTTGATTAATGAAATACAGTCTTGCTGTTTTAGCCGTTACTTGTATTTTCAAATTTCACCAGTATTTTTTATCTCCTGTTATCCTGTGTCTGAATAATGAAGCCAAACAATGTGAAGGTAAATTAATACTGTGATTTTAACTCATAACCAGTACCTACTCAAGCTTTCCCAAAACATGTACTAGTAAAAGCAAAGACAAATTCACCATCGCTAAATTAATCAGGATTTCGTGACAAATCGAAGAGAAGAGAGAATTCATCTACAAATTGTGTTCAATTTGTCATCGTTAAATTAATTATAATTCATCTACCCACAAATTCTCTTCGATTCATCGGCGTTAAATTAATTATGATTCAGCGACAAATCAACAAATCGAAGGGAATTCATTTACAAATTCTCTCTTCTCTTCGATTTGTCACTGAATCCTGAATAATTTAACGGCGGTGAATTTGGCTTTGCTTTTACTAGTACAGGTTTTGGGAAAGCTTCAGTAGGTACTGGTTATGAGTAAAAATCACTGTATTAATTTACCTTCACAGTGTTTGGCTTCATTATTCAGACACAGGATAACAGGAGATGAAAAATACTGGTAAAATTTGAAAATACACATAACTGCTAAAACAGCAAAACAGTATTTCATTAATCAAACATCACCTAAATCTGATATAAAAAACAAATTTTTTCCCAAGGAAATATCAATTTTGAAATAAAAATGTGACACGTTTCTTATCACTAAGGCAGTTCCATTATATATAATGTCTATGGTTTTCTGCACCTATGTGGTAAAATTTTTTTACCTACAATTAAATATTTAGATACTTCTGGCTGTTGAATGTGTTATTCGAATTTTTCTTCAAACGTAATTACAAAGCCAACAATTATTGAAGTCTAAAATTAAAATAGTAGGTAGCCTATCCGCGACAGGATTGGATAGTATGCGTTACCTTTGTAGTGGAGGAGTTTATAGTTAATGTTGGTTTTACGTCGCAAGGATGAATAAAATATATCTGTTGTCACACACCTTAGCTCGCACCTGGTTGTTAGACAACTGTCAGTGTCGCCTCAGCCTAGTATCTCCAGTCATGTCGAGTCCTCTGCGCATCGCTAGTGCGCACAGGACTCACGGGCGTAGCCATGACACTGGGGGTGGTGTTCCTGGGTGGCCATCGGTGGCCACCTCCGAAGATTCCCCTGAAATCTAGAATAAAGATTAGACATACATGTTCATATATAAATGTCATTTAATTATTAAAAACAATATAAACAACAATTATAACATAAGTACATGATAAAATAGATATTTACAGAAATTATAAGAAAATAGGAACAAAATTTTTCTTCTTTTTCTACCGTTACGACGTAACGTATTGACATTAAAACGATACTTTCAACGAAAGTTCGTTTTGACCACCCGACGCTGCAGTTGAGAGGATGAGACGAGTTATTGGCCGTAGATCACAGATTCTGTAAAGGAATATTTGGGAATTAGCTAGTCGTATAAACATCAATGATGCTAAGTTAAGTAGTGCACTCTGCCACCTATTACCCGTAGCTATTTATAAAGCACATGACAGTAATAGTGGGTGCCAAAAAATCGTAGTTATACCGTTTTTAGGAGTATAATGTCCAATTATGGTGTACCCTAAAGTCAGTAATTTGGTTTGTCAGACCAGTCTATTTTTGTCATAATCAGGGGTTCTATCGGAGGTACGATACTATGTATCAAATTTTTCTACATTTCTGTCGTCTAACTCCAACGGAGCCAAGAACTTCAGAGGTCTTGTAGATGTTTGCTTGCTTGAGAATTCTATTTTTGCGTGATGGATTTGGCCGTCACGAGATTTCTCTAAATCAATGATTTTTGCAAGTTTGTAAACACCAGGTTTGGATGTGTAGTCCAAAACCTGTACTATATCGTTTATTTTTGGTACAAATGGTACCGTGCGCCCTGGATTTGAGAGCGCAGTTGGTGGTCTATCTCTTAGGTATAAGAGATATTGTCTCTTCCAAGTTAACCAAAGGTTTGTTAGGTAATCTTGGTCAAGTTTCCAAATGTCCATAAGCTGTTTTGCTGTAGGAGTTGGATCTTTATTCGATTCATTAATCGGATTACTTAGGTGGCCTAAGTTGGCTCGCATGAAATGTGCGGGTGTTAATGTCAACTGGTCTAGCTCATCCGGAGATGGGCATAGTGGTCTTCTGTTGACCATTGTTTGTATATCTTTCAAGCTCGCTTGAAAGGTATGTTTGTATATTGAGTGGTGACCGTGGACTTTATAAAACACTTGTTTTATAATTCCAATTAGTCGTTCATAAACTTCACCATACCATGGTGCTTTAGCTGGGATGAAGTGCCATTTAATGCCTCTTTCATCTAAGCTAGGTTTTATTTTTTGTTCTTCAGTAAACGTTTTCCAGTATTCTGGTAAGTACGTTGCAATTAAGTGGAATTGCGCTGCATTATCGGATAGGATAACTTTGGGTGTGCCTTTGTCAGCAAAAAATGTTAAAAACGCTGTCCAGATATCCTCAGTTGTCAAATTTGACACTGATAGTAGGTGTACTGCTCTGGTGGACAGGCATGTAAAGATCAACACCCAATTTTTAATGGATGGTGTAGTTGGTGTTGCCAACTGTGCTTTCGTTTTTGGCAGGTATTTGTCAAATACCATGAATGGGCCAAATATGTCCACACCTATGTAGGTGAATGGATTCACGAAAGGTACCAGACAAAAGTCTGGTAGTGCTGAAAAGGTTGGTTGTTTAAACGGTCTTGTTTCAGCTTTTTTACATAGTGTGCACGACTTCTTTAGAATTTGAGGTAACACATTTAATGACTTTGGCACAAAATAGTGTCTTTTAAAGTGGGCTATGGTCTTGCGCAGAGCGTCCCCAAGCTCTCTGGCTAGTTCCAGTGCCCTGGCATCCCAGCGTGCCTGTTCCTCCCGACGACGCTGCTTGTCAGTATTTTTGCGTACCTCCCGTACGGGTATTGGGTTCTCCATTTGGTGCTGCTGATTCTTTGTTTTGATTGACGATTGCAGCACCAACAATTTGCGTTTTACTTGGCGGGCCTTGCACAAGTCTTGTCTTGCGAGACCTCTTGGCACATACTCGAGATCCTTGAGTGTGGCCTCGATTGCCGGGTCTTCATTCGCCAGCACGTTTATTTTGTATGCACGTACGTTCCTACCCTCGAGCTTGTTCTCGAGGGTTTGGCTGTAGTCCTCCGCATCTTCTAGTATCATGAGGAATTGCTGGAGCTCATCCTTGCTGTCCGTTGTGTCACTTGTTGCATACGTGGACGCACGGCTATGTGGCTGCACGTCCATTTGTATGGGTTGGACAGTACGTCCCAGCGATGGATGTGGGTTTGGAAGTCTGGCTGCTGCCCTGTGCAGCTCTTCTTCTTCATCAACCTCTGCGGCCCAGCGTGGTTGTGGGGCTGGGGTTGCGTCCTGCTGGCGGGACGTTGATGCTTCCGTCAACTCCTCCTCCTCCATTAACAATGCTTCAGGGTCAAGGAAGACGTCAATATCGTCTCTACGCGACGCCCTTGTATTATCTTGTGGATTCATGTTCTAAGAACAGGAAAAAAGTAAAATCGAAAAGAAATGAATTATTTATCTTTTTTTGTTATAGGTATTATGCCTATTGTTCGAAAAGGGTAGATAAAATCAAATAAGAAACCATTTTTATGTTTGTGTTATTAACCTACATTCGAACGAAGGTCAATGACACAATTGTTTATTAGTACTACGGTGGTGTTTTTATAAATGCGCGCCGTATTTTTTCATATAGGAAGGATGGAACCAGTGTTACGAATTTTTACCATGTATTATGCATTTTAGTTTTTCGATAGGGAAAAGGATCGTAAATTGGTTTTCACGCTTTTTTATTGATTTTTGAAAATCGGTTTTTCAAAATTTTTCAAGTCTTTTAGGCAAATGAAAAATCGGGCATGACCTGTAGGCGGAAAGATATTTTCGATTTTTACAGAAATAGTAAAAGAAAATACTTTCAAGTCTTATCAAGACGTGAAAAAATCGTTCATGACCCGTGGGCGAAAACATCATTTTCAATTTTCAATAAACGCATAATGTTTTTCAAAGTCAGTTTGGTTTCCAGGATCTTGCCCCAAAAAATTTTGGCGTGACCCTGGGGCGACAAACCAATTTTGATTTGTAACTATATTACGCACATGTGATTAAATTTTGCGCTAAGATCGATATGCGATCTTAGGCTGTTATAAAATAGTGGACTGGCTATTGAATTTTTAATAAATTATGATAATATACTATAGAAACAAATAAATTGTAGTCCGTATATCTAAGATTTTGTCTCGTAACAATGTGTTACGAATGCATATTTCAAATATGGCGACACTTTAGAAAATTTGCTAAAGATTACAATGAGGCGTAAGTGTACTTACGGTTTTCCTTTTATTGAATGGCAGTACCTTTTGGAAACTTTAAACTTCGCCACTACATTCCGTAGGGAATGAATAAGTAAATGCGTAAATAATTACGGAGAACAATAATAAATTCAATTAATTGAAACGTGATTTTTCGCGATTAATTACTGGAGTGCACATTATCTTAATCACAAACAGACAAGAAGTGAGGATGCTCGTCTATCTTTTTTGTACATCAGGGGTACGTCGTGTTGAACACGTTGTTGATGGGGTGAGGTAGCGCATGCGTGGGTTATTGTCTCCACAATCACAGCTGTTGCAGCAGCATGCACAAAGTAAGTTTGTGTGTGTAATTGCGTAAAGCATTACGATCCTTTTTTGCATATGT
The DNA here is from genome assembly GCA_011428145.1 of Ericerus pela. NCBI lineage: Eukaryota > Metazoa > Arthropoda > Insecta > Hemiptera > Coccidae > Ericerus > Ericerus pela. Next base: position 415,664 of record WOFM01000532.1, read on the forward strand.
GTGTGTTCACACAAAAAACTCATTGGCTGGTGAAAGCCGATTGGATGAACCAAGTCTTTTGTGTTTCTCACAATCGTTGTATTTTTGAAGAATTTTGATCGAATTATATGCCGTTTGTGTCTTTATTAAGGACTGCTTTTACAAATGTATAAGTGCGAGAGAGATAGGGATATTCCTGTATTTTTTCTCTATCTCTCTCGTTTTGTTCTGTTTTGAAGGACAGAGACACGGATGCGCTAACATTTAGCGATGTTTCTGTATTTCTTACAGTCTAAATATTTTTAGGACAAATTTATGAATTCGATGTTTTTAATTTTTTAGAATAATTTATGTAATAAATGGCGCTGGGGGCGGCGGAAAAATAGTTGTAAGTTATTTTTCCGTCAGCTATTTACTAGCGGTAATTACGAGAGTCTTTTCTAGGCTAATTGACAATTAGGAAATGTATTACTATACGGGGTATAGGGAATTATTATTGAGTTGAAGTCCAGTCTCAATTAAGTCGAATTGTTTAAGTCTGAATTTAACTGTCAGGCTAATTCTTATTGAGACTGTTAATTACGTACGGCGTACGGGTGAGAGTTGTTTATTAGTGGAAGCGTATTATTTCAGTTCAAGTCAAACTGTAAGTTGGGCCACAAAAAACTAATATTTACGTTTTTTGTGTGTGGATTCGAAATTAATTTTCGATTTCCAAAATTAGATTTCGATGTTTGAAATGACATTTTGATTTTCCAAAATTAAATTTCGAGTTGCGAAATCAAATTTCAATGAAAACGAATTATTAAATTCGAGGTCCAGTGAAAAACACTGTGCTCCTGCTACCATGTAGTGGAGGAGTTTATAGTTAATGTTGGTTTTACGTCGCAAGGACGAATAAAATATATCTGTTGTCACACACCTTAGCTCGCGCCTGGTTGTTAGACAACTGTCAGCGTCGCCTCAGCCCAGTATCTCCAGTCATGTCGAGTCCTCTGCGCATGGCTAGTGCGCACAGGACTCGTGGGCGTAGCCATGACAACCTTGGGCGATTACCTCCGCAAATATTGAAATTTTGCCCTCGGCCCAATCGCATACTTTCCGCTCCTGTCGCGTAGGTAATTTACTTTTTATAATGCCTAACAGTCCATAATTACACCCGCACATTGTCGATTGTTAATGTGGAAAACATTAGGTATTTACACTATTTTAAAACTTATAGTAGGTATACCGTGAAGCTGAAACATTTTCAACGTATCTTTTTATCCGTCAGTACTTATAATTATTTTGTTGTGTAGTGTACTAGATAAGCTCTCAAACCTATACTGTTTTAAACTATTAAACAGAGTAATTTAACAATTGTATACGTAGATACCATAATTAATTTACTCAACGCTGAGAGCGTAACTCAATTTGTTAAAAGTTCGTGAATAGCATATAGGTACTTACCAGCTAAAGATGAGATAAAAGATCCTGATAATAAAATATTTTGACACTCAATTTATTTACACAGCCAGTCAACAACCCTCCCTTTTTGAACATTCGAATCATTTTATCAGTTGGTTGGGTATCACGTAAATTTTTGAAATCTCTTCGAAAAATTACGTATTATATAAAATTATTTGTCGTTCTGAAATTTTTCCAAGAACATTACATAATAGGCCAATACTATGAACATAATATTTCAAAAAACATTTTTATCTTATTCTTAACCGATCTCTGTATCACATTCTGGACCTCTGAAACGTATATCAACGTTCATTTTGCTGATTAATTTTATAGTGAAGTCATACCGTTATCTTGTTTTTACCTTTATTATGTTCTTTCTTCATTTCAGAATGCAGCAGTATTGTTGCAACCTTACTCCGAAATGAAAGAAGATTGCATAGTTCTTCGGTGCATTTAATTTTTCTCGTTATCATTGGCTTTTTTAATGTTAAGCTTATTTTAGATCGTACCTAAACGACGACCACAGTGATAATATGATGGAATTAAATTTGCAAGTGAGTAAATTTGTAGAAATAATTGAACCTAACTTACTGTTAAAAGAGTTGGATCATACGAGTAGGCACATCTCGAAACAAAACTTGAAAAATAAATACGAACTCGCAGGGAAAATGGTCCCATCACTTTTGTCATGAAACTAATAATTTTTATCATCTGCACCCCGAATCCTTTTATGAGACTTAATACCCCATTTGCAAGAAAACTGGGGAAAAAAAAAAATCAAAATGTAGAAAGTATTTGGTAGAATGTTGGCTAAAAATTGGGTAAGTACGTTCAAAATGAAGTGTCAAGTAAATTCATAATAAATATTGTATTATGGAAGTTATTAAAAACGTTTCTGCGCAAGTTATTGAATGCTTGCTTTGTAAATAAAATAACAGCGAACCTGCTTTTCACACACCACGCACCTTCTTAGGTTCATCTGGAATTTTTCTTAGAAATCGTTTGAAATTTTATAGAATTCCTTATAAGGATAAATGGTAAAGGCGATTAAAACTAAATTTTGAATAATATTAGAACATAAAATAGTTACCTATTTTCTCTCATCAAATCGCATATAAATTCGAAACTTTTTGATGAATGAAGATGGAAATGGAGATAGAGATGGAGATAGAGATAGAGATAGGGTTAGAGATGAAGATGAAGATAGAGATGGAAATGGAGAGGCAATGACGATGTAGATGTCATCGTATATACTCGCACCAAATAGAAATTTTGTATTGTGTCAATGAAACTGAATATTAACACAATTATGTGTTGAGTGACCAAGTACATGGGCTATATCATTATAACACAAATTCTCTATTCCAAAGGTACAACTGATGTCTTCTTTGGATAATTTCATATTTTAAACGCGTCTGTAGGTTTTGTCGGTTTGGGGAATCGAACCTGGGGCCTGCGTATTTGCCAGCTAAAAGCAGTGAACCCACTGACTATAACTGGCGAATGTATTTTGTATTGAGCAAGGTATGGCGGTTCCCACAGCATCCTAAAAGTGCTCATCAACGAGCCATTAGACAGTATCTACATCCACCAAATGTGATGAGTAGGACCTCGGTACTTATTACCTAGCTATATAAAATGTCATCACATTCTTAGAGACTCGTCTTCCCAGAGAAGCAGCGGCTGATATTGACTTTGCAAATATTTGTTACTGAATGTTTTGTTAGGATTCGCGTAGTAACCTGAAACTTAGTACAAGTTTTTGGTGCTAATTACGAAGGAGCAGTTTTTTATTTTTTTATTTTTAGTGAGAATAAAAATCAATAAAAATCATGACAATTATCGAAGTAGGTAATATGTCATTTCTTAATCATTAACTTAAATTCTCATGTATTCAGAACTTGATATAAGTATACTAATTAACTTACAATTAAATTAAGTATTCACCTGAACATATATCCATTTTTTTCTCTCATAATATGTGAGTGATTTATTCAACCAGTTGTTCCTACAGTCAGTATTATTAAGTGTTAAATTTGTAATTTTATAGCGTTTTTAATGGCCCACCTGCTCTCGTCTCAGATGGATTATCAGGTGCTACCTTTGGAATAGAGAATTTGTGTTATAATGATATAGCCCATGTACTTGGTCACTCAACACATAATTGTGTTAATATTCAGTTTCATTGACACAATACAAAATTTCTATTTGGTGCGAGTATATACGATGACATCTACATCGTCATTGCCTCTCCATTTCCATCTCTATCTTCATCTTCATCTCTAACCCTATCTCTATCTCTATCTCTATCTCTATCTCTATCTCCATCTCCGTCTCTAGCTCTATCTCCATCTCCATCTCTATCTCTATATCCATCCCTATCTCCATTTCTATCTTCATCTGTAAACTGGGTTTTCTACGGAAATGTTGTTGCGCTAGGATTTTTTTACTATTTATTTTTTCAAATATTATAGATGAAATAGGCAAACTGAATTCTCTAATGAAGTAGGTATTACTGATATAGGAACAGATCTGGAAGGAGTTTAGGGCCTAGACTAGTTAGGTAGTTTTGGAGAAAACTGGAAAACAAAAAATTGCTGGAGAAGTAGTTTTTTCAGGATTTTGAGGAAACTACAGAAGGGATTGAGCTGAAATTTTCACGATAAATTGTTATTGTGTAGGTATATGTATTGTCTATTTGTACAGTAATTTTTGAAATAAGTGGAGAAAAAATAAATAGAACCGACCTAAAAAAAAAAAAAAAAACAATAAAAAGTGTACTAAAAGGAAAAAAATAATTATTTTAAAATTTCTGCAGCAAGATTTAGGTATAGAGACTGGAATTATTGAAGTCGGTGCTGATTAAAAAATTTTCTCCATAAAATTGGAAAGAACTGATGTAGGTATAAACAAAGGCGTGGCTATAAAATTTTTAAGGGGGCCAAAGCAAGTTTTATCAAAAAAGAGACTAGCTATAGAGAGGTTAACAGGCAGTGATATAACTAGGAATTTTCCACATAGAGACTAGTCGATATGCTGCTCTCAACTCCGTAGAGCTGTACCCAGAATTTATTCCTGGAGGGTGTTTTATAGGATAATAAAAAAAATTTATGGTATTTTCTGGGTTCTGGAACATTCGTGTATGGAGGGTTGTTTTTGTTTTTTGGGTAGGTGTGGGAGTTTCCAATGGCCCTGGTGGATACTTGAAGCATTGACCCATATTGTAATTATTGTATGAGTAGTTTGAAAATTCGTTTCCACTTGTAATTTTTCTATTCCCAAAACTCAACCAACTGAGAATTGATACGTTCTTGTCCCCCCAGTAGCGCCACTGATAAACGAGCGAACTTAAAAGTCCATTCACTTTCGTTTTTACTGGCTGTGCAAAAAGCAATCATTGAAAATATTCTAATGAAATTAACATAAAGTAATATATAATATTTTCAAGAAAAAAAAAATTACCTATACAGTTGAAATATATTTAATAAAACTTTTAGCTGGAATAACCAAAAATAAGTAGATTTTCTTTGAAAACTCATTTAAAAATCATTCTGGATAGCTTAACTTTTTCTCATTATTTCTTCATTTCTATATATCACCGATATACGAGATAAATAAAAATATCCATTCTTTTTATTTTTTATCTGCAAAATTTTTTTTATTTGAAAATTTTTTTTTGGGGGGGGGGCAATTGTCCCCTGCCTTATGCTGGTTACGCCCTTTGGTGTAAAACCTGTATGGTAAAGGAAAAAAGGGTAGACTTCAATAAATCCAATCCCTAGACCTAGATCTTGCTGAAGAAATTAAAAAAATATATTTTTCTCTTTTCAGTGCATTTTTATTGTTTTCTTTTAAGTCGGCTTTTTATTTTTTGAAAAAAATTTTTTTTAATGATTTTTCGGTTTTAGCGTTATCGGCAATTATTACTTTAAAACTATTTAATATTTTTTTTATATAAAGATAACTCCAAAACTAAGTTAGCGATTCTAAAGAAAATTTAATGGGACTTCCATGGGATAATCCTCTATCATTTAAAAAAAAAACAATCATACGGATCGAGTTAATAATCCTCTTCTTTTTTTTGAAGTCGGTTAAAGATCAACAAAAATCTGATACCTAGCTAGAAAAAATCGGATAGACTATTTTTCACAGATAATCGAGATATCGGATAATCGGAATTCTTTTGGCATACAATACGAACATACACACGGCTGGTATATTATAAGACAATACTTTAACAACAAAAAAAAAACTACCGAAGTTATTTTTTCGTCTGTCGTTTCAATACTCAAGTGTAGGGGCAGGGTTACTTCAGTGCTTCAATCATTCAATGAAAAAACATTCCTTTGTAATAATTTTAGAGAAACGAATGATTTCAATTCACTCAGCTACACATCCTTATAATACTTCAATCGGTTTTTTGTTGTGTTTCAGATGTTTTTGATTTTCACAGTTCCGGCATTCACCGTCATAAATGCTGCCAACATTTTAGGAATTTTCACTTTCAATGCCAAAAGTCATTTTTATTTCAACGAAGCTATCATGAAATCATTGGTGGCGGCTGGTCATCAAGTCACCATTTTTGCTCCATTTCCAACCAACAAAGAGAATAAAAATTTCAAAATTATCGACACGCGAATAAATACATCGGAAACTAATGTACCATGGAAAGATTTAGATTTAAAGAAGCTGTCGGTTCTTCAATATTTACAACTAGGTATGGAGATGTTCGAGCAAGATTGCAAGAAATTTTTAAATCTGGAAGAAGCTCAAGTAAGTCTCAAACTTTTTGAGTGGATGGGTTTTTGCTATCTTTATACCAACAAGCACCAAAAGGAATACACCCCTATGGCAATTTTGTTGCCTTTTTAACCATAAAGTGAAATTTGGAAAGGTAATTTGGATTATTTGGATGAAAATTAAACCATGCATGTAGATTACCTATCTATCACACAATAGAGAACTTATTTATATGGTCACTAATACACTAACATTATGTAGTGTGGGGATTAGAAGATTACTCGTATGAGGAAATAGGCTCGGCCTATCAATGACAGTCGTCACCTTTGGTGACAAATATTTGTGCCTCGCACGTTAAACTAAAACAAAATGTTTGTTTATTTTTACTTGTCTATTTTTGCAGATAGACAAGTTACAAATCTCGGTCCGTGACAAATCGATAGATAACAATCTCGGCGATGTCACGAACCAATACAGAGATGCATTCTCCGTACTTTACAGTTGCCAGCAACTGTAAAGTATGGAGAATAATCTACATTATACTTACGTAAATATTACATAAGTGTTTATGTGTGTGTGTAGGGATTAAAGTATATAAGACTAGAAAATCTTAGGCTAAATTGCCAGTGTTTGCTGAGGTCTTGGCTCCCCCATACCTTTTAGGTATTTTGAACACCTTCTGTTGTTGGTATACTTTCCACCATGTAAGGTTCCACATGTTGCAAACACTTAGTATTAAATATTTGAGAGGACGCACGTATGACAAAAAATGGCACCTTTTTCACAATCAAAATATCCTGGCCTTCAAACGGTACTAACAATCTTCAATCTCATTTTCATCTATTTTACTTATTCATTCATTTAATAAATTTAAATTATTTGAAAAAAAAAATTGTGATTATTGCCTATGGGCTCAAATGAGGGACAAGCAAATTTGAATTTGGTAGTCCACTATAGAAGTGGAGAAAATAACATTAAAAACAGTACTGTTTTTTGCAATAGTATTTACATGAGAGTGCATCCTCAATAATTTATTTAATTCTCTATGGTAGCAAGTAGTTATGTGAAAGTCAGAATGTGGTGACTTGAAAAAACTATAGGTATCAATGTTAGCTACAAAGGAAAGTGTTTTTATAAGCTAAAACTAGTAACATGGGTGTAAAAGGCATAAAATAATATTGGGTTATAACAATTATTTTGAAAATATGCAAAAAATTCCGTAAAAAAGTCAAAATATTTAAAAATATTTCATAATAAAGACAAATGTGGAAAAATGTACCAGATGTTTTAAGTTTTGCTAAACAAATAGGTCTATAGAAAACAGTTTTTTTATAATTTTTCAAAAATTTTTAAAATTTGCTAAAATTGGTCAAATAATTATGTGCTAATATGCCTTTAAAATGTCAAAAATATGCAAAAATATGCTCTAACATAATTGGGTTCATTTTTCCCACATGAACTGCAAAACTAATGTCGATGTTCCTTATAGGAATCAACAGAATAAAAATAGTTTGATGCAATACCATGGGCTTCCACTAGAACTCGAAGGAGGGCTCAAATATTTTATTGTTTTTAAGTTTTTTAAATTTTCTTCCACATTTAAGTTATGAGTAGGTATAAGGTAATAAAAGTACTTAAGTTTAATTATTTGAATAAATGTAAGTATAATTTGAGAAAAAAAAGCAGGGCTGTGAGAATCAAATCCTAATCCCTATCAGAAACTGAATATAGAACCCATATTTTTTGCTTCCTTATTTTAAAACCAATAATGAACTGAAATTTCATATTAGAAACTCCAGAATGGATTAGAAACTAAACAAAAAAATCAAACGATCTGAGATTCAAATTGGAACTGATTCGTTATCTTTATTAATAGCTGGAACCAAATAGGAACCAAATAATCCGAATCTTAATCTAATAACCTGAAACATACTAAAGATGAATTTTTACTGGAACAGAGCTGAAATTAAATCAATATTTTAAAAAACTTGGAATCAAATTGAAACTGCTAAATTACATTTTGCATATGACAACTGTATTGTTCCAAATTTCATTTAGGTACATTATTTTAAGTGAATGAGCGCAAGCTGAACCGGTCAATCTTATTTTCTTCAATTTTGAGAAATCAGCATTTTCTTTTTTATGCCTCTCACTTAATTTTACGCTGTTTATTAATTTCTTGCGAAAAAAGTGTGGTATTGGTCCTTTTTATGAGGAAAATCAAGGGAAACTATTAGTGCGGAATCAAAAGAAAATTAATGAATAAGCCAGAGGGAACCATTTAGTGAATTATTCCAATCTAAAGACTTACAAAAATAACAGTATATAATCATAATCTCTTGATTTTTATAAAGGCCATATTTTAAAACAAAAATATTTTTGATTGAACCTTCCGAAAAATGGCCAATTGACATTGCAAAAAGAGTGACATTGACACGTCTTGCAATTATATAATACACGTATTACCACATGACAAGGGCTCGTGAATTTTTATTCAAAATTGTAATATTGATCAGACATTTCTTCTTTTTATATCAATCGATAGTTACAGAAGATTTTAAAATTTAAAAGCAGTCACACGTTTAAGCCCCACCGGTGGAAATACTCGAGGTATGTTTTTGAAGAACATTTTTATCACTAATTTCAGGAGCGTATTCCAATCATATTTCAGGCGAAAAACCTATTGTATCTACCTCTTAATTCCATTTCAACCCTCTTATTTTTAACCTTATTTTACTAGGCTTGTATACCCGCAGCTTAAGATTAAAGCCAATATCATTTAGAAAAAAAAAAAAAAAAAAATTAATTTTATGTAATTAAATTGAAACTAATATTTTTAAAACTTTACAGAATATAATTTCATCAGACGAGGTATTTGACGTGATATTTGTTGAAGTGATACCAATGTATGCATGTTACTCATCTATTGCCAGAAAACGTGGAATACCAGCTATTGGAACTTCACCTCTTCGGTCGTTTTTAGTAACCGACAACGTTATTGGAAATCCTTGTTCACTGTCGTCTCCATTTTCCTTTCTTGACTCTCCTAAAGTTATGACATTTTATCAACGCCTAGTTAATACTTTCTATCATATTCTCATTAGAATTAACATTTACTGGGAGGTTCCACGAAAAGAACACCAATTTTTCACGCAAAATTACCCATCAAACGATCTGAATGCAGATGCAAGAATATCTCTTTTGTTTTCCAATAATCATGCCAGTTTTTTACCCCAACCATTGGTTCCAAATTCTATAGACGTCGGTGGAATTCATTTGAAGAAGACAAAACCTTTGCCTGAGGTAATGTAACTTTCATATTATTACCTACTTGATTCACCGACCCTTGCTCGGATGTGGACAACCGAAAAAATTATATTAACTTAAATCAAACTGGAGAATTTTAGTAATATACGAGGGGTGTTCAATAAAGACTGTCACTACCGTCAGAAAAATTAAGCAACATCGACCGGTTCACATTCAATATACTCTCCCATCAAGTCTATACACTTTTTCCAGCGCCGCTGCCACTCCAGGAACACGTGTTCAAAGCCATCTTTAGAAATTGTTTTTAAAACCGCCTCTAAAGCCTTGACAGCAGCGTTTGCGAAGGGAAAACGTTTGCCTTTGAGGTGTTTTTTGGCCTGGGGGTAAAGAAAAAAGTCATTTGGAGCCAAATCTGGGGAATAAGGTGGGTGTGGCACTGTTTCGATGTTTTTTTTGGCGAGGAACGCGAGCGATGCATTGGTAATGTGTGCTCTCGCATTGTCCTGATGAAGTTTCCAATTTCCTATGAGGTCTGGTCGCTTTTTGGGGATATGATCCTTCACCAACTGCTTCAAAATGGATATGTAGTAGTTCGCAGTGACTGTCTGGCCTTGTGGAACAGTGTGGGTGTACACCATACCGCGGTAATCGAAGAAAGTAATGACTATCACCTTCGCAGCTGACTTCTCGCCTCGAAACTTTTTTGGTACAGGCTCGCCTTTACCAACCCATTCGCTACTTTGCTGCTTAGTTTTGGGATCATAGCAATAAATCCAGCTTTTGTCAGCTGTTATGATGTTTTTCCACCAAGCATCGCCTTCCTCTGCTACGCAATCCATCCACAAACGACAGATGTCAATACAGTTGCCCTTCTGATCTGGCGTCAGGTAGTGTAGTATCCAGCGAGCGCACACTCGTGACATGTTCAAATGGTCTTTTAATAATGTGTGAGCCTTCCTATCGATATGTCCAGTATTCGTGATAGTTGTCTGATGGTTAGGCGAGGGTCGGTGCGGATAATCGCTGCTCCAGTGTTGATTGTTACTGGAGTAAGCGCGGTAACAGGCGCACCGTCTCCTCCCTCCAGTTCACAGCTCTCTCTGCCGCTAAAAAACTTCTGTGCCACCGAAAACACGTTCTTTTGTTCATAACATCATCACCGAATGCCTTTTTCAACTCGGCGTAGATTTCAGTAGCGGATTTTTTTAATTTCACACAAAATTTAATCGCATACCATTGATCTCGATAATCCGGCATCGTAAACTTTAGAGGCGAAAATCGTGAATACTTCAGAAAAAAAATTATAAAAACAGTACAACCGAACCGATCACCCTTAAATTTCAACTATATATGTAAAACTGAATGAGGAATCGAATGCCGCATGTTTCAGGCGCGCAACTTAAATGGAAAAAACTGTCAATAGAGATTGATCAATGGAAAAATTTACATGTACTTACAAAGTTTTTTAGTAACAACCAGAAAATACCAAATTAAGAAAATCTGACATACTGCAAAGTATGGGTTAAGTATAGTTCCCTCAAAAGTACCAAGGTAAAAATTTGGTACAAACTGTCATAAAAATTGTAATAAAATTTAACTCCTATTTAAAATGGAAGGCTTGAATTTTCTTGACCCTACTGAAAATTTTGTTATAAATGACTATTATTTAGGCTGCAGCAGAAATGGGTGATTGTTATTAGTTGCTTGAAATTGCAACTTTAAAATTTCAAAAAAGAAAGTTGGCACAAATAAGCACAATTTAAGATAAAATAACGGAAAAAGTTTCAGCTCAAAATTCCAAAAGAGGGGGGGGGCTAAGACAAAACCTTCCTCGCCCCTTATTTCAGTTAATAATTGAGCAAAAATTATAAAATGGTTGGCACAAGTCAGCACAAATTGAGCACAATCAGTTTGCAAAATTTCAAGTCAAAATTTGAAGTGGGTGGGGCTGCATTTCCCCAGCCCCACCCAAATTTATTTTGCAAATAACTAAAGATTTGAATGTACAGGAATTATAAGCTTGTTGGCACAATTAAGCACAAATCAAAAAAGAGTAGTGGGCAAAGTTTTGTATAAAAATTCAATAGGGGGGGGCTGAGGGGAAATCTTTCATCCTCCCTATCTGAGTTGGGAAGTGAGCACAAATTTTAAAATGGTTGGCACAAATTGGCACAAATTGAGCACAATTAGTATGCCAAGTTTTGAGTCAAAATTCAAAATGGGTGGGGCTAACATTTCCCCAGCCCCACCCACAAACTTTTTTTTATATATTAAGAAGGGGTGATAACAAATTCCAAAATTGGTAGCAAAATTTAGCACTATTTAAATCCAGTTAATATGAAAAATTTTGGGTCAAAATTCAAAATGGGGGGGCTGAGGGAAACATAAAACCACAAATATTTTTGAAAGGAAATGAGTATAAAATTTTTAATTTGCAGCACAAATTAGCACAAATTAAGCACAATTAGCATACAAAGTTTAGAGTCAAAATTCGAAATGGGGGGCTAGCATTTCTCCAGCCCCACCCAGACTCTTTTGTTTATATCTAAGGAAGGGGGTGAGCACAAATTCTAAAATTGATGGCACATATTAGCACAAACTGAGCACAATTAGGCCAAAAATTTTCAGGTCAAAATTTGAAATGGGGGGCCGGAGAAATGGACTTTGTTTCATTGTAGTTTTTCAGTTGTGTTGATTTTCTCGTTAGAATTCAAAGTGCCCGTTGAAGACAATATTTTTATTAGGAATTATTATTATGAATATTTTGGGATGAAATTATTTCTCATGATGGTGAATACTACTAGAATAAATTGATATCAAACAAATGGAAATGCTAATGAACGTTTTAACTTATTGAAATACAAGTGTTGCATATTGGAGCCCCCCTGGCTACACCCCTGCAGGAGGGACTATAAATACCTTCATAGTGAAGCAAATAGTGTTTTGCTGCGGCTACCACTGAAAAATTTGAATTTCTTTTTGGAAAAATTCATCATACTGTGAATCACAAGGCTACAAGCTAATAAATTTAAATATGTTTCTTTTCTGAAACAGTTTTTTCAATAGAAAATTTTTTTTATTCAATTTGAAATTCATTTATGCTTTATAATTATAACTTCTACGATTTCAGGCATTGGAAAAATTTATTGCCAAATCGGAACATGGAGTGATTTTGTTTTCACTGGGAACAATTGCTGGGGGCGAAGTTGTTGATGCAAAACTGCGAGAAATATTTCGAAGTGCATTCGCAGAAATACCTCAGCGAGTGATTTGGAAACTTTCTGCTCCAGTGGCCAATTTATCCAGTAATGTTTTACAAATGGATTGGATTCCGCAGCTGGATATTCTCGGTTACCTACTTTCTACACTCTTGTATACATACGAAAAAGACCACCTCAGCACTTCCCGTTGAATACTTACCTACATCGACGGTTTTAATTTTAGCACATGAAAACGTCAAAGCTTTCATTAGCCACTGTGGGATATCTGGAACGTACGAATCTATACACACTGCAAAGCCCATGATATTGATGCCAATAATTTTTGACCAATTTTCGAACGCTGCTCTACTTGATGAGATGGAGGTAGGCGTGCGTGTCGATATGGAAACATTAACAAAATCAAAATTATTATCGGCCATTGGCGAAGTGATCAAAAACAAAAAGTTAGTTTCAGAAATGACCAATGAGAGCTATAGTAGAGTTGCTTTTCTTTAAAAACCTCTCGAAAAAATCAAATTTTACAGAAACAACAAAAAACTGACTAAGAAAACCATAAAAATTTTCCTGAGGTAATAATTAACTTCATTAATATTGTAGAAGTAAAGGGAAATCAAGGAAATATAAATTTTTATTTTGTTTTTTTAGGTATTCAGGCGGCATGGGGATTAGAACACCCTTACTGACTGAATACCTAAAACTTGCCCTCGTTACCACCACCAAAAGTCAGCACCGTATTCACTTGGCCATGGTACCAGGTGATGGTGAATGAAGGAGAAGCGTATACAGCCGATGTAATGTGGTAGCTGCCACAGTTTTCATTCATCCTCCTTTTTTTTATTCAAAACTGTTTAGACCTCCAAGGTTTTTAATATAAATTTCAGTCCAGGTACCGATTTATGTGGTTTTTAAATTGAAAACCATGTTAGTCGGCTCTTGTTTTGATAAAAACCTTGTAAGTCAGCAGCTGATGTAAATTTTATTTTAAATATACCTTGTAAGTCAGACTTTTATGTTTTATAATTTACATACAAAAGCACTAATGATGATAATAGACTTACGAGGTTTTTAGAATTCAATTTGTTGATTTTTTTCCCTTAAAAACATTTTAAATATTAAAATCACAAAAAATCTGACTTATATGGTTTTTAAAGAAAAGCGAAGATAGCCTACTTTGGGGTAGGTATTTCTTAAAATTTGTATTTCTGTACATTTGTGATACCTAGATACAAGCAAAACATGGAAAGACTTTCAAAAACGTTCAATGATAGACCTATGAGCCCTCAACAAAGTGTAGTCTATTGGACTGAATATGTTATACGATACAATGGAACTGATCATCTGGAAGTTCCATCTAAGAATATGCCACTGTATCAGTACTTGCTTTTGGATGTTGCTGCGTTTATTACTGTTATCGTGTGTGTGGTACTGTTTTTATTGTACAAAGTGCTGAAAATATTTGAAAGTTTGTTCACCATTGCAGGAAAAAAGTATAGTATCGGTAAGGATAGGAAAAACCAATGATTCAGACTGAGAAATGTGGTACAGAAAGGTTAAAGAATTTGTTATTAATTTCACCTGGATAACTTGACTTTTAAATACCTATTGAAAGTATTGATATGAAGACACCCTTGGGTAGTACTTTGATAAAAGGTCCAATATGCACTTTGTAGATAGGATGGATGCACCAGTTTGTAACACTACACCAGTTCACAACAGTTTGAAGTTTGAAGTTCAGAAATATAAAGAATAATCAGATTTATCAGTTGGAAGTACTTTTATCACAACTATTAAAGCATACTCTTTGATTTCCATCTATTTTCAATACTTCATCTATGATATAGATGAAACTATAAATCAAATAAAATTCCAACTGCTGTGAAAAATGCAAAAAGTGCTTTTTCTTAACAGAAATCTGCACAGTTGGTAATAAATAAAACTCAATTAAATGGGAATAATTGATGTAGAATAACTATTTTAGTGTTCCAAGATGGTAAGTATACTTTTATATACCTAGATGAAAATCAGTGTTTTAGATTAATTTAGCTAAAATTATTAGAATTATTCACCTGTTGCAAAATGGTTCATTGATTGTTGCAAACTGGCATAATGGAAGAAACATCATGACATCAGTTTGCAACAGGCACTTTTTTTTTCAGTTTGAATGAGGAAATTCAAATAATTTCAATCATCTAAATGTGATACTTAACATAAATTATCATCTCTAAATTCATATTCCTTTTTCAAATCTTAAATTTCTCAAAGAATTCTTGTTTACGCCTCTTATACAAAAATACCACTTCCCCAGTTTGCAACACTTATGCCCCCCAATTGTGCAACATTCATGTTCCAGTACCAATAGCTTTGTTTTCACCAAATAAAAGCTTTGTCAAGTCCCCTCAATCTTATGGAAGAGGAATATTGAAATTTGTGATTGATATTAACAGTTTATGAAATAATAAGTTAGGTTAAAAACGAGTTTTTAAAAAATGCGCTTTTATAATTTGAAGAAGAAAATAATGGCGAACGAGAAAATAAAATTTCTCACTTTTTTTTCCGAGACAGAAACAAACAAAAATTTAAAAAACAACTGATAAAAACGGATATAAGTATATGTGTGCGTGTGTGGCAACACGTGAAAACAGTGCTAAAGGTGGTCATCCGGTGTACTTCAACAAATTGAGTGAGTAGAATAAAAGCGTATAAATACACGTTTTTTCTCCTATTTTGTCCTCAAATTATTTGTGTGTTGCAAATTATGTCAAATGACATTTTCACATAAAAATAATAAAAAAATAGTATTCGTAGCTATATAATAAAAATTAAAAAAAATATATTAATCTTGAGATCATAATTCATATAATGAAACATTTACATAACGTATATATACCTTTATTCTACACTGCATTATCCCACATCAAACTCAAAATTTCCCTTAATCTGTTACAAAACGTTTCAACTACCATATAGTAGGTACAATAGGTGGTAGGTACACGAATGCATGTAGGTAAGACTCTTTACTAGAAGGTATGCACATGAGGAGATGAACCAGCATTTGTGTTATTAGATATATAGTAATAATAAACAATATAAAATTATTAAAAACTGAATAACACAAGATGGCTGCTTATCTCTTATCTTCATACACATACCTGCTGCTTGTAAAGTGTCTTAATGTAGGTAGATAAAACAACTTACAAATTAATTCATCAATATCCACAATATACAATATATAATCAGATTTTTTTAGTTGTGTAGATGTAGTACAACCAGTTCTTTTCTCGGACTTCTTTTTTTCTCATCAGTCTGAAACAGGGTACAATGGAATCTGTTTATTTAGGCTCAATATGTATGCAAAATTTATTTTAAAAATACCGACCATTTTATGGAAAAATTACTTATCAGTTTAAAACTATAATTTTCAATATCCTTTGAATTTTTAAAAATTGAAAATGGTCTTCCATAAGTACCAATGGTGACGGATCCAAGAGAGGAGCCACTGGGGCAGTCGCTCCCTTCAGCCGAAGAAAAATTTGTATCCATCTTATTTTAGTATATGTAAATAATATATCAAAAGTGTTATTCGATTGTGTACCCTCATGAGAAGATTTTAAGGTGTTCGAGTAGATTTATTATTGATACAGTAACTATAAAATTTTTACATCGACTTATTTTACATATTTTGATTTTTAACCAACCAATATGTCATTTTTTGTGGTGTTTACGTTTTGTTAAATAAACGTTGAAGTATTATTTATATATTCTTGTAACTCTCCTAAAATTTATATTTTAAGAGTAATACCAATATCGTTTCAAACTTCACCTCAAACACAAGTGTCTCATATACCGATGTGAATAATTTTTGTAGTAATGAAACTTTAAATAATTCGAAAATAAAATTGATAAAGTTGGGTATTATGCAAAATAAATAATTCAGCTTATTATCCATTTAAAGGCTATAAATTGTATTGTGGAGTTGGTCAATTCAGTTAGTGTAAGGGCGATCATAATTTGAGACCAAGTCGAAAAAATTTTTAATAGTCAAGTGCGATATGTCAATCAAAATGTGAAAATTTTCTTTGAAATTTAAAATGTCAGAATAAATCTAAGAGAATAATGTGAAATGTAGAAAAATAATGTCATTGACCTCAATTATCAATCACAAATATAAAAATTGAATAAAAAGGAAGAAGTTAGAGTGTTGTATCACGATAAATTATGACAATTACTCATGAATGATATCTGAAGTGGAAAAAAGATAATGGCAATTTTACCACTTTAAAAAAATTAGCTGTTTGATTTGGAAAAGTGCGACACTAGTCACCACGTCTGAAAAGAGTGTGCTACATAGGTACCATGGTAGAACTTAAAAAAAAAAATTATTCTCAGAAAGTGCTAGGTGACTTAATTCTGATGAGAAATTCACTTCTTAAAATGAAAGCACGTTTTGTACCACAGGACCATCTTAATTAAGAAAAATGTTTCAAGTCAACCTACTTGAGTTTTTAATTTTTTCGCGTTTTATACGTATAACCTAATTTAGAGAAAGTAGATATTCATTCTTATATAAGTAAGTAAATAAGTGTATTATATTATATTTTTAAATTATTTTCAGCTAATAATTTTTTTTTTTTTTTTTTTTCAAATACATGAATACTTTTTATGTTTGATGAATGAAAAATTCTACAATTTCAGGGTTTGGAAAAATTCATCGTTAAGTCGAGAAGAGAAATTATTAGAGGTAATTCATGAAGTCATCTACAAAACAAAAGTGAGTATCAGAAATGAAGATAACAAAATATAGTCTATTGGACCGAATACGCTCCACGACATAATCGAACTGATCATTTGGAGTTTCCTTCTGCGAATATGCCTCTGTATGAATACTTGCTATTGAATGTGGCTGCCTTTATCATTTGTACTACGTTAATATTTCTGCTTTTATTACGCAGCGTGTTGAAAATACTTTTCAGACTGTTCATAGACATCGGAAAGAAGAAAGAATTAGATGAAGATAAAAAAACAACAGTGATTTAGATTAGGAAACGTTAAACTGAAGCTGATGATTCATTATTTACTTTTTATATTCTACCATAAGTACATAATTTACTTTAATGATAACGAAGCTGTTGTATAATTATAACGTAGCTATGTGAGCTAGCAGCACACTTCGCATGAATCTCATCATCGAACTTTTGCAATAATATGCTTTTTCAACACCTACTTTAAAATCAAACGTGTTCATGCCTGCTTAACTCTGTGTAAAGAAGGAGATTTCAGCACTATTTTTTAACATCATTTTTCAAGCATGTGCACTTTGATCTTTTATACATTATTAAACACTAACTTTTGTATGCTCACCAAGTCTCATCAAACATTTCGATACACTTAAATACAACCTTTTTTTCTGATATCCATTTTTTTTTTTGTTTTTATTAATAAAAGCTTTTCTCTGCTTTATGGGATTGAGCCTCTCTAACCTCCGCGTCTGAAAGCTAACACCTTAACCACTACACAGCGACTTCTGGTTGAATAAGTTGAGATATTTTGTGCCTATATGTTTGCTAGTTACTAAAATATTTATTTTTCTCCATTTTTTTTTGGGGGAGGTGTTGAAAAAATAGTATGTGACACCTGTGCGAAGTAGGTAATTGGTACTTGTGTGATTTGCATCACTCGCTTACGGCTTGTGCGGCAAGGATCACACTTGTATCACAATCACCTACTTTACACACTTGTATCACAGATAACTATTTCAGCTTAAATAAAGCGCAGCTGTTAGTTTTTTGTTTTTTTATTTTTTTCAAACTGCCTTTGCCCGTAATTATAGGTACCTAATCTAAAATACCTATCCAAGGGTAGCCTAATTACCGAACTTATGCAAAGTATAGTCCAATAACTGTTATCTGAATAATTAGTGTCACAAACTAAACCATTAGTGTCACTAACCAAGAATTTTGATACTCTATTGCTTCAGTATTAAAAATTATGGAAATAATGAAATTCATTTCATTAAAAATGGTTAGTCATGAATAGATTTCCCAATCCAAGAAACTATTAAATAATTATTTGTTAAAGTGAAGTTGGTAGATCTTATTTTGATGGCAGGGTCACAAGCTGAGGATTTTGATGTTTTTTTAGTTTCAATGTTATTAATTATGAAAATAATGAAATTTATCTTAATACTATGTTTAAAATTAATAGTAGATAGATTTCTAGTTCCAAGGAGCCATGAAACAATGCTGTAACTTTAAAACTGATTTTACAGTTGAGTTCTAAAGTTGAAATTTCTCTTAAAGTGTACAAACTACTGCTTTGCTTTTTCCTATCCCATCTTCCGAGGAAAGAAATTCTGATTCATGATTTGAAATTCAAATTGTAGATAACAAGACAGTAATGAAGTAATTATTAAATCCACACAATATTTGTGAGATAAAAAAGGTTTCTTTTACTTTAGTATAACTTCGATTACCTACCTCCGTTTTTTGTTTAATTTAGATAAAACATGAACCATATTTTTTATCAGTATTACGCAATTTTTGAAAATAAGATAAGTTTAAAAATTAAATTATCGAGATGAAGTAAAATTTTTTTCCAAATATTTATTCGGATGTGAGGTACCTAAATAAATTTATTTCTTCTTATTTACAAGTGAAAACATTATTTTATAAACAGGATGTGGGGACATCACTCGTATGAGGTAATAGGGGATTGCACCCCTTGGCAACAGTTGCCACCCAAAGGCCGGCAATAATCGTCTATATGACATAAAACATAAACACACTCGTGCGTTTGTATGTTTGTACCTGTACCTACGTACAGGTAAGATACATTGCACGAGCCGTGATCAATTACCTGATAACGATCTCGGTGATGTCACGGCCCAATACCAAACATGCTACGTTGTTTCTTATCACCTCAACGGAGGCAAGAAACAACGTAACTTATGACATAATTATGTACATATACGTATGTAGGTGTGTCTGTGTGTGTGTGTGCTGAATTTGGTATATAAACTCTCAAAACTGGCTACAAAATTGCCAGTGTTTGCCGAGGATTTGGCTCTCCCATACATAACCATATGAAGTGGCAGAACATGCAAACTCTGTTGAAGACCTTCTTGTGTGAATATCTCTCACGACAAGGTATTCCCCACAGGATAAATATAATTTTTGATAACTCCACTGAACTAAAATATAAACTTATCGTCAGGTTGATGTTTAATGATTTTTTGTAAAAAAAATAAAATAAAATAATTAAGACGATATACCTAAGATTAGTACTAAATAATTTTTTCACTCGTGGTATTAATTATTATTTTTTTCAGCAGTGGCAAATAATTTAAAAATTGGAAGTAGGTACGGGCGTCTTAATTAATGAAAAGTGATAGATATAGATACTCCCAGAAATAGGAGGTAGGTGTAAGTTATTTGATAATGTGGGTCTTTCGTCCAGAGAAATTAGGCAAATGGAATCCATTTATGTTGATTAAACTTAAAGCAGAGAATTATTTGAACGAGTAGACGTGGTAAATATCCAAAGTTTGGGAGAGTTTGGTCGCAAAGGCGCAGAGACAACGCCAAATACGCGAGGACTAGGTAATGGCTGAGAGGGTACAAAAGCGTTTGGACGTGGACAGAGCCCGTGAGTCGGAGCAACTTCGGAGAGACAAACAACATCAACAAATACAACAACAGCAACAGCAACTGAAAGAGCAAGAAGCAGAAGAAGAGAGAAAACGCAAAGAAGAAAAATGAGTACAAGAAGATAATGAACGACAAATGCGGGAAATGATCGAGAGGAGAGATCAGGCATTCAGAGATGCAGAGGAACGTGACCGTCTAGTGGCAGAAAAAGAGAGGCACCTCCCAATTCAACATCGTGGATGAAATATTGGTATCCATTATTATCTTCGGAACCATGGGGAGAAAGTAATGAAGCGAATAAGTTCGACCTAGCTACTCGCAAATGCTATAAGTGCAATAGGCGTGGTCATCTAGCGGCGGAATGTAAAGCCACCACTAGATTAGAGCCTATTAACGATTCTTCCAGTCAGTCCGAAACAAACAAAATATCAGGTCAGTTCCGCAACAAAGGTGAATGAAGGGAGAAATGACATAAGTCGTATCATAAATCCAAGCGTTCACACAAGCACCATAAGAAAAGCAAACGACATAGTGCTCGTTCTAGAAGAAGACGTTCGTTGTCATCCTCATCAACGTCAAGTTTTGGTTTGTCCAAAAGTTCAAGTTTGTCTAGGAGTCAGTCTCCAAACCCAAAAGGTAAAGCGATGGTTTTAAGAACCAAATAAAAATTTACTAAGTGTATGTATATTAATGAACAGCTGAGGAATGAAATTTGTTTTCTTAGTGATACAGGAGCTACAAATCACTTTGTGTCCGACCTTAAATTTATGAAAAATGTTCAAAAATTAAAGAAACCAAAAATCATTTCTAGCTCTAATAAAAATGAAGTTGCAAATTTATACGTAACCCATAAAGGTTCTATCTTTGTGAAAGATCTTAGTGGTAATACACTTGAGTTGAAAAACGTAAATTATTCTAAACAGATAAGTGATAATCTATTTTTGTTACATAAAATAACGAAACTAGGTTACAATGCAATATTTATAAATACTGAGTGTAAAATAATAAATAAGAAAACGGGCGAAATTATTCTGTGTGGACATAAATTTCAAAATTATTGGATTATAGATTTAAAAATTAGTGAAAATAATGAAAAAGTCTGTGTGACAAAACAAAAAGAAGCTGTTAGTCAGCAACAAATAAATAAAGAGCATGGTTATGCTCAGGTCAGAGTCAGAAAATGAAAATGTTAGTCAAGACAATGACCATGATCATGATTATATTTTAACTCAAGGGTATACGAATATTCAAAAGCTTGTTGATGAAGGTCTAGAAGAATTTCTAGATATTGGTGCTAACATTACAATCAAAGAATTAAAGAAAATAGATGAGTTCAACAAAGAAAGTATTTGTAAGAAGTTAGGTCTTCTTTATCATTTAAGACTTGGACATGCGTCAGTCGCCTATTTAGAAAAAGCAAAGAAAACTTTGAAATTTCTCAAAAATATTAATTTTGCAGACGAAATTAAAGATTGTGAAGCATGTAATTTGGCAAAAATAACAAAATGTCCTCATAAAGCTGTGCGTGATGTCGCATCAAAACCTTTAGTAAAAGTTTATTCTGATCTAATTGGCCCAATAAAGCCAGTAGGAGTCTGGCAGAAAAACTCTTACATAATAACTTTTACCGATGATTTTTCTAGATATACTGTGACATTCAGTATTAAAGATAAAACTTGTGTGGCTGAAACTTTTGTAGAATATCTAAAAGTAATGCGAGCAAATCTTGGTGATAGCTCAGCTAAAATTAATTATTTACGTATCGACGGTGGTTGAAAATATATGAGTGTGTCTATGAAGAAAATTATTGCAAATGAGGGTATCATTGTCGAGACTTGTCATCCTGATACTCCTCAACTTAATGCTGTGGCAGAAAGAGTAAATCAAACTTTACTTATGAAAATTCGAGCTATTTTCATTGATAGTGGTCTACCTATTAAGTTTTGGGAACTTGCGTTAAACCAAGTTGTTCATATTCACAATAGGTCACCTCACAAAAAGTTAGGATTTAAAACCCCATATGAGTTACTTCGGAATAAAGTTCCTACAATTAAATATATTCATCGATTTGGCTGTGTGGCATACTGAAAAATACCGTATGAAAAACAAAATGTTAAAAAGTTAGAAGGCTGTGGAGAATTGTGTATTTTTAAATCCAACAACAGGTAAATTACATAAATGTAGTGATGTTGAATTTTCAGAATCTGTAATGTTCAAAGATAAATTTCCGTTAGATTATTTTTTGAAAAATGGTTTCCCTACTTTTGATACTAATACTTGGGACAAAAATGAACAAGTCCCTGAAGTTGACTTTGCAGGAGATATTTTGGACAATTTAATCCAAAATAAAAATAGCTCAAATAAACGTAATTTAGATGAAAAAATTGTCTATGTGTCCAAAAGTAAAAAAGTCAAATTCAGTGATACAACTTTCAGTAAGTCTAAAATTGAAAATGAGTTAGAAATAATTAATCCTAAAGATAAACCTGAAGTAAGTGAAAAGAAGTATTTTTCTATGATGTGTAAATTAAATGAAGTACCTGAAAATTTAGATGATGTGTTCAAATGTAAAAATAAATCTTAGTGGTTAAAAGCAATAGATAAAGAATTAAAATCCTTAAAAAATAGTGATACTTGGGACTATGTTAAAAGACCTAAGTATACTAAAACAATTGATTCTAGGTGGATATTTGTTAGAAAAGTTGAAGGAAATGGTAATATTCTTTTTAAAGCGCGCTTAGTAAGTCGTGGCTATAAAGATAAAAATATATATGATTATTCTGAAATATATGCTCCAACTTTAGGTATTGCTGAAGTCAGAGCTATATTAGCAATTGCAAATAAATTAAAGAGGGATGTTATACAAACTGATGTAGATGTAGCATTCCTTAATGGTGAACTTGAGAAAGATATTTACATGGAAATTCCTGATGGGGTTAATAAATCCGATGAGTTCAAACGCACAGATGTATGTAAATTAAAGAAATCTTTGTATGGTCTTTAGGTTAGTCCCAGTTTCAAAAAGGCTTTGTCCGACATGAGATTTATCGTCCATGAAGGCCATGCTAACATTTATTATTGGGAAAGAAATTCTATCTTTGTGATAATTGTTGCGTATGTCGATGATATTCTTATTACCGGAAATAATAAAGATAAAATTTTAGAAACTCAACGTCGTTTAAATAAAGAATTTAAGCTCAAAATTATGGGTGAACCTAAAAAGTACTTGGGAATTGAAATTAATCGTAATAAAAATTAAAGAAAAATGTGTTTGTCACAAAAGCGTTTCATCGAGTCTATATTGTCTAAGTATGGCATGAAAGACTGTAAGGAGTGCGATACTCCTATGGTCACTAATCAAGTGGATCGAAAAGCTAAGTATGAACCTAAAATTGAAACAACGTTGAACTTAAAACATCATATTCCGTATCGAGAAGTAGTTGGTGCTCTTCTCTATTTAACTATGTGTACTCGACCTGATATTTCTTTTTGTGAGAATACATTAACTCGTAAATGTAGTAATTATGACATTTACGATTGGATTAAAGTTGAACGTGTGTTGAAATACTTAAAAAGAACTAAAGACCTTGGAATGTACTTCGAAGGTAATGGTCATAATTTCATTAGTTACAGTGATGCTTCTGTAGGCATGACTGATCCAGATGGTTTGTCCACATCAGGCTATTTAATTCAAATATTTGGTGATTCAATAGCTTGGGGTACCAAACGACAAAAATGTGTTGCTACCTCATCTATGGAAGCCGAATATATTGCGTTAAATCAAGCTAGTAAAGACGTAATATATTTGTCAAATTTGTGTTCAAAAATATTAAAACAAAAGGTTAGTCCTATAATTTTCAAAGATAATCAAGCTACTGTTGAAGCTTTAAAATCTGGTCAGTCCAAAGCATTAAGACACTTAGTGAAATTAAAATATAAGTATGTCTGTAAAGTTTATTCTCAAAAATTAGTTGATATAAAATGGATTCCTACAAAGGAACAATTGGCTGATATATTTACGAAAGCTCTTCCTCAACCATTATTCGAAAGCTTCCGTAATGTAATTATGAATATTACTAATTGAATTATTCTATGTGTTCTTATTTCATAGCATTCCAAACGTCTAATAATCGTATGTCATTAAGACGTGGTGAATAAAAGCTCAAGAAATACGGTTAGTTCCACTTCGCTGAAAAAGTTCCTGTTAGTCAACATTATAATTTAACTGCTGTAAAAACTGATGTGTTCACTAATACCTAATAATGTTGTGATATGTACATATATATGTTGGTTGTGAATAAATTTAATGTCGTTTATTATTATTGCAATGACTAATTACTCCTTAGTGACAATTCTTCGATCAAATAAGTCAAGAAATATTCAACTGTGTGTTAGGTACGTAATTACCTTCAATAATTTTCTCTTAGTGACAACTTTCTCTACATGAATACAAAGTTAATTCGCTAGCCTACGAAATTCAATGATGGCAGAATATTCAAGAAGATGTCGACTACGATGAGTACCAGGAGGGAGTGTTAGAATTCCAGCTATATATGATGGTCCTATCTCGTCTCCACCTTGGTACACTCTACAGTCAATAATACGTACTATAATATTTCTGTGTGACCTCACGTACTCATGTAAACTATGTATGTCAAGAACTCACGTCAAGATGAGTTCACTTCTGTTCTGAATCTCGTATGGTGAACATACAAAATATATTCTTCTCGTGTTTAATTACTGTTTTATTGAATCCTCCAATCAGTTATGATATTACACTTTGTTTTTATGTACAACTTGTTTGGTCGTTTTACCAAACATTTATGTAGTGATGATTTGTCTGTTTAAAATGCCAAGAATGGCAGTTATGAATAAACATTGTGTCGTGAGAAACTTGTGTATTTCATTTGTTTTGGTCTTAAACCTCAATTTTATCAACATTTCATTATTTAATAGCACTGTTTTCGCAAACATTTGAACTTAATTTTTATCACATAATTCTTCATCCTTGGAAATACCACTTGGCAACATATCACTTATTGTTTTAACAGAAGTTATAAAAATGTGTTTTCATTAAATCATTCTCGTTTCATGAAGTTTCAATATTAATTGCGATATTTCAGTTTGACACACTAAATTTTACTTCTTAAATTTCATTTTCAGATGGAAGAAAACCAGGCTATAAGCAAAAACAATTCTTGAGCTCTACTAAGATGGGAGCTGGCGGAGATAATAGCTCTGTTTGATAGGATTACACAAACTTACACCAGCCTTCACCGGTAGGGATATTCCACAAATATTCAAGAAAAACTTGGTGCGAAGTTCCATAAAATTCCTACATTTCTAAAATCACCCTCCTGGTGTAATTTGGTGTGGTCCTATCAAACAGAGCTAACTTAACTTCTCAAAACAGAGGAAAAGCTGGAAAAAAAAATTACAGACCCATAAGTCTAACTCTTCCATGTTAGGTATTTTCAAAAATCATAAAAAATGGGATCTACGAGTGTAACCAGCTAGACCCAAGCCAAAGTACAGAACAGACAGAATTCAGAAAAGGCCACACATTTATAAGTAGATAAAATTTCATAATCAACCAATTGATAGAAAAAACGAGTAAGTATAAAGGTACCTAGAAAATTCGGCCCTTAAAAGGGATAAAGAGGTAAAATTTTTTAAAAATGTTACAAAAAAAGCAACGCAATAACACCCAGCGAAGATCATATAAGACATAAATACTATACAATAAAATATAACATCGATGGCCAACTTCCCATACTACGCGTGTTTTAAAATTGAGTGCAAAATGGTTACATTATTTGCATATCTTTAAGAAATATACGTTATACGAATGAAAATTTGTTTTTGAGATTTATTTGCCAAATCATCCACTGCGTATGGAAAATTTCATGGTTGTTGAAAATATTCCCCTGTAAATTTTCTACAATTACGATTTTATACAAAATAAATCCAAAAAAATTTTGTAAAAAATGCTCATGGAGTAAAACGTAAATGGGCATTGCATATAATTATGGAATTGGATTTTTCAAAGATAGTTGTCTAGGTAAACTGTATAGGTACATGTCTATAGCATAGAATATTTATTTATTATTTCAGACTGTTTATCCATTTATATCTATTTATCTATTTGTAGTCCGAAAATGTTGACTTTTAATATGATTAAGAGGAGAAAATTTTTAAAAGCATTACAAAAAAGTGCCATGAAATATTTAGTTCGACGAATGTTGACATTAAAAGAGGTTGAGAGGCTGAAATTTGTGAGAACTTTACAAAAAATCATAACGAAATAATATGCAACGCAGACTATTTATCTACTTATTTACCTATTTATTTTTTATATTATTTTTTTTTTTTTTAGGTAGATAGGTACCTATTTATTGCACATTGATATAAATATTCTAACTTAGCTGAATATGTTAAAATGGATGTTGATGGGCATTATCTCAGGTGCAGCTGGAAGGACTGATGGTATCATAATTTTGTACTTAGGGAGATTGTTAGAGATTTAAGAGGAATCCTTTTAATGTGCATGTGGTGGATAAGGTGCTGAATAATGGTGGTTATACGTTTCGCAATGCTTTTACAAATTATTTTGTTACAGAATTGTTTCATTTGTTAACTCGTACAATCAAGAGCAGTGGCGTGTCCAAAGCACAATTTTCGAGGCGGTTTTGACAACATTTTTTCCAGCAAAAGCCTAATTGACGATTATTTTTTGAGGGCATGTGAGGTAATCGAAACATTTCGGGTGAGTTTTCACTCCAAAACCACTCTATTCCTACGCCTTTGGTTCAAAGTCATAAAATTCATCGAACATTTATTTCGTTGCGAAAGGGCAAATGCTGTTAATGTTTTACCTAATGAACAGAAAATTTTCACTACCAAAAGTAAGTATTAGGTCCAATTCGGATTGAAAACGAAGATGAAAATTGTCATAAAAACTGGCAACTCGCATTTACTTTTTGATGTAGGTATCTCAGAAAAAAGCCAAGCAAAGGCTATAATATTATATTAAGTAGATAGGTCTATCATTGTAGTACATGTTGGGTAAAAATTCATTCTTCTAAAAAGGCTCTGTGTTTTTTATCTCAGTCCCATTAGTTTTAGGGTTATTTTAGTTGGTCGACGAATATTTATTCACTAATCGTCAACCCTGTCTTCGTCAGGCTGTGAAAAAATTATGACTAAATTATAACGAGAGAAATCTACAGTCTACGCTTATCAGTACATTGGCACCAGTCAGTAAAGTTTTCAGGAAATCTTATCAGTAAGATCGTAGGTATTCGGTTAGAAAAAATAAAAAAACAATTCCTGACGGTCACCCATCAAACTGACAACGGAAAAAATGCTGCCTCAAAAAGTATTTTTGGCCCATATCTGCTGCCCCTTTCACGTTTTCAGAATTTTGAAAAAAAATTTATCTAAGATACTTGATACTAACGCACCCTCATGTCAATTTTCAACCTTCTAGCTCAATGAGAAATACAAAAAAAAAAAAGGTGGACGGAAATCCGGACGTTTTTGAATTTTATATAGTGTATACTATAATAGATCGCACTTCAGTCAGTATGGATATTGACCCAAAGATTAATTATTACCGAATTTAGGTAGTCGATTAGAATAAAACTGCAAGCGCACGCACTCATACTTCTCGACCTATGTATTTTATACTGGTGTTCAAATAGATGGACTCGATTGTGAAGTAAATATGTGAGAAAAACTTTTTAGCTTGATATAATGTGTTGAGCTGATGCTATCGAATATCGAAAATGAATACTGAATGAAATACTGTCGAGTTTAATCATAAGATTAACCTTATCAACTTTTTTTTTTTTTTTTTTTTTTTTCAATTACTTATCTATTTTATTAACGAGTGTACAAAATCGAAACATAACAAGAACAGGAAAAATTTGTTATTGAAACCGAATTTCATGGTCGAATAAGAAAGATGAAATCACTGCATTTAGTAAGTAAAAAAATAAAATTCAATAGGTAAGTACGTATTAATAACTTTTCCGCAAGAATTAATACCTAGAAAAGAGTATGGTACCCACATGGTAAGTTATTTACAAGTTTTCTACGAAAATTTCTCGAAAATTTTACGATAGTTTCTCTGAATTCCTCTATACGTAGGTACCTACAATATTTTGACAAATTTGTTTTTTAGAGTAAAAATATAATTATTGTTTTTTTTTTTCATCTCGTGGCACCTTTGTCGTAATAATTAATTAGACCTACTATCTCATACATCAATAACCTGTATTCTTTTGTTCAACTAGGAACTTATGACGTTTTGTTAAAATAGTGGTATCTAGGTAGGGTGAAGGCAGTAGTTTGCGACGCTTCAAGAGAAATTTTAACTTTGGAGCTCAACTATAAAGTCAGTTTTAAAGTTACAGCATTATTTCATAACTCCTTGGAACCAGAAGTCAATTTCGGCTCCTATTAATTTTAAACATAGTCTTACTGGTGGATTTGCCCAAATTTATGACAATAATTTTTCCAATCTTCAAATTCTCATGTTCTACATTACACCCTTTTAATTTTTTAATTCTCAAATGTAAATAGCCTTGGACATTCTCCGGATGGTTAGGAACATTTTAAGCCTCTTTCATTAAAATCTATACCTAAAGTAAGACACTTTTTCTGAACAAACAAAATTCTGTTAGTTCCGGAGATAGACGTAGCAAACATAATTATAAACTCCTCTGTAAATAGTCGCTAAAAACAACATCAAAATCCTTAGTTTGTGACACTTCCATCAAAATAGCCTACACCAACTTTACTTTACCAAATAATTATTTAATAGCTCCTTGGAATGGGAACTCTATCTATTACTATAAATTTTAGGTAGTATAGTATTGAATTAAATTTCATTATTTTCAGAATTTTTAATACTGAAACAATATAACATCAAAATTCTTAGTTTATGACTCTAATGGTTAAGTTTGCGACACTTTTGTAAAAAGACGTACACCAACTTCACTTTGCAAAATAAAAATCTTTAGTGGGGAATACTGAAGGTTTGTTTCATCTAAAATGTAACAGACATTACAGTTCATATCTATAAGCTTAGGAATGGCTAAAAACTCATGTGTCATAATCTAATTCATTGACTTCTTCTTCTTACCCTAGTTTTCCACAAAGGTGTTGCAAACTAATGAAATGACAAATTTCAGTCATTAGTTAGGTTCGAGTCAAAATAATAAATTAAAATTTATTATTTCACATAAAATACATGCTTATATCGAAACCTCAGGATTGCCCTTTCTATCATTCAAGTCAATTGCTGGACCATAATTTATCACTTTTTGGGTAATCATCAACTGTGGTAAGCAGTTAGAAACAGTGATAATTTTTGACTCATCCAAAAAGTGAATATTTAGTGTTTTTTTATACCTAGATGATGAATATTTCAAGAAGATAGAGGGTGTCTCAACAAATGCCAAATATCCTACATTACTACAGCAGTAACCTTAATTTTTACATATTTAGGTGCAAATGTGTCGTCAATTACTGTCTTGACCCTACTTAACGAATAACAAAAAGTTTTTTAAGTTGATAAAGCTGGTAACTGAGAGATTGAAATAATTTAACACGAGATAAGGTACTGCCACATTACTTGATAGGTATACCTAATCATTGGAAGTTAGTTGGCCAGCACACTACTAACACTCTCCCAGTGGTCTCATAAAATGAGAAAAAAAAAGATTTATGTACAATATTGCACGTGGTTGCACATCAAATCTAACATCAATTTTTTAATTGGACCACCTTTAAAACCTCTAAAAATGAGAAAAGAATTATTTATGCAAACACAACATATCTTTTGTTATACTGATTAGAAATTCAACATCAATTTATTTACTGGATCACCCAGTTAGTACTACAGTGATCTCAAAAAAGGATCAAAATGAATTTTTTATAAAATTTTATTCAATATTTATATTTTTGCATTTTTTATGTAGGCTAACTACTTACTTAATAACCCTTCCTACATAATTATGTTTAACAGACAGACTTTTGAGAGCCTAGTTTTGGGTAGGATATCTGAACTCAAAATCAAAAATTTGTAAAAAAAAAAATTACATTTAGGCCAGTCAAATTAGATCTTTTCACTAAATAAAATCAGGGCAAAGATTTTTCTTCGGGACCCGGTGATTTCAAGTGCTCTTTTAAACAAATTGAAAATATCCCAAAATCTAACTGCGGCTTCACCCGCAAAAATCAATTTTTTTCGCGCCCCAACAGATTTTTAGTGATTTATTCATTTCCTAATAGCTACACCAAAAAATTTTCAACAACAAAAGTATCTTGAAATTTTTTTGTAAGTGCCATAGAAAACTCAGAAAACGAATAGAAAGTAATAAAAGGTAATGTACTGGATGAGGCCCAATTTCCCCATACGTACTACACCAATATATCCGATCAGTTTAAATACCTACCATAATACTAATAAATAAATAAATACCTAAAATTTTTTGTTTGTATATGTTAGTGTGTGTATATATAATTTTTGTATGTTTATTTATAATACCATAACTTCAGAACTAGTGATGCCAAATATCGATATTTTTTCATATCGATATAGTATCGATATTTCTGTGAGAAAATATCGATATATCGATATTTTTTACAATGTCCTATTCGTACGTCCATTTAACGATAAATTTGAAAAAGAGGAAGAGGAAGTAGAATTCAGAAACAAGACGCTGAATATTATCGTTATTTATTCACGATTCAAAAATTAAAACTGACGATTGACAAAATACAGGACAGTTTTTTCATTTCGTAAAAACTTAAATTCCCATTCCTAATTTCCAATTTGTAATTTCAAACGGATATCGATATTGAAGGGAAAGTATCGCTACTTGAAATATCGATATTTTTGGCATCACTATTCAAAACCACTATATAAAACAAGCATTTTCTTTCTGCGCATATTTGTTTTATTCCAAAGAAGGTTTTGATATAAATTATGAACGGTAAGAAATTTTGCATTCCTACGTTATTTTCTTATTCTTTTTGAGGACCCATTAAAGGGGCCAAATGAGTGATAGAATGAAAAAATTAATGTCGAATTTGAACAAAGCATATCCAAGAATATGTGAAATAATATAAATTACACAACGCTTTTACAAAAATAATTTTTTTTTATGGGCTACTGGAGGCATAATAAGTGGTCCAATGAAAGAGTTATCGTCAGATTTGAAATTACCACCTCCAAAAATATACGGGGTGGCATCCCTATTGAATATTGTTATGTAAAAAATTTTCTTACCTTTTTTTTGTTAGGTAGGTAGTATAATGACAAAGGTATTGTCAAAACTGAATTTAACTTCTTTTAAATATTTTTGGATTTCCCAAAATAATGTTATTGGAATGACTACCTATTAGACGATTTGGTATTATTCAATGAGAGGTTTAGTTTGATATTATAGGTATAAATTTTTGATTTTCAGACTCTCGTCATTAATATTATATTTTTGATGGGCGAATTTCATCCCACTTACGCAGCTAAAATACTTGGAATATTTCCGGTTGAAGGCACAAGTCATTTTTTCTTTCACCAAGGTATCATGAACAGTTTGATTGACGCTGGACACGAAGTCACGTTCGTAAGTCCGTTTCCGGATCCAAATCCAGGAATCAATTTCACGTACATCGATTCCAAGAATAATCGTCCCGGATCCGACGATCTCATGTCATCCGATTTCAAAAATATGTCAAATTCGCAATTTGTTCGTTTACTAAGCCAAATATACCAACAATACTGCAACGATTTCATCGAAAATTCGGAAATACGGGTTAACGTCATAAATTAATATATTACGTACCTACGTTAAAATTATTGATCTCTTTTTTATCCATATATTAATGTCTTTTTTTTTTTTTTTTTTTTTTTTTTTTTCAGAATTTATTAAAGCCGAATACGAAAACTTTCGACCTTATGTTTGTAGAAATGCTACCACTGTACGAGTGTTACCTAACAGCGGCTGAAAAACTTGGTGTACCAGTTATTGGAACAATTTCCTTACGACCTTGGTTAAGCATCAACCACGTATTCGGCAATCCTCACCCCTTGGTGATTCCTAGTCCAATGTCGCCATTTTCTCAGAAAATGTCGTTCTTTGAAAGACTTCAAAATGCGTGGGATGTAATTTTCACGCATTTTTCCACAATTTATTATTGGAATAGTTTGGCGGAGGCATTTCTTCAGCAACACTTTCCCACGTTCAAGTTGCAGCTGCATCAAGATCGGCTCTCGTTGCTATTTACCAATAACCACGCCGGTATTTTTTCGACACCTTTGGTGCCCAATGTAGTCGAAATAGGTGGAATACATTTGACTCCAGTAAAACCGTTGTCAAAAGTAAGTGTAATGAGGGACAAAAATGATGCCTACTTTTGATAGCAACAAATTCATTGCCCAGCTCTGACGGTCGTTAGTTCTTACGAATTTTATGTGTCGTTTCCATAGAAAAATGTGGAGAAATTGGTAGTTAACGAGAGACTGATCGAAATTACTGTGGCAGCTGTGCACACAGTGCACACGGCTTTGCTCTCGTCGTCTACCATCGGCCCTGTGGTCGAGTGGATACAGTGTCAAGTTTTGGGTAGGCGGCGATTGCTGGCAGAATACCTGAAAGTGGTGACCCCGATGTGATCCGAGACAGTTGAGATCAGTACTCACTCTCTCGGACATGTAGCCAAGTGTTGTGGTCTGCCTGCCCACTGCACTGCAATGTGAGTGCGTTGGGCAGAGTTTAGATGAGGTGGGTGTACAGGGAACATTGTGGCAATGTTAGTAGGGTGGATCTGCCACTACCCTTCACACATCTACCCCATTGTACAGTTTGCTCAGCCTCCATTGTCCGTACTTGCGCTCCATGCACACATACGACTTCGCTCTTGTCATCTACCATCAGCACTGTGGCCGAGTGTATATGGTGTCAAGTTGTGTAGGCGGCAGTTCAGCATTAGGTATACTGGCCGGTACGCAGGTTCGATTAAAATTACCATTTTATAAAGTGTTGTCTTTACGATGTTTAGGACTAATTGAATGGTTTCAAATAATGTTGAGCAAAACAGAGCATGGTGAAGACCAAGACCGTGGTAATATCTGTCTTAATCTTGAATCAATAATTAACTTTTAGCATCAAACTTCTTTGTATACCGACACAATCAAGTTTTTGTCGTGTTTTTTGACATTACTTCGAAGTACCTACCTACAAATATTTTTACAATATTTTATTATCGATGGAATCTTAAATAGCCATAAATATTAATTTAAAAATGTTCAAATTAGGAGAATGAAAAACATTAAGTTAGACTAAATCATTATTACGTTTAATGCAGCAAAATTGTAAACATTTTAGGCTATTCGTTCAAATTTTTTGCCAGGTCTTAATTTTATTATTGGCCTTGATTAAAAGAAGTGCAAAATCCAGACCACATTGGCGAAACAAAGTCCAGTCTTGTTCATCACTACAGTTTCAAAGAGGTATAGCAGCACCTTAAAAATAAAAGGATGGAAAATTTTATTGCTGTGAGATTCTAGGTATAGAAAATTTGAAATAAACTCAGCTTGCTATTAATATGTGGCACTTAGGTCTTTGATTGAAGTCTTTGTATTGCTACTGACCTGTAACTTGAAGAAGAAGCCTAGAAAAAGACTGTAGTCTATTCAGTCTTTTTTCTTGGTTTACCCTGTCATTTTTTTTTTTTTTCCAATAAAAAAATGTTTGTCAAATGTCGCTGTAAGTATGTAGGCCCAGTTGATTTTTTTCTCGCAATTCATACAACAAAAAGAGGTTAAATTATTGAATCGATTATTATTTGCAAAGTGAAAGATTTTCAAACCAATTTGGGATAGTTGAAAATGATTTTCATTTTTCCATTAATGTGAAAATACTGTTTTTTATCAACTGCATTTTTGTTTATTTCTGCATGGCTGTATTTACATATTGGTACCTTTACAAATGTCGCAGTGTCAGTACCTATAAAAAAGGGCTATTTACACAGTGATGCCCGTAAACAACCATAGCTCATCTATTTGTAATTATTTAATTAAATAAGTTTATAAAATTCTGTCAATAAGGGAAGTTGACGTATTTTATTGAATACAAATAACCTCTTTTTGGTGTATTCCTAACAAAAAAAAAAGTGTAATTTCCGATACCCATGAAGGATTGATGTGTAAATATAATGATAATGTGGTTGTGTGCATGCTCAATACGTTGGGCACGCATAAAACCGCACACCTACGCATGTTATGTAACAGACACAAATGAGAGTTACAATTATCGTAAGTTACAGCTACGCAAATCTGAAAATCGTAATTTTTGTTTAGCCTCTAAGATATGTTTACACATCAAAAGTCAAAATTTGTTGGGATTATAGGTAATAGAACTTGCCTTTGGCTTGTTCTGCAACTTCGCAACTCATTGGCAATTATATTTATCGTTTGGTTTGCATGTTAGTTTCGTAAAATAATATTCTCCAGTGTTGACTGTTATCACTACGCTGGAAAGATGCATTCAACTACTTTTGAAAAATAACGAACCTTACTGTTATAGAATTATTTCAAAGTTCACATTTGTAATTCAAATTTACAAACTTGTATACCAATGAAGGGCTTTCTCTAGGAGGTATGATGCTATAATATGGTGTGATGTCCAAAAATGTCACAAAAACACACACACAACAAACAAAAAAAAAGAACCAACAGAAAGGCAGGTAAAGTATAGGAACCCCTGCATGGCCAAGTGTAGGAGTAGACAAAAAGGAAGAAAAGGAAAATTCACCATTTCAGAACAGACACCCTTATGACCAGAAAACCCAACCACCCCCCTCCCACCACATGCCTGATTATTAGGCTATCATATTAAATTTCGGTTCCCAAGAAAAGAGTGACTGAAACAGAGTAATAGAAAAAACCATATATTTAATGATCCTCCGTGACAGCTCCACAGCAGCCTTGAAACGATGCAAATTCAGGTGGTGAAGTTCTGGAATACCTCTGGTTGCCCCAGCTGTTGTAAACCCGCTGACAATGGTGAGGATGAAACAGCAAAAAGTTGAACTAAATTGCAACTGACTGGTTCCTCTGCTCTGCTTCCACTGCTCAATCTGGTTGAGTGTATGACCACTGTGGAGGTGTGGTTTCTGCACCCCTCTGTGGCCTTTTTTGAATTTTGAAAGCCAAAGTTCAAATTTGGCCTTGAAGGCCAAAGTATTTTCAATTTTGATTAACACAAAAAGGCCTTACAAATTGGCTGCCCTAATGGACAAAATTATAAGAAAAGTGTTAAAAATCAGTAATTTCGTTTTTTCCAAAAATGAGCTTGAAACCTTGAAAGCAAGGATAATTTTAAACACACAATTCGCGACTTATTATGGTAACATTAAACGGTGAGGGCAGGCCCCTCCGAGTAAGTTTTCTAAATTTTTGAGTGGAAATTAAGTGGCCGAAAAAAACACTTTTGAGGAGAAAACCTCTACGTGGCGCGATCCGACTGCTAAAATTCAATTAAAGTATAGACTAAACTATAATGATCGCACCAGACATCGAGAGAAATTCCCCCCAGAACTCACCACCAATTGCATCGCCTCGTACATCTCTCAAGCCACCAAATTACAGCCAATCCTGTAAAAGAAGATAAAACATTTCAGCCGCTGCATCAATTTTTAAACTCTAACGGATTTTTTGGTCCGTTTAGGCGAGCAACCAAACGGACTGCCAAAAGTTAGGCAAGCAAGTACCAGTACATGGTTTAGGCTATTGTATAAGATGCACGTAATTTGCGGATAGGCTAGATGGCGAATAATACAAAATACGAACAGGCTAAACAAGTTGAAACGGTATAGCTAAGCTGCGTACGAGAGAAAATAGGTAGCAAAATATGAGTTTACATGAATAAATTCGTATGTGACATTTCCAAAAATAATTTGTCAATCGTATTTTGCTGTAGGGGAAAATACATTGCAAAAGATGGTTCGGCAAGCGTCTTCCGCCGTCAGAAGAAAAGAATATTTTGAGGAAAAAAAACAGGGGAGTAGTAAAGGGAAAAGACGTATTTTATTTGGCAAAATTACAGGTCGGGTATCTCAATGGAAACCCAGAAGCACCGAGAAGTGATGTAATAAAGAGAGGTGTAGAGAGGTGAAACCAGTCAACTATTAAAAAATTCTTCCCCAAAATTGCAATTTTTATAAAAAAAAAAAAAAATTAAAAAAAAAGTCTAATTTGAAGAGCAAAAAACGTTACCTTTGTTTACAATTTTTACAATAGTAGATCAATTTTTATAACAGCTTGGGCCAAACGGAGGTTTCACACCCCTACTCCCCCCGTGCGCGGTCTCGGTGGATACCAATGAAATATGATGAAAGAATTGGTTAAAAAAAGTGTTGCCCATTTATTAATAGTCTGTAAAATCAGACGAGATTAGGAGGCATTCAATGGAGCTTAAAAGATATAAGTTTTATTAGGTAAAGATTTTGTGGAAGAAGGAGATATGTACACTTATAGGAGGTTATCAGGTAGCCTACGTTTGACGCATGGAAATTATGATATACCTAAAGAGAAAAAAGGCAGAAGGGAATCCAGAAAGAAACAAAATCTAAAGAACAAATATGAAAAACTGAAAACTTTTCACAATCTTGCAAGTTAAACAATTTACAATTGGTAGCCTATATTTAAAGTCTAATTTTGTTATTTCGCTTTATTCGATATAATCTACAGGTGCTCACGGATACCTACGTTAAGATTCTTGCATATTTTAGAAACGCATCGTCTTTAACAGGAGTAATCTTGCGAGCAAAACCGACCCTATCATCAGAAACCTAGACTCAACTCTGTGAAAAGAAGAAGCTAATACCAACATTAAGAGTATTGACGCTAGACTAAGGCAAAAGTAGGTACCATTGCCTTAGTCTGATCTTACTGTTCATCACTAATACCTATACAGCCGCAACCACTATTTTCTATTTTTGCTGTTACTCGAATCTTTTCTAGTAGCCAATATCATGTATAGGGAGCTATTCGTATAGAATCATTTGAATGCTATTAATTTTCGCTACTTCCATTCTGCAGGACTTGAAAAAATTTATCGAGGATTCGCAAGATGGAGTGATACTTTTCACGTTTGGTTCCGTCATTAAAAGTAAACTTATTGGCACCGAGTTGAGAAACGTTTTTCGCGAAACATTCGCTGAATTGCCACAGCGAGTGATTTGGAAGTTTGAAGAGCAAATTGAAAATCTCACCGATAATGTTTTAACTTCCGAGTGGATTCCGCAGCGAGATATTTTAGGTAGGCCTACGATGTAACAAAGGTGAGCTCAATTTATAAGGTTTCCCCCACAAAACTGCCCTCTTCTTTCGAAAACAGGTCTTTCTTTGGTCGGGGAACTTTTGGATGTCCCTTTATGCGTAGGTAAGGTAAAGTCGCCTAATATTGCCCAGTTCCTAATATCACCTACCACCTTATTTCGCCCTGTAGTGGCGTGATCTGGCGGGAAAAAATTTTTTCATGTCCGGTATTGTAAAACAGTAAAACGTGTAAAAAGTTAGGTTCCAGAAGCCAAAAACCAAAGAGAGAACTGGGAGAAGAAATCGAGGACCTGAAAACTTTTTTAGTGTTGTCTTTGGATGGTGCTTGTGACTGATGAGATGAATGCCAAATGTCAAATCAAATAGTGTTGTGATGAGAAACGTTCAATTTGTAATTTCGATAAAAAATTCCAGGATTCATAAATAATTAAGCAGAATATGGCGTTGAAGAAAGTGAGAACCATTTTCCCTAATATCGCCCACTCGCAAATTCCTAATATTGCCCACTTGATAACATGTAGGCGATATTAGGAACCACATATTTTAAACTGTTATCACTGAACTTCTTTGCTTTCATGAATAACTAGAAGCGCATGAAAAAGGAGGAAGAGTTGTTACGAAGGGCAACGATAGATTTCGTGTTCAAAATGTTCCGTGTAGGCGTATGAGGTTTGCAACGCTGCCTTTGGTGAAGTCTCAAACAAAAAAAAAGTACATTTGTTCAAATTGTTTGAACGGATAAAGTCAAAATCTCTTTTATTTTAATTATAAGTAACGTAAAATGTCAATTTTTTCGATTTTTAGCTAGGCGATATTAAGATAATTGATTTTTACATGTAATTTTGGTGGGCGATATTAGGAGCCCAAAAATAAATTTTACGATTTTGACTACTCTGCTTTAAAAATTCATGTAAAATCAACGAACCTCCCCTCCTTCATTTTAGCATGATACTTTTGTAGCAGAAGGATGTACGAACATTTTGAGCTATTTTCAAGGTTGATAGATCAAATAAGTGAAATTTTATAATCATTTTTAAAAAAGTAGGCGATATTAGGCGACTTTACCTTATTTAAATACGCAATGCTTATCGCTGACTCCGATTCGATAATTATTTTGCTGGAACTGGTACGAATTATGTCGGTTTCAAGTTTAAGTAAAGTTGTAACTCCCGTGTAAATAATGTGGCTAGCGAAAAGGAAAGTACTCGCACACTGCTAATGAAAAACGTGGCGATCATCTTTAGTTTGAATATTTAGGTGATATGTCGACACTTAGCCCTTTTCGCAGATTTAAAGGGTACGTGGAAATTTCAGTAGATTTTCTTAGATTGCCGAAGCCTAAATACAAAAGACTATTAACCTAACCAGCGAATGAGTTTTTACTATTAATTTCATTTTATACTGTCAGTCTGAAACTGTTTACTTATAATAGGTATTGTCATTCGGATTTTTTAAATACTACCTGCCACACAATTAAACGGCCGAAAGATATTCAAACTGGGTTATTGATTTTTATTTTGCGTGGAGTAGCTCACGAAAATGTGAAAGCATTTATCACTCATTGTGGAATATCTGGAACGTACGAGGCTATCGACGCCGGAGTTCCGCTTGTCCTCGTTCCAGCATTCGGGGATCAAATATCGAACGCTGCGTTTCTCCATGAACTAGAAGTTGGAATTCGACTGGACGTGCAATATTTGACCAAAGAAATATTGTTGAATGCGATTAACGATGTGCTGCACAATGAAAAGTGAGTTAATGTACCAATGTAATGTACCTAAGTACATATGGTTGTCGGCTATATAGGGTAAAGGAAGTAGTTTGCGACACTTTAAGATAAATTTCAACTTTGGAGCTGCGATCTGTAAATTCAGTTTTAAAATTACAGATTTGTTTCATTGGTACCTACTTGGAACCAGAAATCTATCTACTACTATTAATTTTAAATATGTAGTATTGAATTAAATAATTTCATTATTTTCAGAACTGATAACAATGAAACTTAAAAACATCAAAATCCTTAATATGTGACACTCCCATCACAATAACCTATACCAATTTGACTTCACCAAATAATTATTTAATAGCTCCTTGGAATGGGAGATCTATCTATTAAGTACTATCCATTTTAATATTATAGTATTGAAGTAAACTTTCATTATTTTCATAATTTTTAATATTGAAACAATATAGCATCAAAATCCCGAGTTTGTAACATTAATGGTTTAGTTTTTGATACTAATTGTTTAGATAGTAACAGTTATTGCACTAGTTTGCGACACCTTTGTTAAAAAAACATACACCAACTTCAGTTTACAAAATAAAAAGCTTTAATGGAGAATACTGAAGGTTTGTTTCATCTAAAATGTAACAGACATTACAGTTCATACCTACCTATAGTGCATGAGCCTATAAGAATAGCTAAAAACTCATATGTCACAATCTAATACATTGACTTTTTGTTCTTACACTAGTTTCTAATGAAAATGTTAGATACTAATGAAATGACAAATTTTAGGCGTTAGTTAGGTTTAAGTTTTGACTATATAGTACTGGACCAGTCAAGCTCCATAAGACATATATACTTTTTAATGTCAAGACATGCCGGTGAAAAAGTAGGCAACTCTAGCGTAGGTACTTTGACGTTTTTCTTAAATTCACCAAAGACATTGCTTAAATTCACAAGGATAGCTTACATAAACACAAAGCAAAATACATCAAAAAGTACGCTCTGGTTGCTTAATTAGCACCAGCATGTCTAACCAGAAATCATCGTTCTTTACTGGTAAAGTACTACATACTTAGTCAAAGGGTTTAAGTCAAAATAAATAAAAATTTATTATTTCATATAAAATATACGCTTTTACCCATTCCTCGGGGTTGATCTTCTTATAACAGTGATTCTTCAGTTATTCAAATGAGTTGCTGGAATACCTTTTTAGGAAATCATCAACTGAAGTAGGCAATTAGAAACGTTGATAATTTTTGAATCCTCAAAAAAGTGAATATTCAATGTTTTTTTACACCTCTATGATGAGCATTTTATAGGTGTATAAGATGTTTTCAAAATAAGAAAATAGAGAGAGTCTTAACAAATGCTGAACATCTTACATTACTACAGCAGTAACCTTAATTTTTACATGTTTATGTGAAAAGTGTCGCACACCTGTATAGTGTCGTGAACTACTGCCTTTACCCTAATTTTGTTTTTCTCAAGTTGAGTTAGACTATAAAATGGGTATTCTATTAATCTAACTTACTTTTAAAATGAAATTCAGATACGTCAAACAAATGCGAAAATTATCGAAGCAATTTTGGGACAGGCCGATGTCTCCTCAAAAATCTGTTGTCTATTGGACTGAATATGTTCTACGACATAATGGAACGAAACATATAAGATCTATCACCGCAGATGTACCTTTCCACCAGTATTTCCTTTTGGATGTCATTTTCTTTGTTTTTGTCATGTCGACAGCATCTATGTACCTTGTATGGATCACGTGTAAATTTGCCCAAAAATTAACACGCACAAATAAGCCTATTTCTAAAGAAAAGAAAAAAAAATAATTCCTAAATATTTTTTTGATTTTAATATTAAAATTACGAGTGAAAAGAATAGTAACCTAATAAATATTTTTATATAATACATGATCAGAAAGGCAATGTACACGCTGGTATTTTTCAAGTAAACAGTAGCTCATATCATTGAACATAATCTCAGTATAAAGTGAACGCACCTCCACGTAAAAATGCGAAGCATCTTTTTTACATGGAAGAATGTTCAGTTTACATCGAGGTAGAGGTTACATTTTGTAAATGAAACGTTAAGTCTATCAAAATGAGGAGGTTGATATTTTATTTTGTTTTTTATAATTTTTAAGAAAGACTCATCATTATGATAGAATTTTAACATTTTGTTGCTTTCTGATCATTAATTATATAAAATATCGTCCTCAACAAAATTCAAAAGTGAGTGATTATATGTGACGAATTTTGCAAAACGAGCGCATCGAGTGAGCAATTCCCAAATCATATAAACTCACTTTTGAACCTTGGTGTGTAATATACTATTCTTTGTTAATCATTTTGAAAATACTGTCCTGTTAAAAGAAAATAATTATTCTCATCCCTTATTTTATTAATTCAGAGTTTACCGTAAAAGAAAACAACCACCTACCTCAGCAATTATAGGTACTTTGCTAGAAAATCCAGCTCGCCAACTTACATGTACAATTCAACAAAAAGTCCTATGTTCCAAATGCTTAAAATAATTTCCAAAAACTATAAGTAACAAACGAATCAGTTCATCAAAATTTCATGGCTGGCTTATTACAGTTTTAACTAAATTAAGAATTAATGGTTAAATTTCACAGTTGATAGGTGGAGAAACCGGATTTGGCATTTTCTCCGTTGTTTCTTATCAGTTATCATACAGTTCATTTGATTTAGGATTTGAAGATGTTTCCCTTAAAATACTAAAATACTTGTAAGATGAATGGAGATATCTTAAACAATAGTTGATATGCAGGAATTGTTTCTATCAGTATCGTGGATGAAAATGTTCCTCAATACATTACTTGATGTAATTTTTTCTTCTTATTTAATTTCATTTCTCTCTTTTTTTCTTTTTTTTTTCATATTATAAAATTTGTTTATTAACTGTTACTATTATAGGAGTTCATTTGATTTCAGATTTAACGATGTATCCCTTCAAAATACAAAAAATCGTTTATAATTGTTACTTTGCAATATTCTGAAATTCATAAGTTTTATTCATACCCATCCATAGCAAGTTCGAATAATTGGAAACTTTTAAACTTTGGAATACCGTAGGTAAAGTAACTTACAAACTTTAGCATCTGTTCATTCTTTACTTTATGTCCTTTAGTACCAACACCTCCAACTGTTGTTTTTTCATCTATGATAATCATCTTAAAATATTTTGACTCATGTCTCTAGCATTTTTCGTATTTGAAAGGGAAACATCTTTAAATCTGAAATCAAATGATTTTTGTATGATTACTGACAAGAAAAAGCAGAAAAAATGCCAAGTCCAGTTGCTCCCCCTATCATCTGCCAGATTTATCCATTCATGAAATAAGACGTAACTAATCTGTATAACATCTCATGCCTTAAATATGAAAGAGATACTTCAAGCAATACAGGTGACTTGCTTTTCTCCAGGAATTTTTTTTTAACTACTGAATCAATTAGCACTAAACTTCCATCACCCTTGATTGCACTTAAGAACTAGATTTTGTAAAAATTTCATCCATATTCCTTGGGTAGTTTCTTCAAAATAATGGAAAAACCATATTTCAATGAATTTTTTGTAATCTCCAGTTTACTTGCAAACTACTGAATGAATAGACCTGGCTTTATACTATTACCCTTATCTTTCCTATAAATTTCAGCCCTATCCCTTCAGTAGTTTTCTCAAGCGTGAACCAAAATTTTGGGCAATTCTTATATTATATAGGTATATATAACAATAATTATATAATTATTATATAATATGTAGGTATTATACATAAAAAAATTAAGTGAAAATGGAAAAATTGTACCAATCATTTTCTTTTTACATGAAATAGATAATTTTCATCATCTTCACCCTAACCTTTTTACAAGGGAAATTTTAATACCCCATTTGCAAGGAAACTGTGTAAAAAACAAGAATGTTCTTAAATCTTTCTGTGGGGACCATGTTCTTCACTTCCTCTCAGGGCTTGACCCCAGTCAACAGACAGAGGATTTGGTCCATCACAGAAATCCACTTCTTTATAGTCTACAAACTTTAAAAACACATAATTTGTAGTAAATAGGCTAAATAGACGAACTACGAACTACAAAATTTGTTCTATGTTCAGTTAAAATATACTATGAAAATGGCCAACGTCGATTTGTCTACATATACATATGTAAGACAATTAAAGTTAGCCTAAACGCATTTACCATAGTTAATGATACTCGCAGATAAAGTGCGTGTACAGCCAATCATATACACCGGCGATGCTTATCATTAGTTGCTAGTGAATCGAGGTTGTAAAAGGTTGGCTGCCTAAACCAAAACTGTTGACAAGAACATGCGAATAAATATTAAATGCCCGTTGGTTGCGAGGCTCAACCCATACTTTCCATATTTAATTGCCTTTGAAAAATCTATCACTCCCATTTTTCCTGTAACTCTACACTGCATGGATTGATTTGATAATTGTTTTAATTTCTTTTAGTCGTTTTGTGGCTTGGAACTAGTGATGTTATATCGAAGCATTTTTGAGTATCGATACGTATCGATATTTTGACCACATGTATTGATACGTATCGATACAGTATCGTATCGAAAATCCATAATTTTTTTTCTTGATAAAATAGAAATATCTCTCTTCCCTGTTCCGCCTTTCCGCGTATCAAGCCATAACCGTGGTAATTATTAAATATTAAGAAGAATATACTTTCATGATCTGTTCTGTCTGCTGGTGGCCTGGCGCACTTTTTTGTATTTTTATTTATTTATTTATTTATTTATTTATTTATTTATTTATTTATTTATTTATGTTTTTTATTTTGAATGTATAAAATGTATCGATACGTATTGTGAGTATCGAGCAATGTATCCATACTTCGATACAGTTGTGTGTATCGATACGTATCTATACATATCAAAATTTTTAACATCACTACTTGGAACAAGAACATCGTGTGTTACTTTTTGAGGGTTTTTAATGACCTATATATATCATTGAATTCGTTGAAAAGTTTACTTTTGAATGCAATAAAAACTTAACTTGAAACACCAACTGTATCGTCCTGAATGTATGAAAAATTACGGAACCCTATTATTTATACTAAATTGTACGATTCTGTCAGCCTTTTATTCACAAATTCGTTACCTAATATTATTGTCTTTCTCTTGCATCCTTTTTCACTAAAATTACCAACATTCTTGTTCATTGTTTTCTAATATTTATACTCAAATCATAATTTCTCCATACTACTAGTTTCAATTCTTGGAAACATATAACTTCGTCAACATTGCATTAATTTCCTGACGATATCATTTTCTCACTTTGAACATATTCTCCTTATACATGTTCCCATGGTTGGTACCTTCTAAGAATGTCAGAATTGCGCATCAACATTTTTCTAACATTTCCTTCCTCCTAATCCTGCACATTC
Organism: Ericerus pela; assembly: GCA_011428145.1. Taxonomy (NCBI): domain Eukaryota; kingdom Metazoa; phylum Arthropoda; class Insecta; order Hemiptera; family Coccidae; genus Ericerus; species Ericerus pela. The sequence goes on from WOFM01000532.1 coordinate 460,492, forward strand.
TAATCACCTAGAATTCCTAATTCCTTTATAATACCATAATATTTTATTGTAATAATTCATTCAATTACATAGACTATAATGATATACCTATATAATACAGTCAAATCTTATAAAAATGTTTCTCGTGTTGTAGCCTACGTACCAATATATTATTCAATTATTAAAGAGCATATTCTACACTGCGCTATACCACAGAGTTTCGTCAGCTAATTTGTAAACAATACTTATCACAAAATTGCCTACTTATCTGACAATAGCTATGTGAAAAGTTCGTTGTAATATTTGTTTCTACTGATGAAGTTACATTCGATGCCCTGTCTCATGCAAAAAAGAATTTCTTAGAAATAATAAAGTGCTCCGTGCCCCTTATTTGAGGTCATAATCTGATATTTTGATGTAGGCATATATCTAAGTACATAATTATGAGAAAAACTATCTCATTGACTTTTAGTAGGTCCACATTATGAAAAAAAAAAAATTGTTTTTTAAAAAAGTTTCTTTTATTTAGGCTACGATCAACAAACGGTGAAAAATAATGCTTAAAAATATAAAATATTCATCTCTTTATTTTTCACTGCAAAATTTGTACAATTGTTCGATCAGATTCAACGCATATAGCCTATATTTAATATTCTGGGACTTATACCTATACCTACGTTTTAACTAAAAACCTATTTCCAAAATAAAGAAATTCCGATGAAAGTGGGTAAAGAAGTAATAAAATCCACAAATTGGGTATTATATAATTTACCTACAATTATTTTTATTCTCTTTGAAAAAACGTTTTTCATAACATTGCTATAATATTATTTGTTATGTTTGAAGATGAGATTGACAAGTCCAAAAAACAACAGACACGATTAGTTGAATGAACGAATTCACTTTATTTCGCAAATAGACAGAAATAACTCCAAAGAGTATAAAAACATAATTACAGACGCCTTATATTCGAATAGCGAACTGTCTCAGTGATATGCACGGAATCACGAATGGTAATTTCACATTACAGAATAAAGAGAAGCGGTTGAATAGTCAGAGGCACGGTTGCCAGGTTGCAGCTACCAAAGGAAGTTGCAGTGTTACCACAAGTGGCAATACCTAACATTATCATTCATGTAGATACAGGCCCATATTCACAAATGTCACTTTAATATCCCTTTACTTAAACTCCACTTTAAAAAAGTTTTTTGCATAATTTCGTACTTAAAAATGTGGGAACATTGTATCTCTTATGAGAGATCCAATGTAAAAATAAAATGTTACCACGCTCTTAAATGCCAAATTGTACCAAAAGTCATTTTTAAGTGAAGTTTAAATGAAGGGAGGTTAAAGTGATGTTTGTGAATATGGGCCACAGTGTTTTTGAGAAGCGTTTAAATCTCACTCAAGACTCTGGATTTATGATATTGTGATTGGTTGATTTAACTTATTTTTTCATTTATGTTCTAATTTAAATAGTCGTAATTTTTTATTAGCGTGACGCCCTCCTGTAATCCATGTATATAATAAGGAGGTCAGTGGTTCAAATCCTAATAGAGCAGAGTAATTTTTGTTTTTTTTATCATAAGTTTATTTTTACAATGTTTTCGAGGGTGTTTATGTATGTTGATTACATGGCAAGTATAGGATTATCTTAACATGAGAAATACAAAAAAAAAATTCCCAATCACAAGATGGCTAGCCGAAGTTCCGAGTGAGATTTAGACACTTGTTATTTTTATTGGTTGTTATTAGGGCTTGTAGCCAGAATGTTTTTGAGGTTAGTGGTTACTGGGTATCAATAAAAATCTATATTGGTGACTGGTTACTGGTTATTGGTTAAAAATGTACTTGTTTGGTTACTGATTATTGTTCTGATTAACTAAAACAAAATTTCTAGTTATTGCTTATGGTTACTGATTATTGGTTCAGACAAAATCTGTTGAAAAATAGACAAAAAAAATTTTCTTTATGTAAAATTATCGATAATTGATAATTTTACAAAAAATAATTGATAATTTTTGAAAAACATAATCAATAATACTGATATTTCAAAAAAACCAATAATAACCAATTCTTTTTGGTTATTGTTCTTGTTAATGGTTTCAGCATTTTGTGGGAATTGGTTACTGGTTATTGGTTATGTAAAATTTATTTGTTTTGGTTATTGGTTTTCAAAATCAATGATGTCAATTTTTTTAGGTTTTTAGTGGTTATTGTGCTGGTCATGGTTTTGGTTACAAGCTCTAGTTGTTATTAAATAAGCAACCTAATATTTTATCAACCAAATAATAAAATGATGAAATTTTGGCAGTCTACTATTCATGTCATCAAAATAGTACGGTAGTAAGTATAGGTATAATGAAAATGTATTTTGTTGATTTATTCGAATTTGAGGAAAATTAAACACATCATACGGTTGTTGCATGACAAAAAATTATTGAGGTGTGTGTGCAATTTTAAGTTCTCTTCAAAATTTCTATTTTTCTTAAATTTTCCAGCCGACTTCAAAAAAAGGAAGAGATTATCGATTCAATCCGATCTCTATATGCCTCCTTTTTTTTATATTTGTTTTACCATGACTTCTCAACTTGGGAACCGATTTCGATGAGCTTTTTTTAAATAATAGGAGATGATCACATGATGAACTTATTAAATTTTTATTAGAATCGATCAGATAGTTTTGGAGTTATCTTTAAATAAATAAATTTTATCAAAAAAAAAAAATACAAAAGAATACAAAAAAGTACAAAAAAACTAACTATGCATTAATCTGAATGAGTAGCTCTCATTAGTAGATATGCCCAAATTTAAATTCTCATTTTCTTCAAATACACCCTTCTAATTTTTTAATTTTCAAATATGAATAGCTTAAGACATTTTCCAGATGGCAGAAACATTTTAAGCCTACTTTCATTAAAATCTACACAGTAAAACTAGTTCTGAATGAACAAAATTCTGTTAGTTCTGGACATAGATATACCAAACATATAACCTCCTCCATACACATTTGGTAAAAAATTTCTAGTTTTAAAGTAATATTGAGGCTAATGTTAGAAATGAAAAATCATTGAAAAAAAATAAAATCTAACAAACTTTAAAAAAAGAAAGAAAAAAAACCAATAAAAATGCTCTAAAAAGAAAAAAAAATTTTTTTTTAAATTTCTCCATTAAAATCAACTGGAATTAAAATGAAATGAAAAATATGGTTGTTCCATCACCTTTTTTCAGATGATTCAATTTGTCTACAAATACGTGACGAACAAAATATAGACAACTATTATTCCTAATTATTGGAATAATAGCTGTCTAATATGATTCCTACCTTCTCACGATCAAACACCACTAAATATGCTGACAATGAAGAGTCATTATATTTGATGGATGTTCCATGTCACACCATCTATTTAAGGTTAGCCATTTTGGAGATATGACAGTGAAATTACAGGCGATGTATTCTCTTCTTTTCAAAGACAAATTCATTCCTGTGTTACAAGCCAAATCATAAAGTTAAGGTCCATACTAGGTGTTATGGAAAACCAGGTTTCAACTATTTTAAGTAAAAGCATATGTGATTATTAAAAACGTAATGTAATATTTAAAGTGAAATTAATAAAGAGATAAAACATGAGAATTATCTCATTTGTTGAAATATTCGAAACATAAAGTATCTTCCATAACAATGGTAAATTAATAATTTTTTTCAAAAAATAGAACCGACTTCAAAAAAAAAAAAAACCAACATTAAAAAGAAAAAAATACCTAATCCTTTAAAAATTTCTCCAGCAAGATGTAGGTCTAGGAACTGCAATTATGGAAGTCGACGCTAGTTAAAAGATTTTGTCATAAAATTTTACAGAATTGACATATAAAACCTACATGGTAAGGAAAATAGCGCCAATTTCAATAATTCAAGTCCTTAGACATACAACTTGCTGGAGAAATTTTAATAGGATAATTTTCCCCCATTTTTTTTTTAAGTTAGTTTTATTTTTTGAAAAAAATTATCGATTTACCATTATATTAATGCTCGTAATTTTCGTTTCATTTTAATTCCAGTAGATTTTACTGCGAAAATTTAAAAAAAAAAAAAAACTATTTTTTTCATTTCAGAGCATTTTTTTCTTCATCCTTTTTTCCTCCATCTTATAAATTTTCATACAAGTTTTGTTTTTCTTTTATTTTTGAATTCTTCATTCTCTGTCTGCAATTGTTTAACCACTTGGCCAAGTTAATGTGAGTTGACGATGTTTAGGTCGAGCATCCTATTAGGTATATTTTGAAGTTAGATTCATACGCGCCAACTTCTTTTTTTTTTTCATTGTTGTCAAATTTTGTAATTTATTTAGTAAATGAGTGGAAACTGTCAATTAGAATGGAAAAAATAATCTTAAGATCAGGAGAATGAATTTTCAGTGTTGCAGTTGTACCTCATGTGTCCGTAATAAATCAGCGCATATAGTTAGATTTGCGTGAATTTATTGAAAATGACTCCATAGTCACAATATTATTATAAATGTGATTAACTTACATTGCGCGCTAAGAAACTTGAAAAATATTCCTCCAAACTTCTTAAAAAGGATGAGTCTGTTGGATTTTTCTTTTTATTATTGGTTTATCTTTTATTATAAGCTTCTGTTCTATTCACTACTGCAATTTTAAAATATACCAATACTGCAACCAACCTTCCGCTATGAAATAATATTTATTTCGCACGAAGTTAAAGCCAAAAAAAATAAATAAATAAAAGCTTATATCTATTAAAAACGCGTTTTTAGCGTAAACTTATTTTATATTATTTTTTATATTTTTGTTCTATTTTTTCAATCAATCTGAGTAAGTTGGTAAAAAATTTTTCAGAAATAAGATGTTCTTCAATTTTATCATTGATAAAATGTAGTAAGAAGTCGATTTATTCGAAGAGATAGTTGAAACGAGTTTTCATTAGAATGAGTTAACATATTTAGGTGTGTTGATTGCTTATCTGAGTATTTATTACCAAAGTCGTTTGATAAGGTATACGAATTATGAATTTCATTCAGTGTTTAGGTACCTACCTTTAGGTACATACCTATGGTTCGTAAAATGTGTATTTTTTTATTAACAATAAAATTAATTCGTCTTTAGACCCATTCGCGGTCATTGTTAGGTCCTTCGTCGATTAAAATCAAGAGACTGGAGTCCAAAAATTGATTGAGCATGACAAAGAGATTTTTATGAACGAAGCAAAATGGTGAATATTTAACTAATGGTAAAATTCTTAATTTACTGAGTATATAGGTACCCTGATTATTTAAATTTTAAAATTGTAAATTGTTCGAGTGTTTGAAAATTTTCTCTATAAATAAATATCAGAAGGCTACCAGATTTCAGAGTGTAACTTACAACATTAAAAAAGGAATACCACATTTATTATTAGTCAGTTTTTATTATAAGCTTTTATTTTACTCCCTACTACGATTTTAAAATGTATCAATACTGCAGGCAACCTTTTGCAACGAAATAATAATTATTTTGCATGAAGGTAAAGCTAAAAAAATAAAATAGCTAACACTTTCACATTTGGCTGCACTAGCAGCTACCAACAGCCTTTTTTGGCTAGAAAAGGCATAACTGTGTTCAAACACTCTCTGAAATCACTTATTTGGGAACATGTGATTTTTACTCTGTTAAATAGCAAATTGCTCATGCCTAGACACTATCATGGTACATTAGAAACTGCATACTGGGGACAAATCAGCGAAGTCAAAAAACATACACACTAAAACTGAAAGAAATCAGACCACTTATCAGAGATAGCGCATTGGTTTATTGTGTCAAGGCAGTTTTGATAGGGAAAATTGCTGTTGAACTCTCTGATTTAAGAGATAGTAACTCCGGTTCAGATCAATCTGTCTGACTTTCATCTTTTCTTATGTAAGTCACTTGGACAAGCACCGCATCAGGAATCATTTTCCATCATGAACCAAAAGTAACATCTTTTTATTTTATCACAAATATTGGACAGTTTCACCTTTACTTTGCACCAATTAAATGGGACACCGCTTATGTGTGACAAAAAGGGTACCATCCAGTCTGTCCCTATTAAGGGGTTTCTACTGTATATTAATGGTATTAAGACTTTCAGAGAGATGTGAAGGCTAACCAAAAGGTCTTAATTTCAAGCAATAAAATTGGTAACACTGCTTTCATGATAGGCAACCATTGGGTCACATGTGCATCGCGAGAGACAGTCAGCCGTTTGAAGGGGAGCAAATGGATTTGAACTATTTGGTTTAAAAAAATACAAATTTAAACCTTATTAATTTTTGATGGCTTAATTTTTATAAACTGTTTAAATTTTAGATGAAATTCACGTGGATGGTATTGTATCTCGCCATCTCAGCCGATGCTGCGAGAATTCTCGGTGTATTTCCAATGCCAGGAAAGAGTCGTTTCACCTTCAACCGAAGCTTGATGGATGCACTGTATGAAGCTGGTCATAATATAACGATGATTGTTTCATCTACAGGAGGGAATGTAAACTCAAATTACACTGTCATACGCATTCCATTCATTGAAAATATGTTCTCATCTAGGTTACCAAAACCTATTGAACAACTTTCATCACTGGAAACTCTGGAAATTTCGGCAAAAATTGTATCGGTTGTTTGTAATATGACATTAAATTCACATATGGTTCAAGTGAGTAGAGCCTTGGGTTCAGTCAGTTTAACACTGATAAGTAGGTTGATAGGTATAACTTTTATTGCTATAAAACTTAGATAATTATGTGCATCATTGCAGGACATAATCAATTCTAAAGAGAGAAAATTCGATGTCATCTTTACAGAGTCAGTTTCAACGATGAGTTGCTTCACAGTCATTGGAGATCGTACTGGCATTCCTGTAATAGGCACCATAGCCCAAAGATCTGATAGAACAAGTGAAACTTCATTTGGCAATCTATACAACCCTACGGTCGTACCACATGAGAAATTTGAGATTTTGCCAATGAAATCTGCATTTCTTTGGAGATTTAATAATCTGTGGAATTTTCTGCGAGATGATATTTTTCACTACTCTGTTGTAGCGAGGGAGCTTCAAGAATTGTATCGTACTCATCAAAAAAAGTATGGTCCAACAGTTGAAAAAGGAAATAAATTTTCTCTACTCTTCACAAATGGTCACTCAACAATAATACCTAGGGCACAAGTGCAAAATGTAATTGAAGTTGGTGGCATTCACGTGAACCCAGTCAAGCCTTTAAGCCAAGTAAGTCGAAAAGTTTTGGTTAGTCAGGTTAGCAGCACTATTGAGGGGAAAATGACATCATTGGTATGTGTGGATAGTTTTATTTTCCTTTGAAAAATACACTAATAATTAACTTGAATTTTGATGCTAATTTTTGTGGTAATGAATTGTTCTATTTCCTTCAGTAATTTATGAAATAATTACTAAATTTTGTGTTAGTTTAGAAAGTATTTAATTCAGCTGATTTCACAGTCATTAGCCTATTTAATTGAAAAAATTTGAATCATCAAAAAATTCAAATCGGCTAATATGACCAACATACACAGTGGTCAAGATACCGCACCAATATTAAAATTACTCATTGCATAATGACATTTAATTGATTAAATTTAATGAATAATTAAAATAGGTTCCATCCTAATTTCATTTTTATTCCTAGTCAAATTTAAAGGAAATACAATGGAAATATCTCTGCCATCCATCAATTGCGGTACCTAAGTGTATTTTCCAAAAGTGTCAAATTTTTTAATGGCTGTCATTTGAAAACCAGTGGATCAATTTTTCTCAAATTTAATACCAAACCAATCCCAAATAGTCTTCAGCTGCCCTAAAAATTTCAAGTCAAAATCTTCAAATTTACTGTGGTTATTATGATGACAACATGGTGGATTTGCAACAATTTGAGAACATCTTCTTCTGAAAGCAGCACATGAATTTCAAAAATTTTAACACAGATGTATAGCCTATGAAAACTTCTAACACTGTTCGAAGTTTCATTGTCATAGGTCAAACAGCGAAGTCTCCACAGCCTCCGAAAAAATTCCAAAATGAGTAAAAACTGTGTCAAATTTTGTAATAGCTGCCATTCGAAAACCAGCGGACCGACTTCTCTCAAATTCAATACCAAACCAGTCCCTAATAGTCTCCAACGACTATAAGAATTTCAATTCAAAATCTTTTAATTTATAGGAGTTATTATGATGACAACATGGTGGGTTTGTAACACTTTGAGAATCCCCTTCTCCGAAACTAATGGATGAATTACAAAAATTTTAACACGAATGTATAGCTCATGAATGCTTCCATTGACATCGATCAAACAGTGGAGGCTCCACTGACTCCCAAAAAGTGCCAAAATGAGAATAAAGTGGAAATATATATTGTGTATGGAAGAATTTCAGTGACATATATTTGTGATCTATAACTCATGATTGGCGCTATTTCCACAGGTCCCAGCCCCAAGTCTCGCCATTGCACTAAATGCAATAGTTGTATTTTCTTTCGGAAAATAGGCTAAAACACATTATGATTTCAAGGATTGAATAATATCTTAAGAAAACAATTCAAACTGATTTTTTTCAATTTTCAAAAGCCAAGAAAAGTGATTCTATGTAGTTGTTTTTCTATTTTAACAGATTTTTTCCAGAATTTTCAACAATTTAGGATTTGACTTTTTTTTTTTTTTTGTTCAAATACATGCAAATTTATATTAGCCAACTTAGCCGCCATAATGCGGTATTTTACCCACCCCATCGGGTAAGGTGGTTAAAATTAGAGTTTTTTAATTTTTTTTTATTACTTGGATATTTTTTAATCATTTGATTAAATGGTAGTAAATGATGCATAAGGCCTTGAAGTACTTATATGCCAAATATGGTCTCTTTTCTGCTGTCCCATCAAAATCTATTTCAAGTATTCAAAAGGTACATCTTCGTCGCCTTTACATTACTTATAGTTACATGGAAAAACATGTAAGTCAAAACGGGAAAATTGTATCATTTGTTACATTTTGTCGTGAAACGGATAATTTTCACTATCCCCACCCTTATCCATTTTGCGAGGTCAGTTTTATTACCCCTGGCCAGCAAATTGGGTAAAACATCAGGAAATATTTGCTTTATTTACAATTAGTTCATTCGCAGATATTTGTTTTATTTAAATAAATTGGGGATATATAATGAAAAAACTTTCACATTTTTCTGTTTTACAAAAATGTAATGAAAAATTTTTCTCCAATTATTTCTTCAGGATATTAAAAAACTCTTGGATTCTTCCACAAAAGGAGTTATTTTATTCAGTCTGGGATCGGTAGTGGATATGATCCAGAATTTCGACCAAAAAATCATTACGGCGTTTACAAATGCGTTCGCTGAAATACCGCAAAAAGTTTTGTGGAAATTGAATGGAACGTTAAAAGAACAATCGGATAATGTCGTGACTATGAGCTGGTTTTCTCAAAACGACATTCTGGGTAAAGTGGCAATAATGATTACTTACAAAAAAAATTTTTTCAATTAATATATTTAGACTAGGGTCTGAAACAAAATAAGATCTTTTCATTATTCATTACTTACTACTCATTGGTACCTAATTTTTGTTTTTTATCAGTGAATAAATATCTTCCTCAGATTCTTGTTATACTAAAAAATTACATTTAATTGAAATGAGAACAAACTCTGAAACTCATAATTATAAGTATTTGTTATACTTATTGATTTTTTCTCAGGTTTAATAATAGGAACCTACATTTAGGTATGGTATTCACCAAAAAGAATCGAGCAGTAGGTCGACTGGTGAAACAATGCTGAACTAGAACAATTTTGTTTTGCTTGAGGAAAATATTTTTACTGAAGACGTAAAGTTTCAATGATTCTGAGAATCCTAAATTATGGTTTGTGGACCACACAAAGCGTGTGGAGGCTTGGTGAAATGGTTCCCTAAATTATTTCCAGGCAAAAAAGAAAAATATTAATTTTTACGAAATAAAAAACTAAAACGAAGTCCCCAACAAATCTGATACCACACAGATTAAAGTTTTAGGCAAATATACATTAGTTGTTTCTGAGAAAATACCTATACCTTTAATTACCTATATTTTTTGTGAAACAAGGTCATGAAAATGTCAAAGCGTTCATAACGCATTGTGGGATTTCCGGAATTTACGAGGCAATTTACGCTGCCAAACCAATGATAATGCTACCCATTTTCATGGATCAATTTGCTAATAGCGCCACGTTAGAAAAACTGGGCGTCGGAATTCATTTGGATAAATCGACCATCACCAAAGAACGTTTATTGCTAGCTTTAGATACAGTTCTAAATGGTACAAGGTATGAATATAGTGTTCGATTTCTCATTATAAAGTATTTTATCGATTCGAAAGACTATCTTACAGTGAGTTGATGAAGTAGAGTAGACCCTTCTTTGTTGACATAAATTTTTTTATCATTTAAATTGTGAAAAATGGCTTATATTTATACCTACTCACCGAAATAAAGAAATGTGAAATTTCTCAATTCTCGACTTCTATTTGGATACTATAATTTTAAGCAATGTCACGGTCTGTATTTTGCTCCACATTGCACATCGTGCGTTTTGTGTTTAGGTATCTAAGTATGTTTTGAAAAATAATTCGAACATACAACAAATAATTCGCGAAAATTTTCAAAAGAGGCTCAAAACCTTCTGTCTATGAAACCAGAAGGAATGAATCACTCAACTGGACATTCTACTAGTGCAGATATATAATCATAATTTCATATCATTTCTTATTTTATTATATATTTCGTATTCTACTCATTCCTCTATCTCCATTTTGTATATAACTTCATTCTTACATCCTGTCTAAAATGACGTCAGTAAAACTAGGTCAAGACCTGCATCATGACGTCACCTTTTCCAGCTAATAAAATATTCTCTTACTAAACATAATGATGTCATCTATTCCTTGAACACAGAATACAACTCTGCAATATTTCTAATTCCCCTTAAAATTATAACTACACCCACTTTATGTCATAAGCATGTTATTCTATTGGTTCACTCTAAACTACGTAGATTATATCAACCAATCACATTATACATCTCCCACGACACCAATGTATATTTCATTCAAAAACATACCCTTAGATCTAAGCCTAATCACTTATAAATATCTTCTCTTGTACATTACATTACACTTCATATTTTCATGTACACATTTAAAATATACACTATAAGAAAATAATATATGTGTCGTGTACTTTTTGTAACAATTATACCGTTACAAGATACTTCAGGGTTGGGACTTAGTGGTCGAAGCAGTGGTACCTATGCACAGTCAAGAATAGAAATTACATGGGTGTTCAAAATATCGTAATGTTTAATATATAAGCCAACTATTCCAAATGTAGTTCCAATCTTGTTATGTCACTGTAAAAGACTGCCGGCCAAATAAATGTAAAACTGGTATATTGTTCAAAAAGTGCGGAAGGAAGACAATTTTCAAACAAGTTTGAAGTGTACGTAAGCCATAAGCGAGTGATGCAAACTTTGCACAAGTTGCGAACTTCACATAAGAGAGAAATTGCTTTTCCACACTTGTTGACACTATGTAGTTTTTGTGATAAGGGCAGAGAACGTTGGATTTAAGAAATTTAAAAAAAAAAGAATAGCACAGCGAACAAAGCAAGAAAATGTAGGTTTTCTTAACAAAACAAAAACTACTCAGTCCAAGGTCAAAATATGGGCTTACTTAATTGTTCTATTCTAGCCTACTTTGTCAACCTTACAGAACCAAAACTACACAGTAATTCTTAGTGCAGAATTTTTTATCCTCAGTGGCCAACCCAGAGGGGAGCGTAAATTGCGAAGAATATGCTGCAGTTAAGATATCTTTTTTGCTCTTCAACAAATTTTTTATGGTTTTTATCTGTATTCTGTGATCGTACTTTCATTACCTACTCTCCTTACATTTTTGTCTTTTTATCTTTTTATTTGGCATAGGGGAATTCTCCCATTTCCGTCCTCCTGGATTTTCAACTTTTTACCATCCCTATTATAGGTATAAGCTTTAAAAGATGAAAAATTAATTTAACCTTGCAACAAATCTATGAATTATGACGCGTTATTTTGGTAGGTATGTACCTAAATGGATTTTTTTCAGCAAGATCTCGTATAGCCCGGATGGTACTATCTATAGAGCTGTGTCCTCCCAAATTGGCAAATTGGAGAATTGCTGGTTCTGAATCCCAGCAGCAGAGAAACTTATGTATACTTACCTGAAAAAATGAAAAATAAAATAAAATAAGTAAATTAGAACATCTACAGGTAATCATTGTAAAAAGGTTGTCGGTAAGTGGATAAGGAACCGATCAGGCGTGCGAAAATCTAATGAGAAATTAATAAGGTAAATTGGGAGTAGTTAAGAAACCAAGAAGGCGTGCAGGAAAAGTATGTGGATCCAAAAAATGGTGCGGAAAATGGACGAAAACTGATGAGTTCTGAAATTCGTCACTTTCCGCACTCCGTACATGTTTCTAAATGACAGCAGATCCACGTACATGTTATAAAAAACTAATAAAAAAATATGCATAACTGGCTGGTGAATACCAATATTGATCACTGATGATCTGTTTGATTTTCATACACGTAGGCTTGTAAATGCTACATAATGATTCAGTTAAACAATGATGTGAAACCTAAATTGTCACTTTTCACCACTAACCGACAGCTTTAGTACAAAAGATTATCGAACCGATTAGGGACTTATTCAAAAATGGGTACACAGTTTACAATAATGAACAGTTTTTAAATGACTGATTCCCAAATGTTCAAGACTCACTGGCCAAATTCCAAAAATAAATCATAAATTTTTATTTTTTTCAATTTTCTAACTCGGGTTTTGATAGGTACGGAAAATTCACCAATTTTATTAAACGAAACTTTTTTCTATTGCAGCTACAAGCGTAATATGAAAAAACTATCCCGTCAATTCAAAGATCGACCAATGACTCCACAAAAATCGGTTGTTTATTGGACAGAATATGTTATTCGACATAACGGAGCTGTTCATTTACACACGACAGCAACTGAAATGACATTTTACCAGTATCTGTTATTGGATGTCATACTTTCTATGTTTATGATTTTTATTGTAATTATAAGCATTAGTTATTATGTTTTAAGACGAATTTCAAAATGCTTATTTCTCTGTATCAACTGTATATTTATCGCTCCAATTATATTTTAGCCAAATTAAGACAAAAAAATAAATGTTCAGAAACTATATCTATCTACCCACTTAATTTTGTTTGGTATGGTAATCGTTTCATAATAACATATTACGTCTCTTTGAATGTAGGTATATCTAAGTAGGTACTTTCTACTTAATTGGTGTTAAAGGTACCTACCTAATTTCCTAAATCACAACATGCGACTGACTGATTATCAAACCTTAACTGACTATAAAAACTTACTTAAAGTAAAGCTATAGTCAAAGATGAGTGGTCAAGATAAGGCAGCAAACATCCAAAAGATCAACAGCGCCCTTAATGCGAATTCTAACAATATTTAATATCTACCGATATATTATTTAGATGTGATCTAAGTTCACACGTACTGTTATGTTTCACTTTTCACCTTCACTTCTAAGCAAGGCAAGTTTTAAGAGGGGGGTTGTGGAATACCTTGTCGTGAGAGATATTCACACAAGAAGGTCTTCTACAGAGTTTGCGTGTTCTGCCACTTCATACTGTAAAGTATGGGAGAGCCAAATCCTCGGCAAACATTTGCAATTTTGTAGCTGTTTCGTGAGTTTATATAGAGAATTTGGTACACACACACAGACACACATACATACATATATATACGTAATTATGTATACGTTGCGACGTTTCTTGCCTCCATTGAGGTGATAAGAAACGACACAGTGCGTTTGGTACCAGGCTGTGACATCACTGAGATTGTTATCAGGTAATTGATCACGGCCTGTGCAATATATCTTACCTGTACGTACGTACAGGTACAAATATACAAACGCACGAGTATGTTTATGTTTTAACATCATAGAGATGATTATTGCCAGCCTTTGGGGGGCGACTGTTGTCGAGAGGTGCGAGCCCCTATTGCCTCATACGAGTGATGTTCCCATAGGAGTTTTGGGGTATAATCCCACCAGCGCCTGTAGAAAGATCAATTTAAAACATAACATCTATGATAATATGTAAGAAATTGTTAACCACTTTATTAAAAATTTTTGAATATCATAAAATGTTATTTAATACCATCCCCAAGATGAAATCCTGAAACCAGCCTGTTCTAATGATATCTATATTTAATGAATGTAAGTAATATTCCAACCTAAAGTCACATAAAAATCAAGTTTACACAGTTCTGTTGATAGTTTTCTCATCAAATAGGCAGGTAGATGATCCTATTGTATGGATAAAAGCAGTAGTTTGCGACAATTCAAGAAAAATTTCAACTTTGGAGCTCAACAATTAAAATCAGTTTTAAAATTACAGCATTGTTTCATGGTTTCTTGGAACCAGTAATCTATCTACAATTAATTTTAAATACACTACTGAATTAAATTTCATTATTTTCATATCTGATTAAAATGAAACTAAAAAACATCAAAATTCTTAGTTTGTGACACTAATGGTTTAGATAGTGACAGTTACTGCATTAGTTTGTAACATTCCAATTAAAATAACATAGACTAACTTTACTATATTACATAATTATTTAATAGCTTTTTGGAATGGGAAATATAGGCTATTTATTACTATCCATTTTAAGTATGGTATTGAATTAAATTTCATTATTTTCATAATTTTTAATACTGAAACAGTACAGCATCAGAATCCTTGATTTGTGACACTAATGGTTTTAATTTGTGGCACTAATAGTTTAGATAATGTGGCGGCCGCCACACTACGTCGGCACATAAACTATACTCACTTCCTCGATCACCGTCACCCGGCACCGTGGTCGAGTGAGTACGGTGCTGCCTTTTGTGACGGTGAACGAGGGAGGTTTTTAGGTGTTCAGCTGGTACAGGTTCGAATCCCCGTACCGCCTGAACACCTAAAGTGGTGACCCTGACGTGATCCGGGAGATGGAATATTCACGCCATCTCTCAGACACTAGTCAAACTACCGTCTGTAACTGTGGTGCGTCACACCGCCGTTTCTGTGTGTGATGGCGCTGGTGGGCGTATGCCACGGAGCGGTGATGGAGGGAGGGGCATCACCACGTTCCGGTGTACGTCCCTACCTAGGCACCTCCGTATGGGAATTTGTATTACGCTCCGCTATACTGGGGGGAGTGGTGTGGCGGCCGCCACACTACGTCGGCACATAAACTATACTCACTTCCTCGATCACCGTCACCCGGCACCGTGGCCGAGTGAGTACGGTGCTGCCTTTTGTGACGGTGAATGAGGGAGGTTTTTAGGTGTTCAGCCGGTACGGGTTCGAATCCCCGTACCGCCTGAACACCTAAAGATAATAACAGTTATCGCACTAGTTTGGGACACTTTTGTTAAAAAAGCATATATAAAGTTCACTTTACAAAATAAAAAGCCTCAATTCGGAATACTGAAGATTTGTTTCATTTAAAATGTGACAAACATTACATGTCATATCTAGCCAGAATACATAAGCATAAGAATGGCTAAAAACTCAGTGGTCCCACAATCTAATACTCTGACTTTTTATTCTTGTTCTAATTTCAGTATACAACAAAAGTGTTGGAAACTAATGAAATGACAAATTTTAAGCATTAGTTAGGTTTGAGTCGAAATAATAAATGGAAATGTATTATTTCACATAAAATAAACGTTTTTATCCATCCTTCAGGGTTGCTTATTGTATAATAATAATTCTTCAGCCATTCAAATCAATTCCTGGACCATAATTTATTATTTTTTCACTTCTTTGGAAATGATTAACAGAGATAGGCAGTTAAAAACAATGATATTTCTTGACTCCTCAAAAAAATGATTATTTAGTGTTTTTTTATACCTAAATGATGAATATTTTATATGACGTGTATGTGATGTTTTCAAAATAAGAAGATATAGAGGGCGTCTTAACAAATTCTAAATAAATTACATTACTACAGCAGTAAACTTAATTTTTGCATATCTAGGTGTAAAGTATCGCAAACCTATGCAGTGTCGCGAACTAGCTACTGCCTTTACTCTATATTAATTTTCATATTACAGTCAATAGGTATGGATATTGAATCGAAATTAGAATTTTATGAATGTATAGCCATAAAATGGCAGCGCATATCTTTATATTCCATTACACACGTGCTGGCGTTTAGCAACGGTTAGATAAAACTCTTCAGCTTGATGAGGAGATTTGCCTAATTGACGCTGGAAATTCAGAAATATGAATACTACTTGACTCGCACCCAAAAATTAACAATGGGTGGGAATGATTGTATCTAAACTTTTCCCTCTATGTTTATTTAATTGTATAGGCGGGTCCGTGTTCACTATAATCATACAAAGTAAATGCTTATCATATATACATACTCTAAAACACTGATAATGTGATTAAAGTTGTAGAGTACAAGAAGCAAAGAATTAAGTAAGTACCTATAGAAACAAACGAGTTAATTTGAGTTAGTTATATAAACTGTGAAATTTTCAGGTTGTACATAATTTAAGCTAATTTTTTGTTCCCCGTAAATGGTTTAAATATAAGTGTTTCTAAAATAATTTATTATGTAGTAGGTATTCATTAAGGCTGGGCTGATTTTCAACAGTTGTTATCTACTCATGGCAGATAATGGCGTTCCCTGAATAATCTCTCGTTGAATTTGTTGGAATATTTCAGTGCAGACCGTACGTATTATGATTTCATTGTTGTTAAATCGCTTTATTGAAAATTTACTCTATCCTTTCAAACATTTTTTCTTTTTTTTAGGTAGTTTTTGATTAAATTCACCCACAGAAAATTCTGCATTTTTTTGTCGGAATCAAACATGCAGGTAATAAAATTTTACGTAAGTTTCATTGCCTCTAATTTGTGTGAAATTTTTAATACCTATTCTGTTGAAAATACCTATTTATTTCGCTGGGCAAATCCCTAATTTGTTTTCTCTCATTTTTTTACAATCAATACAAATTAACGAGTGGAAAATGATAATTTTCTACGCATTAAGTACATTTTGTCCAAAGAGCTGACAGTAATAAAATTTTTAACATAATTCAGTTCTGTTGTCAAACTTTTTCAAATTATATGGAACACTAATTGCTAGAAATAACAGTGAAGTTCTGCTTGGTCATATACCAGAAATAAGGTGAGGGTGGACTCGAAGAGAAACCAAATTTTAAGGCTTAAAAATGTGAATATAAATTATTTTTTTCATCTAATACCCAATTTGATGTAAGAAAACATAAAATAATTTTGAGAGATCCTTAAGCCCTGAACAGTTTACTGCCAGAATCATGTTCCAAGGGTGTTAGTAAAATTATTGTAATCTGAGGAATTTGGCGATGAACTCGTGTGAAATAAAACACATATTTTAGGCGCTTTCAAATAATATATTTACAGCTCAAAAGTCAGGGGCGGATTTACCAGGAGTTCATTGAAGCCGTGGCCTACAAGTGCAAAGGCAAAAGGGCGCAAAATTAATTTTTCTGTATGTTTCGAATCAGCAATGTTGTATTTTTTAATGATCTTTTGCATTCTTTTAGCTGGCAACTCTGTATTAGGGTGAAAAATTTACCTGTCCAATAGATGCCAAATTTATAAAATCCACCTCTGTCCAAGGTGAGTAAAGCCCAAAGGCATAAAACTCCACCTAGCGTGCACTTACTTCAGGGACACATTTATATCATTAAAATAAACCTACAAGCCGTTAATTATTTTACAAAATTATTTCCCTGACATTATTTCGCTAATTATTCTATCGATGTGCATGTGCGACTACCCGCACAGCCACCCACAGACGTGAAAGAAAATGTTCGATGTTTCCTCCAAAACAGTAAATTCTACAGTATTACCAGAAATTCAGGGTTGGCACAAGTCAAAGTACCACAGAGTGTCGTTTCAGCACTTGTAATAAATAATATCACAACCAATTAATTAAACAATTTTTATCTAATACAGTCGACACCATACACACGAACGAAAGACAGACTCAACTGTACTACATCATCACTGTGTAAGAATGAGGAAGCACAGTGCTGCTTCGGGGGAAATCGAACATGCAAAAAACAAAGATGGTGGCCCTGGAGGAGTCTGAAGAGCCAATTATGTAGATGTAGACCTCCCCTTATATGACGGAGCTAAGTTATAATTATGCTTTGCATGTTGAAAGAGTGAATGAAATATCTTTTTGATTATTGTTGATTTAAAACTGACATAGTGACATCAGTGCTTTCTATATTCTGCCAAAAATTGATTGAAAAGTTTGTGATTCTTGGTAAAAATATAGTTTTTAGGTAGGTATATAATTATACTGTATTTGACTAGGATATGTACATTTTGTTAACTTCTGGAACAGATTTCATTCTTTAATTATAATCTGTAGCCTTGAGGTATACAATTGGTGTATTTATGATATGGCCTAAGTGGGCCCAAGCCCACAGCAGAAAAATTTTAGCGGTAGTAAAATTTTGAAAGGTTAGGATAGAATTTTCTCTCACTTCAGAATGTTTTGTTTTTTGCTTAGAACTTGGAAGAAAATGATTTTTAAATAGGTAACACCCTGACTCCCCCATTGAAAAAATAATGGGCGCAGATTGGCAGACTGTCTTAATCCGACACTGGAATAATTATGCTATTGATAAATTACATTTCTATCAGTATGTTATGTTACATTATGATATGAGCCATCATATATTATGTATACGAGCGAGAAATGCAGTAGGTATGATTAGACTTATGTAAAATTCGTATGACACAATTTTGAAAATTATTTTATATTCTCAGATCCTTAGGCACCTCGGAATTTCATTCTAGCGTACTTACAGGTTAACTTGTTCACAAAAAATAATATCTACGGTAAAGATCGATGTCATTATAAATATAGGTACTTTCATGTTCTGGGGCAATAATTTTTTAAGAATTTGGTATTGTTCAAGCGTTGTAATTTTTTATTCCCTTATACTATAGCGTGAGAGGCCTTCTTCGCAATCCTGGATAACCAAAATAGTATACATAATGCTGTCATGACTACGCCCACCAGTCCTGTGCGCACTAGCGATGCGCAGAGGACTGGAGATACTGGGCTGAGGCGACGCTAACAGTTGTCTAACAACCAGGTGCGAGCTAAGGTGTGTGACAACGAACATATTTTATTCATCCTTGTGACGTAAAACAAACTTATTTATAAACTCCTCCACTACAAATGCGTGCAATAGATGGTGAAATGTTATGAAGAAAGTACTTTATATACTACATGTATACCGTAATATACACGTACCTATACATAGTAATATGCAGAGTGCCCAGTTTTGTTTTTGTATTTTCTCTCGCCGTTATCTCATGACTGATTCATTTAAGGTGAAATCTGATGGTGGAAATGAATTTATCGTTAAAAAGTATGGGGATACCGCTGAAAATTTTTTGCTGCCATCATTAGTTTTTGAAATAAATGGCAAATTTCTTATTAATTTGCATTTTTTTTATGGCCGATTATTGAAAAACTAATGGCGATAAAAAAATTAATTTTATTAGAGAACTCGGGAAAATTTTCTCCTCTTTTCAATAGTACAAACCTCAGCTTTGTAGCTTAAATAGTAGGTGGCTGAGAAATTGTGAAGTGAGAGAAGAACAGTTTTTTTCAAAATTAAAATGTTGTGAATGTTGCAAAAAATGGGGATAAAATATAGATTATCATGTAATTCATAGCTGTAATGAATTATATAATTATTATATTCAGCAACATATTAGTTCCATCATATCAAATCAGTGGAGATCAGTATAGAATGAAATAAAATATTTTTTGGTCAGCTTTCCAATATTATTTGTCCAGTAAAACAAAAATAAAAATAAAAATTATCACACAAACTTCAACTACGTATGGTTATTGGGTGGGTACCCTAAAATAACATACTAAAATTTTCACCCTTTAGCCTTTGCAATTTTGAAAACGGTGGTGTTTATCCCCAAAAATTCAGTTCATCACGTTTTTCTCAATAAATTTCAAATTGTGATTAAAATGACTTCATAAAAAAATTTTTAACATGAAATTTCCTGCAAAAAACGATCATTACATTTGTTTATTTGATGACACCTTTCATCAACTGAGAGTCTTGAAAACAACCATTCTTCAGTAAATATGTTCCATAGTATTATAGGATATGTGAAATGTAATTCATAACTATCATATCTTTTGTTATATTAGATAATTAATGAACCCGATATTCATTTTCTAGCCATCCACCCTCATTCCACAACCACTTATAATTATCCTCACCTTTAGAGTTTAACCTTATGAAAATAGGTTGGCTGTGAAAACAGAGTTGATGATATGGGATTATGGAATATAATTGGATAATTGGGAATATTATAATGATAATTCCATATCATTTCCCAACTTAATATCCTTTTCAAATTACTCTTGAATTCTATGAATATTATCTCAACTAAAACATTTCACATATAATTTCTATTCCAATATCATATCTTGGTCACGTCATTGAAACTTGTTAAGTCTTGTCTCATGATGTCACCTATTCTCACCAATACAATGTTTTCATAATACACACCATGATGGCATTCATTCCGTGAATATAACACACAATTTTGCACTATTTTTAATTCCTCTTAAAATTATAACTAAAGGTACCCACTTATGTCATAATTATTACTCTAAATTACATAGATTCTATCAACTAATCACATTGTATGAGACCACTGTAGAATTCACTCGAATCCATACCTTTAGTTCTAAGCCTGATTGATTATTAATTCTTCTCTTGTACAATTCATTACATTAAAATATTTTCAAGCACATATAAAATATACAAAATAATAATCTACATGCCGTGTATCTTTTTTGTAACAATTATACCATTACAAATATATATTATATTGGACTTATACTGATTTTCTAAATAGTATGATAATTACGAATAAAATTTCAGATTATTATAATTAGGGCGTGGATTCTCTGAAATTTGTCAAATCATTTCCTTAAAGGCAAAGGTTTGGAAATCAAATTTGTGTTAATTTCATTGGTGGGGGTGGGAGAAAAATTTTATTTTGACAAAAAATGCCAAAATTGGAATAAATGCCAAAAATGAAGTAATTGCTAAAAAATTGCCTAAAACGCCTATTTTCTAAGAAAAATTGTAGAATTGGAGAGAAAATTGAAATTTACCGTCGTGAAAACGTCTACAGTTGCCAAAAACAAAAGTCAACCTGCCCTCTCCTCACCACTGCGTAAGACATCGGAGTGTGCCTCAAAGTTTTTAGGTGCTATATTGGCTGAAGGGGAAAAAAAACTCAAATTACATGGAGTTGAACTGATGCTAGGTATCCGTCCTGTTAATGAACGACAGATATCTAGAGCTCTGGGAATGAGCTCATTGAATTTATCATTGTATAATACATAATTTTCATACAGAAAATTAAAGAATTTGAGAAACAATTAAAATTTGAAATTTTTTGGTGCTATTTTCATTGCCTAAAAGTTTTTTTTGTTTTTGCCAAATAATACTGAAAATACAGTTTTTATTGCCGAATTTAAACCTTAATAATTCCAAAAAATCCAATTCTCCAATTATAATGATACGGAGGATATTCATTGAAGAATGGTTGTTTTCAAGACCCTCTGGAGGGGAAGGAGGGTATCAGACAGAAAACTGTATAAAACCTTATTTTGTAGAAAATTTTGCGTTGGATAAGTTTTTATAGAGCTATTTTCATTTCAAAATTGAAATTATGGAGAAAAACGCAATGAAATGAATTTCTAGGCATATACATATGCTACCAAAAACTACAAGGGGCTTAGAGGGTACAACTTTTACCATAATATATTTCAGAAGGGGACTCACCCAACAACCCTATACAGTAAAGTAAAAGTTTGTGGGCTAAAATTTTTTTCTCAAAATTTTGATACTCATTTCTGACTGGACTAAATCCCACTTATTCTGTGTGGTCAAAGTTATATAAATAATAAATTTTATTACGAAGGTATAAATTATTTTTCTCAACTCATATCCCAAAAAGAGGTTATTATTGATCGATTTTGATTAGAAAAATACGAGTGGAACATCAAAAATGGTTTTCATTTCTCCAACAATTGTAGAAACAGTGTAGAAATTAGTTTTTTCTCAACTGTTTTGTTGTTTATTTCTTCACAGCACCATTTACATGTACGCAAGTTGCAAAATATCACAATGAAAAAGAGCCATTTTACATTGTGATGCTTATGCAAATAACCAAGTTCACTTCTCTATAATATTTAATTATATCTAAAATTCTATTCATTAATGAAGTTTATCTGTTTAATCGAATAAATAATAACATCTTTTTGGTGGGTTCGTTGAAAAAAAAAACGTACTCAACTATAGTCAGCCAATCACGATAATCAACTCATTTTACAAACTGGATATAGTTGGGTGAAATACTATTTCCATCTCATTCAATTTCATTGCTTCGTGAGACAAAGCAAAAACATTACCTGTATAATTTCAGTTTAAAATGTACTCATCTATGCCTTTTTACATTTTTTTTCAGGCTTTGTTATGGCTTTGGGTCGGTGTAATTTTATCCACGTGCCATTCCGCTCGAATTCTCGGTTTGTTCACTGCAGAAGGTAAAAGCAATTTTGGCTTTCATATTGCCATGATGAGGAGCTTGCTAAAAGCTGGTCACCAGGTTACAGTGGTCGCTCCATTCACGCCACTAAACATTCACGAAAATTTTACTATCGTAAATTCGAAAACTGAACAGCCCGAAGGTAGCAATGAGCAAACAATCGTTTCAGTAGCTCGCACCGATACCAGTTGGTTTTCATTTCATCTCCAGTGGCTGGATATATTGGAACGACGATGTCGCCACGCGACAAGATTGCTGAAAGACATGAAAGTAAAGAGCGATGTACATCTTAAAAGATACCTACTCCGACGTGTATGAGTCTCGTTGCGATTCGTGAAACATAAATAAGCTGAAAGTTTGCTTGACAGGAGCCGAAAAACTTCGACGTTATGTTTGTTGAGATGTTGCCCATGTACCAGTGCTACCTACCCATGGCTGCGAAACTAGCAATTCCGGTTATAGGCACTGCTTCGACCAGATCATTTTTCAATTCCGACGACTCCGTCGCAAATCCACGATTCCCATCCACTTTTCCAACCGAGTATGTTTTTGTAAACACAAAAATGACATTTTACCAGCGACTGCTAAACGTTGTGAAGGAAATCGAATTACGAATTTTACGTTTTTTGGAAGATAAAAAATTGAAAAAATTTTTTCGAGAACACTATCCTGCACGTGAAGACCCACAGACAGATGAGACCAGTTTGATATTCGTCAACGATCACGTGAGCTTACTTCCAAGAGTTACGGTGGCCAACGCTGTTGGCATCGGTGGAATTCACATAAAGATGGCTTCACTGAACCTCTTGCCTCAGGTTAGCGATATACGTCTTCTTCTTTTTTGGAGAGGGGTTGGACTGAATAAAAATTTCGTACTGAGAGACAGAATATTTTCAATAAAGTATTGCAAAAAGTATACGAATCTAATGAAAGAAACTAATTTTCACTCTCATCCTTCTACGGAGCACTCATTTAATTCGGTTAAATTATACCTACTTCGTTAAATGTCCCCTGAGAAATTCCCAGTTTTGAAGAATAAATTTTCTTTTAATATGCCTCAATAATTAAATATTATGATAGTAATCGTACTTTTGTAAGCTCATTTCAACTTTTTTGATTACGTATTCAGGAATTGAAAGCATTCATCGAGGGAGCTGAGCACGGCGTTATTTTATTTTCACTCGGATCTGTATTTTCTGAGCAGACGCTTGATGCAGAAATTGTGGTAGTTTTGAAGAATACATTCGCAAAACTACCTCAACGTGTGCTATGGAAAATCGACCACCATCAAATCGAAGGACTGTCAGAAAATGTTTTACTCGGTGAATGGATGCCACAAAAAGAAATTTTAGGTATGATAGCGCATAATTCGCTATTATTTGGAAACTATTGGTACTCATCAAAATACGAAAAAAATTTCCTCATGAACACACTTGTCTCCGAGTTGCAAGCTTTCGAAATTTTTATTAATTTTCCATAGCAAAATCAAACGAGTAAATTAAAAACATTAGTCGAATTTACTTTTTTTGATGATCGAATTATAATATTCATCGGGTAAGTAAGTTAATAAAAAAGGTTCTCTTGACCAGCTATCTATTCTCAACAGTCGCAGTCTACACGTCATTAATACATATTCTGCATGATGAATTGCCTATTACTACTTCAGTAAGGCGATTTATTCAGAATGCATTTAACTCTGAATTAAAGACAGGCAGTTGGTTACGATCTGGAGAACTTTTTTTAATATACAGATGTACCTTGGTACTCGATGAGTAGAACAAGATTTCGTCATCAGGAATTAAATTCGAATAATTTTTTGAATTTCCTCATCAGATTTTGGTGTGGAACTTTGAAAGCGTATAAATGAAAAACAAACGTGTTTATAAAGAACTTTTTTTCATATTTTCACGAGTCAAACAGTCTCCAAACTATGGCAGACTTCCCCAAGACACCCTATACAGATACTGAGCGAGTTAACAACTTATATGCGCTTATTATTAATTTTATTACTATAATCAGCTACAACAATTTGAAATAACATAGGCGATGTAATCTCCATTGCACAAAAACGAAAGAAATACCTAGTCACATTAGTTTTACAAGGATGAATATATTCATAGAGAAAGGTATAACTTGAAACTATTTTTCAAATCTGACGTGTATGAAAAATCTCGAATGAATTTCATTTTCAGATTTAGAATACAATAAGTAAATCATTAACAAAGATACCTATTGAGAAAACTGGTTCAATGTTGGGAGAAATATACAGGGTGATTCATGAGTGTTGCTCAAACTTGAAATATGGATACAACCTTTGAGTACCTGTTGGAGGGCTGATTTGTATAAAATTTCTGCAGATAATTACTATCAAACACAAATAGGATGTTTGGGGAGTGAAATTATTCCGTTTCACACGTTACTATATCTATATATACGAATATATAGATGTACATCTTACAGTAATTTCATTCCCTGAAACACTATCGTGGAAGAATGGAACTAGGAGAATCAGCCCTCCATTACATATATACCTACTTGAAGAATAAAATCGCATTGGCATAGTGGTAGGAGTTTATGTTATTGGTTTAACGTCACAAGGACAATAAAATACTAGAGTTGTCACACACCTCAGCACGTGCCTCTGGTGGAACGACAACTGTCAGCGTCGCCTCAGTCCAGTGTTTACCAGTTATGGCAAGTCACTAGCGCATTGCCAGTGCATAATGGACTCGTGGGCGGAGCCATGACAATAGGCACCTACAACTTTCGATCATTTAGTCCTGGATACCCAGGTAACACAAAAATCTATGCCAACAATATTCACCAAAAGCCGTAAAATGGGCTTCAGTTTCACTCAATTTCATTAGATTTACAGCAATGTTTTTGTATAGCTTTAAACGCACAACACTATGAGACTGAAACAGACAAAAAAAGACCTACTGCACATGTGCAGTAAACCAATACCCATTTTCCAGCTTAGAATCATGACACATTTTGTTAACATTAGCACGATAGGGCGGCTAGGTATCCAATACTAAATGATTGAAACCTACAATTAACTCATTTTATCATGATTGTAGTCTATTTTCGAAGTTGAAGTAGCCGGAAAGACGCATTTTTTGTAGTCCATTCATTTCATGAATATTATGCAACTTTTCATAGGTACTTCTATGTTTTGAAATTGTTTCACATTAGCTTTTTTGTCATATTATACATCATCGGCTTAATTAGTAAAGTACATATCTTAAAAAGTTGTAAAAATTGGGTTAGTAGCAATTCTGGTGGACTTTTTTGCAATGCATCAATTAGTGTTGGCACAGAGCATCGTAGCTTTATGATAAAGCTAAGATATGGGCTAAAGCTACACACATGAAAATTTAAAGCTAAGCTATCAGCTATCAGCTTAGCTGTAAAAATAAAGCTAGGTAGCTTTTGGCTAAGCTATTCACTAATTTTTTGAAATAAATTTTTGTCTTTTTTATGAAAATAAAGGCATCAATTTTTTTTTTTTTCAAATTCAAAGAAGCACAAAAATAGACAAAAATACATTTCATCTAATTTTTAATCCAGATTTCAGAATGAAAACTGTATGGAACAGTGTCTAAAATTAGCTTACAAATAGCCTAAAAAATAAAGCTATTGCTACCCTAATGGCTATTTGATCATAAAGCTAACTAAATAAAGCTAAGTTATTTTCACCTAAAAATAAGGTTACTTTACAACTTTTGGCTAAAGGTAAAAGTTAACTACAATACTCTGGTTAGGCATATCTCTGAAAAATGAATATTTTTTGTGTTATTCCAAAAATAGAGAAATGCGTATCTCATTCAGTTCATTTTTAAAGGAATGCGTATCTCCCAAATTTAAGAGGAAAATGTGTGTATCTCCAAGGAATATTCCAAAATTGAAAAAGGAGAAATGTGTATCTCCAAGTCAACAAAGTGAGAAAAGTACGTATGTCCAAACAATTGACTGGTGTACGTTGGTTAATATTGGTTTGTGGAAAAGTGCGTATCTCCATTTATTTCTTATTTTACTTGGATTTATTATTTAGTCTTAAGCAGAATTACAAAATTTTATTGACAATAATTATTTTTCTATATAATGTTTTTATAAATTCAAGTTAAAAAAAAATATATATTATTTTAGTGCTACAAAACAGCTTTTTCCTTTTCCTGCAAAATTGGGTAAAATGGAGACACGCACTTTACTAATTAGGCAGACGACGTAATTATGTACAAAGAGTTCAACAATTTTCTGCCTTTTCCGATCAGATTTTCCGAATATTATGACAATTGGAATTTTCTTAATAATTATTTTTGTTCCTTACAGCAGAGTGGCCACTAAAATTTGATAAATAAATTTTAAAGATAAACTATAAGTTAAAACGTATTATACTTTATAAACTGTCAAGATGAAATTTTTGCTTAGTGGACGTCGGTTGTGTTTATCCTCATTTTCAGGTTTTTAATACCACTCATGACATACCCTGAACAGCTATAAACGAGGACTACATTAAAAATAAATACCTATTATATGTTTTTGTAGCAAAGAAAATTCATGTACTTCCTTGCAAATTTTCTTTATCATTTGAATGATATTTTTTTTGTTCACACCTTATCACCAATCAGTTTAGTGTGCATTAATTTACAACCGACCCTCGTGTTATATTGAAATAACGTAAAATTGATTCGTATAAGAATCATCTAACTTACCTATCCATTAAAAATTCAACCAATATAACTATTCTTATCTATTAAAATCATAATTTCTATAAGCAGAGGAATCTCACTGAAAAATTTGAGCTCATCGTGTAGTGTTGCGACCTGTTGCATTATACATATAGTTTTTTTTATAATACATGATCAGAAAGGCAATGTTTATAATCGATTTTACGAGTGGAAAATAGTGCCTATCATGGATGAATGATGTCAACGTCAATAATTTAACCTGATTTTCCATTAACTTGGAATTTTTATTTCCATGAAAAATTCACTGGTTCTCCTAGGAATTTGAACCTGTAACCCTTGCATTGTCGAGCCAGCATCACACAAACTGTGCTATAAATACTAGATTATAAAGCAAAGTCTGTATGGCTATATTTTTTTTTATTTTGATTATTTTTTTCTCTTTGAATTTGTTAATTAGTGATCATGTTGATTTCTGATAAGTTCAAAAGTGAGTTTACATGACTCGGGAATTGTTCACTCGCTAGGTACCTACACTCATTTTGCAAACTTCACCTCACATGTAAATGCTCAATTTAACCTTGGTGTGTAATATACCTACTATTTTTAGGTATTTAGGTGGTACAGGGATTCAAACCATACTGACTGAATACCTAACTTCCCCACCTAACTGCCACCCAAAATATGGCATGGTAATCACTAGGCCATGGTGCCAGGCAGGGCCGGAAACTTTTCATTTTCCCATGTGTAGCAAAAAAAAAAATTTTGGTGCAAATTTTACACAGAATAAAGAAAATTTTATTTGAGTAATTATTGTGTGTAAATGTAATTATTTCCCATGTGTAGCGAAAACCACTTGGGAATTTCTCATGTGTAGAGATCGGTATGCACGCAGCACAAAACTTGCCAGCCATGGTGCCAGGTGACAATGAACGAGGGAAATACAATATACGTAGTCGATGTGTGTGGTAACTTCCACACTATTATTATTTATTTCACATTTAAAACAGTTTTCCCCATCAATTTCCATTTTTTTTTAATAATTTCTCAGCTCACAATAATGTCGTGCTTTTCATCAGTCACTGTGGACTCAGTAGCACATATGAAGCAATTTATTTTGGTAAACCAATGATTTTATTGCCAATTTTTGCTGATCAACCAGGCAATGCTGGCATTTTGAGCAGTCTGAAAGTTGGTGTATATCTAAACCTTTTAGAATTGACTGAAAATAAACTACTGGATGCCATAAACTTAGTTATAAATGGCTCGGAGTAAGTAACCAAGTTTTAGCCTGTCTGACAAATGGTAGGAAGGTATTCGTTATTTTCTCATTATTTATTGGACGTTAATGGTTGCAGATATCGTCGAAATATGGAAGAACTATCACAAAAATTTAAAGATGAACCGCATTCTTCAGAATATTTAGTCGTTTATTGGACCGAATATATACTAAGAAATGGAGGAACATCCCATTTACGATCCTCTGCTGTCGATATGCCTGTTCTTAAATATTTTTTACTTGATATAATTGCTTTCTTGATCACTATGGCTGTGGTTGTCAGATTTCTAGTAATTTTCATGACAAAACAACTGTTCTGCATGATTAAAAATTTCAATTTTCAATTCTACAAATTACACCAGAAAAATTAATTACCACAATGATGATTATTTGGTTTCTGAATCTTAATCATTATCTCTTTATATTATCATAACGAGACCGACAAACCAATGTTAAATTTTTTCCATTAAACTTAGATCCGAGAAATGGATCTCACCTACAGGTTTTGTTGCTGTAGTGAGATGCGAGTTCGAAAAAAATAAATAAAAGGTACCTACATGATCATTCACATTTTCTTTTGTGTGCAATAAACAACCCATTTTTAAAGGATTGTGACTTCTATTAACTGCAGCAGCCAACTCTTCACCACATAGGTTTTTTTATGATACCTAATGAAAAAACAATTATAAATGGCGCAGCAGTATTTTGCTAGAAAAGCCAGTTGGCAGACAGAGACAGAGACAGAGATAGAGATGGAGATGGAGATGGAGAGAAAGAGAGCTTACTTGAAAAAATTTCAGAATAATAACGATAGTAATCTGTATTTATGTCGATATAATTTGCTATTTATATTGATAGCTGTCAGTATATCAATATTTTATTGCTAATTTTTGGTTAAGAAATTACAAAAAACTATCGTTTGTGAAGAAATCTTCAGATTAATTTTTGTTTTTACTTTTTTTTTTTTTAAATAATTTTCGTTTTATTTTATTACGTTTTGTTCATTGGTGAAGATCAATCATTCAAACGTACGTTATGCCGCAACTTAAATGTAAGCTGTAATTTAAGAAAAACAAATAATTTCGAGTGGGTAAGTATAGCGGTACCAACGTATTTGAAATATTTATTTATATTTTCTGATCTTAAAATTCATTGCGGGTAGTAATGTATAACTACACAATACAAACTTTTCAAAAAATTTTCCTAAAGTAATCAAATTTTTATCTTGAATGGTAGACGATCCATGGATCGCATCGAGCTTTTTATATTAATTTATAACTTAACTATCTTTTCAAGTTGTAGGTACTTAAGTATCTATATCGCATAATTGATAAAATGTTTTATACATTAACTTCATTATTCGTTTTTCTGATCCAACCAGACTGTGTAATTTGAAAGCAATATCAATTTCGCAGCTCATATCGCTTGAATATTAATTTATCGAAGATCATCATAATTACGCATAATTTCAGTGAAAAATTTTTTTTAACCAGTTTGTTTGTAAACGGGGTATTAAAACTGACCTCACAAAAAGGTTAGGGATGGGGTTAGTGAAAATGTTCCATTTCGCAATAAAATAAAACTAATGACACCATTTCCCCATTTTGACCTAATTTTTTGTAGGTATATTAGATATACTGAGGTATTCGTATAATATATTATTATACCAAAAAGCACCCAATGCTGCTAGGCAGCCATAATTTACACCGACGTATACAAATATGTCAAAATTATCAATTAAACTATACAGTGAGCTAAAACGAGACGGCATTATCTTTCACTGGAATTTGTGCATTGCCACATTTATGGTATTTTTTTAGACTAACATTTTCATTACTGAAGCATATAATAATCAGGTAACGTAGCATCCTCCTGTAAACCTCGAATCAGTCGGTAGACAACTCGAGAACTCTTTTTTAAATTTATTTTGAAATCAGTACGAATTTACATTATTGCAACCAGAACTAACGAACTTTTTTTTTAATGCCTTTCTATAATTGTACTACTGAACATTTATTTTTCCTTAAAATGCCCTGTGGGGACTCACATTATATGAGGTAAAGGGGCTCGGACCCCCAACAATAGTCGCCACTGCGAGGCTGACAAATATTTGTCTCAATGACGTTAAACCAAATGCACAAATTACGTTCAATCATAATTACTTGAAGGTACTTACATGCAAAATATACGAGTATCAAATTGTAACCAATCTCAATAATACAATGATGTCACAATTCCATACATGAACCGGCCCATCATTTCTTATCACTACAAGAAATGACGCACTGGGCTTTTCACACAAACATATATAATCACTACGTATGTGTGTTGGCGTACGTGTAAATAAGCTCATATATATGTCCAAACTGGCTCTAAAATTGCCAGTGTTTGCCCAGGTTTTGGCTTACCTGTATGTTTACATATGAAGTGGTTGAACACGCAAAATCTGTAGATTACCTTATGGTGAGAATAACTTTTCACAACAAGGTATTCCACATGTTCATATATTGGCAATGGGTTAGTCTTGATGTATGTGGTTCATTTTTTGTACAGGTAATGGGATCTTTCAAGCAAATTTGAGGGATTGAGCTGGTCTGTGATATGCTACTTTAGGAGTGACAATAGTGGGAACTAAATTGGCTAGAGCTCGCTCCAGCCCTTAAAGGACACTCTGCCATCACCAACATACAAGGTGGCATGCCTTGGCCAAGGCCTCCCCCCAGTTGTTCAAAAAATCCCTCCGTTGGTACTGTGTTTTCCATCTTTATACAAACTGTTTCACAGTGAAGAATTTAAAAAAAAAAATTTAATTTCAAAATTAATAATGAATTTTATCGTATACATATTTTCCTGCTTTATGTCAATGCTTCACATCATTACAAATTACAATCAATATTTTTTATTTTTCTTTCATAATTTCAAGGAATGAATTTGGTGGCCCTTAAAAGGGCCGTTTTGGTCAACAAAGGGTGATGTTCTTCTTAGGCACGTTCTCCACGAATTCTTCGTGCTAATTGAATGTCCTTGGGCATGATGGTGACGCGTTTGGCATGGATTGCGCACAAATTAGTATCTTCGAATAATCCTACTAAGTAGGCTTCGCTCGACTCTTGTAATGCCATTACAGCTGAACTTTGGAAACGCAAGTCAGTCTTGAAATCTTGCGCAATTTCACGGACCAATCGTTGAAAAGGTAGTTTACGGATCAACAGCTCCGTACTTTTTTGATACCGCCGAATTTCACGGAGGGCCACGGTTCCGGGACGGTATCTATGAGGTTTTTTCACTCCACCAGTTGCCGGAGCACTTTTACGCGCAGCTTTTGTCGCCAATTGCTTGCGCGGAGCTTTGCCACCGGTTGATTTACGGGCAGTCTGCTTAGTACGGGCCATAGAGATGGATTTACACGACTACAAAGAAGAATAATTATACAACTCACAGCGACGAGATAACAACGCAGGATGAATGAAAAAAGTCGAGCATCGTAATATTTATAGGAACGAGTGACAACCCTCGCGCTCTGATTGGTTGATTTAGTATTTCGACATCGACCAATTACAACGAAGAAAATACTTCGTTAGGGGAGTATAAATATTTTGTTACAACGCACATCAGTAACAGTATCATTTAAAACGCATTGCTCTTCGAAGTGTTTTATTCTTTTCGTTCTTACTCAAATCGTCATGACTGGTCGCGGTAAAGGTGGTAAAGGACTCGGTAAAGGAGGCGCCAAACGTCACCGGAAAGTGTTACGTGATAATATTCAGGGAATAACGAAGCCGGCCATTCGACGTCTGGCTAGACGTGGCGGTGTCAAACGTATTTCTGGATTGATCTACGAAGAAACCCGTGGAGTTTTGAAGGTATTTTTGGAAAATGTAATCCGGGATGCCGTAACGTACACCGAACACGCTAAGCGAAAAACGGTCACCGCCATGGATGTGGTGTATGCCTTGAAGAGACAGGGCAGAACTCTGTACGGATTTGGAGGTTAAAAATTCGTCTCCCATCGAAATACCGAATTATCAATTATTAAAACGGCCCTTTTCAGGGCCACCAATCTTATTTCTTAAAATTGAAATATTACAGTCGCATCAATAATATCGTACCGAAATTAATTTCTTCTTGAAATCAATGTTAATTGCAGCCATTCCATCGATTTTAATTACTTATCGACGTCAATTAAAAACTAGATAAAAAAAATACTTCCCACATTTAATGGTACACGATAACATTATTTAATTATTCGAAAAATTAAACTGAAACGAAGTATTTAATTTTAAAAATGCAACTAATTTAAAAGATATTTTCGCTTATTTTCAAAAAAAAACAATAATATAGAAGAATTCCAGGAATATTGAACATTGTTACGAAATATTACGCTAAAAGAAAACACATTTTTTTACTTATTCAGTCAAGAATAATTTAACTTTTAATGTTTGAAAGAAAAATACTGGTCAACCACACTAGAGATGGGAAAGTTCATTTTTCAGATTTAATTCATTGAGTCTGCTTTACCAAAGTGAACTAGTTCAATTAATTTAGTAGTTCAGTAAATTTTTCAACTCGATCACGTTAGACTTCAATCAGCTGATTCATGATTGGCTCATATCATTTAAATCAACTAATTTATTATATGATATTATGATCGACTCGTATTCATAAATTCATGCTAGAACTATTGGTTGATTGTTTGACTCACTCATCGACTGCTACTTACTTCAATTTCAGTTCCATCAACGGATCGAGTATAGTAAACTGATAAGAACTAAGAACTATCAAAAAAAAAGAACTAATGAACTGGTTCATTTGGAAGTGAACTAAATGATCGATTAGTTCAAAAGAACTAATTCGTGAACGAACTACCCATCACAACCACACCCACAAGCGTAATAAATTAATTTGTCCCAATTTGTTCCCATTGTTGTGAAAACCAATACTAAAAGATCTATCCAAATGTAAAATACAAAAATACTGTCATAGTC
Organism: Ericerus pela; assembly: GCA_011428145.1. Lineage (NCBI taxonomy): Eukaryota > Metazoa > Arthropoda > Insecta > Hemiptera > Coccidae > Ericerus > Ericerus pela. The sequence goes on from WOFM01000532.1 coordinate 494,207, forward strand.
ACGTAATAAACATATAATCGAGAGAAATTGACGAATACTTCAGCTATATTTTCACGTCATAAATACGTGAACGTAATAAGTACGATAGCATATTAGTATATTTCGATATAATCCAGTTTTACAAAATATCGATATAGAGTGGTAGCTCACATACATTTAAGTTAGGTTAAAAACGAGTTTTTAAAAAATACGCTTTTATAATTTGAAGAGGAAGATAACGGCCAAAGAGAAAATAAAATTTCCCACTTTTCTTTCTGATACAAAAACAACTGATAAAAACGGATATAAGTGTATATATGCGTGTGTCGCAACACGTGAAAGCAGCGCTGAAGTTGGTCATCCAGTGTACTTCAACAGATTTAGTGAGTAGAATAAAAGCGTATAAAAATATGAATGTGATTAACAAATTTGACAGCTATGGTAGATACCTACTATTTTTTAGGAAGAAATTTGTCCTCAGCTACTCCCAGTTGCTATTACATAAATTAAGTGAGAATAATACTCAAAGACCCATTTTCACAAACGCCACTTTAATCTCCCTTCACTTAAATTTAACTTTAAAAAATTGATTTGCACAATTTTTTACATGAAAATGTAGGAACGTTGTATTTTTTAGGAGAATTCCTATGTAAAAATAAAATGTTACCACACTTTCAAATACAAAATTGTGCCAAAAGTCATTTTTGAGTTAAGTTTAAATGAAAGTAGGTTAAATTAAGTGTCTGAAAAATTATAAATTTTAAAAAACATTGCACCCATGAAATACTTTCGACTTCTCGAATACTTGCTCTACAGAAAAGCAACGAAACATATTTTTTCTCAATTTTCCCATTTTGCCCTGTATTTTTCTTTGATTAAGGCAGGTTGATGCTTTTATTTTCTCTATACCTAATTATCATATTGTAATCCTACCTTACTGCCTCCATACTTTTTATCTCCAATTTGACCATTTTTCTATTTGTAGTTCACAAAAAAATACATAACACTTAACAGGTAAATTATTTTATAATCAAGAGAAAAAAGTGAAAAAAACTACCTATTTCCGGTCATCCGATGAAAATTTGGCTACGAATACCTATCCAGTATGCGAAAAACAAAAAGAGAATAGAGCGCCAATTTTGGACAAAAAGAAAGTTCTCTTTTTTCGTCCAAAAAAAAGAGCGAATACTCTTTTACAAAAAATACATCTTCTATTTCTCCATTTTATGTCAGAACGGATTGGTAGATTTTCATGAAAGAGATCTTTGTCGTAAAGGCTTGATGAGCATAATGCCGGACACCATTGTTATTTTTCAAAATTCTGGTGGCGAACGAATTTTCGAGTATAAAGAATGAAGGTATACCTCGGCTGATTGTGCCAGATCGGATGCACAGATCTATAATTATTATGATTATCAATGTTTTACCAGTGCAAAATGCGAATTAATGGTCAAACTTCGGGGACACTAGAGAATTCCGAGGACATACAGTTCCCTATAAACACAAAATTTTCATTTTGAGTTCCATTCTTTTGTTTCTGGGCAGAGCAGAGATATTTTGAAAAGGTGAATTGAATTTTTTCTATTCACTTAATCGAGAACTAGTTACTGGGTTGAGAATAAATTGTAGAAAAAATAAATTCGCGTTTATTTTACAAAAAGCTACTAAGAAATATTGTCTATTGACCAACAATCAATTTAATTCATTCGAGCAAGACAGACGATATGAAATTTCATTTAACTTTCCTAATTTCACCTTTGACAATATTTATATGTAGTAATATAATTGTTATAGTCAGACTTTTACCAATATTAGCTTCAGAATGTCGTTTAATGAAATTTAAAAATTTTTGTCGAATTTGAATACAGTATTGAAGGTCTGAGAATATTTCATGCGATTTCCCATATTTTTCGCAGATTGTAACCATTTTGTTTGAATTTGGATGTCCCCAAGCCAAGCTTACACCATTTCTTTGGGTTTATGACACTAATTTGACTTACGCGATAAAAAGATGGGACGAAGAAATATAATATTTCTGAAATATTCGCACCCGACTCCTTTTCATTTTCGATATGGTTAGCGACGACGACAATTATTCGATTGACAAATATTCGACTAATTCTTACAAGAATAAGCTTAAGTGCTTCATTTTTTCAAAATAGAACTTGTCTCTATCACAACGCGATCGTAACTACGAATTCAACACAACAATATATTTTCGATGTCACTATCGATGTATTGATAATCGACGCCATAATAAATGTTACAACTTTCAACTTTCTACCTACGTAGTTGTATTCTTAATAATTCTAATTCCGTGTTTGTGTTTGTGACGACTGATAAGTACGTATTTTTAAAGAACGAAAATTAAGAAGTTCAAATGGAAAATAACCAAGCACGCAGTTTTACAGACAGATTTCTAAGTAAACGGTAATAAAATACAACCCGATAGTCGTCACCAACAACGCTTATAAGTAACGTTATAAAAACGACGTGTACGCTGCTTGGATATCTATCATCGAACGACGGATAACGAAGCTGACAACCAATCAGAGAAGAGTTTTCATCGAATTCGATACTGCGCTTTTTGATTGGTTCGCTTATTCTCCTACATTTACGTATATATATTTCAACTCTATACACCGCTGCATCATCACTGTATTATTCTCTTCCCATCTGATCGAATTTTGCGTTTAGTGAAATGGCACCGCCCAAAAGTACTGGTAAAGCTGTGAAGAAAGCCGGTAAGGCCCAGAAGAGCATCAAGAAGGACGACACCAAGAAAAGACACAAGAAGAGGAAGGAAAGTTATGCCGTGTACATCTACAAGGTGTTGAAACAAGTCCATCCTGACACCGGTATTTCCTCCAAAGCCATGAGTATCATGAACAGCTTCGTGAACGACATCTTCGAACGTATTGCTGCCGAGTCCAGTCGTCTTGCTCACTACAACAAAAGGTCAACCATCACCAGTCGGGAAGTACAAACAGCCGTCAGACTGTTGCTGCCCGGTGAGTTGGCTAAGCACGCCGTCAGTGAAGGTACCAAAGCTGTTACCAAGTACACCAGTTCCAAGTAAATCCAGTAACGAATTTATTAAAACGGCCCTTATCAGGGCCACCAATTTTCATTTCTTAAGAGTCGAATGATTGATACTTCTCATTGAATTGATATTCATTTCATTGATAGTTCTAAGTTCACACTTCACAGTCAGTAATAGGATAGTAAATTTATTTTTTTGTCTTTACAAACGAGAGAATATAATACTAATTTTTAACATAAATTTATTAAATATTAGATTACTACTAACGACATACCAGTTTATGAAACTTAATATCTGTGAATTCTTAATTCTTTTTAAAGTTTATCATAAATAAAGCGCTAATACGTATCTAACTTAAATTTCCACTTTTTGTCTTCGAGCAAGAACACATAACCAGCCTTGAACAATGGAGGAAAGGCAAATGTCTCCTTAGATTTTCAAAAAATAAAATGTTTTCTTCATAATATCGATGATAATATATAAAAATAAAAAAATCATAAAAAAAAATCAACTATTCAACATGATTTTAAGTAGGTTTTTAAAAGAAAATTTTCTTACTTTTAATTAAGCAAGCTAAAACTTTTATTAAAATATAGGTAAAAGCTAACTAGGCAAAATTGTTCATTTGCGGAACCTGATTAACCTGCTTCTAGTTTTTGAATCTGCTCCCGACTTCGAAACTGTTCATATTTAAAATTAAAAACACTGAACAAAGAACGAGTCTAACCATATTAGGTTGAGCAGTATCTTATCATCAATATTCATGCTAACAACGAAGAAGAAGTATGCCTTATTCCTTTCATTACAATCAAAATTTTCAAGAGAAATTATGTGAGAATAGAGACATCGAGGTATGTAATTACCTAAATTTGACTTAATTCGTACGTTTTGTTTTTAAAATAGTGCTGAAATGACATCATTTTCCATTCCATGCGATTAAAGTTATCGAAAGAAATTATAAAAAACTGTCAATTACAGAGAACTGAAATTTTTATGAGATATTGTAGTATGTTACAGCTAAAAATTCACAGAATTTTCAACTCTTTACAACCAAAAGTTCTCTCATAATTCCTCTCGATATCTTTTATTATATGGAATACCTATGCAAATAATATGACCTAAATCTAGTTGCAGAATTTAAGCGATAATTTGAGAACCAAGGGTATAACTTTAGCCAAACTTTCACCGGATACTTAGTTACAATAATTTCGATATCTCTGAAAAACTGCAGCTCAATCTTACCTTTATTGCCGAGATATCGCTGAAATTCTCTTCAGATTAAGTGATTAAAATGAAAAGGATTCAACCTAATTGAGGAGTTGGCGGAATTTCAGCCATGTCTCGAAAACGAAATTGACGACTGAGCAGAAATTTTCAGATTATTTCTCTTTGTGATTTCTCTCGTTATTTTTGAATGTATAAGATGTCAATTGCAAATGATATGAAAACTGAACTCAGTTTAGTGAAAAAAAATTTGTTTTGGTTATTGGAGCATCGGAGCAGGAAACAGACTTTATCGCACCGGAGTAGTTTCGGGCACCAGCTCTTTTTTAAAAAACCTGGTTCTTCAAACCAGACAGTTCCGGAGCAGCCCATCCTTAACTATAGATGATATTTTTTTTCTAGAAAATATGAATTTATTTACGTTAATTTCAGTCGAAAATTTGCAATAACTATTATTTGCACAGCCAGTAAAATCGACTGTGACTGGACTTTTGAGTTCGTTTGTTAACAGTGGCGCAACTAGGGGGCAAGGGGGTACTCATTCTTAGGTGGTTAAGTTTTGGGAGTGGAAAAATTACATATGAAAATTAATTTTCATATGTAATTTTATACAATAACTAGCTATTAAACCCGGCATTGCTCGAGTAGCAGTGTATAAATTTTCAGGATTCCTAATCTGTAAAAGTTATGCAGCTATTTTTTTAAAATAAATTTCGTTTCATTTTCAAGACCCTTAATATCTCAAGATTATGCAACTGTTTTGATGTAATTTTTCTTTTTCTCTATTGCTCCCTCCCTCATGAAAAGCCTCAACTACGAAACTCTCTTATTATCCAAGGAAGACCGAAGGATACCACTATAACCCTGAGTGCTGGAGAGTGTAGAAAGCGTCTTTAAGGGGAGGCTATAGGGGCACAACCATCGACAACAAATTCATGATAGGCGCAACATTTTCAATTCCAAAATTATCAGTGAAGTTTTTGAAAAATACAGAACTGCCAAAAATATGTTGGTTGTTCCACTAGCACTGAATTCGCCGAAACCGGCCTTGCCAAGTACAGCGACGTCCACTCCCTAAAATAAAACAAAACAAAATGCCTCCATGGATCCGCCACTGTGGAGTACAGACCGATAGAATTGTTTTTCTCCCGTGCAATAATAAGTGAGAAGACAGCACTGCCAGGTAGGAGGCGACAGGCGATGGGAAACTTGACTTTCAGACCCAGAAAAGGGAGCATTCACGCGAAAAGGTTAAGAAACCCTGGGCCACAAATACAGACTATAACAATAGAACAGCTGTCGATATTTTTTTTATGCAACAGTTAACCCCAAAAATTGGCGATCCACAAGTAGGACTGAAGTAGGAACATATCAGCACTGTATCGACAATAAACTGCGAGGGTAAGGGTTCGCAATATCTACCAATTTTCTCTCTGACTGAAAAATAAATTCGAAACATTTCGTACCATCATGATTTCATTTACCAATAGTCAAACAGAGCAATTTTTATATTAGATGACGTAGAAGTCAAATCATAAAAAAATTAACCAGTTAAAAATAGACTGGTACTATTTTTGGAGTGGCCGTTTTACAGTGTAAAATTTGATATAATATTGAACCACATTCTACAATATAGATATCCACTCGATGTTTATCACATTACTTTATCTCAAAAATTGCGTTTATTTATTCCATTCTAATATATTAATACGTCTCCACACTCTTATACTCTTTCGGTAGTAATTACAATCTAGAACAGTAATATTATTACCACCACACTGATAATTTGCTTAATTTAAAAATAAGTATAATTATGAATAAAACAAATTTTCCCAACAGTTGAATATCTGGTGCTTCGTCTACCAATATTTCGTTCTGCGGTTTAACCAACCAATCAGAGACCTGCGTTGAATACTGCATTTTAATTGGTTCGTTTATCGTCGCACCGTCACGTATATATATTTTGCAAACGAAATTGAGTGTCATTCCTTGATTTTCAGCGTCTGCTGAGTGTTGTCTTTTGTTACGTCAGTTTTCACTTATTATCATTATGTCTGGTCGTGGTAAGGGCGGTAAAGTTAAAGGTAAATCCAAAACCCGTTCATCTCGAGCTGGTCTTCAGTTTCCGGTTGGTCGTATCCATCGTTTATTACGTAAAGGTAATTACGCTGAGCGAGTTGGAGGCGGTGCTCCAGTGTACTTGGCAGCTGTGATGGAGTATTTAGCAGCCGAAGTTTTGGAATTGGCAGGCAACGCGGCCCGTGATAACAAGAAAACTCGTATTATTCCACGTCATCTACAGTTAGCCATCAGAAATGATGAAGAGTTGAATAAACTCTTATCTGGTGTAACTATTGCTCAAGGTGGTGTCCTGCCGAATATCCAAGCAGTGTTGCTGCCCAAGAAAACTGAGAAAAAACCATAAATTATGTGAACTTTCGTGAATCTCTCAAGTTACAACTAAAACGGTCCTTTTCAGGACCACCAGCTTAATTTCTAAAGATATTGATTGAGTCAAAATAATTATTGTTAAACAACCTTCACTATTCTTTTTACTATGTAGAGATAGATAGAAAAATTGACTCATCTATGAGAGTCAACTCTTTGAGAGTTGTTCATAAGTGAGAGTCAGTTCAATGAGTCAACTCTTGACTTATAATATGAACAAATGATTCTCCGAGTCTTTGCCTGTTTTTATTTTTTTGGTGAATAATATTATATAATTGTAAAATAAAACACCTTCAATAAATTCTTCCTTTACATAGCTGAACCTATTATTGCCTATACCTAGTATAGTGTATAAAAAATGCCTATATTGTCTGTATGTTTTTTTCCCTATCCATTGATTAAATGCATCTTCTTCCACTTTTACTTTCTTTAATTCTTTTATTACCAAACCCAACTTTATACCCAAAACCTGTCTGTCAGCACCTTTCTTTGACTTTCTTGTATCCATTCATATTTCCTAAGAATTAAGAAGACTGAGAACTGAGAATTTGAAAAGAAGATGAAAGAGTCAAAAAACAAAATTAATGAAGAACAGAAATAAAGAACTAAAAGAACAAATAAGGAAAGGAAAAACAGAATGAATGAAGTGTAGGTTCTTGACTCGCAACTTGCAACTCACAAGAAGCAACTCCCAAACAATATGCGAGTTAGTTCAGTTGACTCACTAGTGGAATTGACTCTTGTGAGTTGACTCAGTGCTGAAGGAAACATCACTATTACTATGTCTACATGAAGTGCGCTTCTATACAATCTAGTCATTATTTCAGCTCATGAACAAGCTGAGCCAAAATGTCCATAACATTGATGTAACCATAAAACTGAGAATACACTTTTTGCTAGTGATGGGAATTTTAGTTCCTTTTATGGATCTACTTCCATGACTCTGACTCTGTGAATGGAAATAGTTCTTGAAAATAGTTCATTAGTTCCTTTAGTTCCTCAGGTTTACAAAAAATGAAATGCTTAAGTTGTCCTTGAATGAATGTGGGAAATATTGGAATGGAAGGAAAAAAAAGAAAAAAAGAATGGAAGTGTACTATATAGTGTTGAATAAAGATTGTTAATACATGCTGAAGTAAGCTTCAAGCTGATTATCATCATTATTCTTGATTCTTGAAGTTTGAAAAGTGGGAAGTGGATTAATTGAATTATCATTTTATCGAAATTACAATGTAACTTATCGGCAATGGCAATTTGATGAAAATTTTCAGTACAGTACACAAATCCAGAATCAAATAAACTCATTTTCTTTAGGATTATTTCGTTTATTTTACTATAATTGAGTAATTGCTATGAAGTACAAAAAAAATGTTTTGATACAGTAAATGATAACAAGATAACACTCACTGAACTAGAACTAGAAGTAAAAGTGTAAAACTATATGTAGGAAGTAAACAGAATAAAATGAATTTATATGAGTGAATGTCTGAACAAGGAGAATGAAAAATGAAATGGGAAAAGAAGAAAAAATTGGTGGAACTAGTTCCTTTCATCAAGTGGAATGACTTGGAATTGTTCCTCTTGAAGAGTCGTTTATTGGAAGTACTTCCAGATGGAATGACATCACTACTTTTTGCTGTTTTTCATTTCACATTTCGCATTTCACCATTTCATCCTTTTTCGCAGCTATTTCACGTTTTCACTGTTTTTCATGAAAAAACTGTACACACTCTTCAAATTTTCATGCTGTTTCATGTTTTCTCCTTGTGAAAAAATAATTTTGTCGCTGAAATTATCTTTGATTTTCACCCAAAAACCGCTCAAGGTAAAAAACATGGTGAAATAAGAAAAAATCTTTTTCACCCTTTTTTGCGAAAAAATGCCAACACACTTTTCACAAAAAAGGATGAAATGGCAAAATGTGAAATGCGAAACAGTGAAAAGTGTATTCCCAGCTTAATTATCAACATACCAATGAAATGAAAAAAGATTTGAAAATCTTTATTATTTCCATAATAAAATTATTGCTCATATTTATAGTAGTGATGGCTAGTTTGTTCATGAGTTAGTTCTTTTGAACAAATCCTAGAAGTGAACTAATCGATCATTTAGTTCGCTTCTAAATGAACTAGTTCATTAGGTTTTTTTTGATAGTTTTCAGTTCTCATCAGTCTACTTGATCCGTTGATTCAACTGAAGTTGTAGTAAGTAGCAGCTGATGAGTAAGTCAAATAATTAACCAATAGTTCTAGCATGAATTTATGAATACGAGTCGATCTTAACATCATATAATAAATCAGTTGATTTAAATGATATGAACCAATCATGAATCAGCTGATTGAAGTGATCGAGTTGAAAAATTTATTAAACTACTGAAGACTCAAACTAAATCCGCAAAATGAACTAAAATTCCCATCTCTAATTTAAAGTTATTATTCTCTTATAGGTATGTAGCCATTACATGTGTCAGATGAACATCCCATGCTCACCAAAATTATTTGTTAGTGATCCCAATTTTTTCTTTTGGAGAGATCCATCTTGAAAAATCAATTTTCAAGGAATTTGATCATGACAAAAAAAAAATTGATCTGTTTAGATTCAATTTTTCATTAATGATAAAATAAATATAAAAAAACAAGATCGCAATTTGAAAAGAGTAGTGAATGAGAACATTTCAATTAATCATTATCAATTATTTTATCATTCATTGTGGAATATTTTGTTTTAGCACAAAAACAAAATAACAATAAAAAAAGCAAAAAATAATGCAATTGATCTTGTGATGTTAACAATAAATTTATTTTGATTTTTTACAGATTGATTATCTTGTGAAATTGATTGTTTTGGTGTCAATTTCAATCGATTGATCAAAAATTGATCAAAAATCAGGATCACTATTATTTGGCTGTCACAGGTCATTCTTTGAAGTCAGCTTGCTGGAACTGATAACACTTCCAATATTATTACAATGTGTAGAAAACTTCAAATCAACCAAGTGGGATGTTTTTTACATACAATACAACTTGTGGTGTAGTCTAAAATTTACAGAACAAGTGAAAAGCTCCAGAACAAAGAAATTGATTATAACAAATTTTAAGGTTTGAAAATAATTCTTTGTTTTTGTTGGTATGGTATCATGCATTACCTAATTTAGTTTTTTGTATAATTTGAATTGAATGCCTTTAGTGTGTTATAAAATAGTTGGACCTTCACGAACCAATTTATTAATGATGAAGTAATTATTAAAAGTTTCAGTTTTCCTAAACTAATTTCTTGCCATTACATCATTATTCATTAGTCCTTACCTTATTTATAATAATATTTTTTAAATCTGACGTTAAATGATTTTTTTTTTCTACATTTTTCACTACTATCATGTCGAGACTAATTGCTATACATTATTATATTATTACTACGAATGACTTGACTTCGTCTAATTTTTTTTCCTATTTAGATTTGTAGATCCAGATTTTGTAGAAGAAGTAGAGGAACCTGCCATAGAAGAAAATACGGAATATTCAGGGTTATCAATCACTAAAAAATGCAAAAGGATCCCCCAGTTTTTTAATTACAGCACTATTGCGTGTGCAAAATTAAAATATGAAATGAAGAAGAAAATTTTTCTATTTGTTTCCTTAATTTAATCAGTCTCGCATTCAAAATTTGGATTGTCATGATGGCAAGTACCTACCAGTAAAGAAGGTTATTTTAAATCTTGACTTAATTTGTGGTTTTACCATATTTTTTGGATCCTATTAACACCATTTCTTTCATCCTTGATTTTACCTTCGTTTGTAAAATTTTTATGGAAAACCTTTTACAATAAGAATTTAAATTTGAAAAAAATTCACTGCCAACTTTTAAAAAATATTAACATTATTAAGTGCGTTTTACTTTTTCTTAACTCTCTCGATCACCCGAAACTGTTATTCTAGTCTTTTTTTAAAATAAAGTTTATTATTTTAATTGTTTCATAGTTTTGTTATGCTTGAATGATTTTACAAATGTTTGGACTCCATTAATGTTGTTTTATTTCGTGTAAAACACTCATTGAATTTATTAATGGTTGAAGGAATTGAAACATTGTCAGAACTACTAGTGTTGATGAAAATATTCGCTTATATTACTGAACAAATTAGTGGAAAGCTTTACCCTACAATTTCATTGATCATTCCTTATACTACAAGCATGCTGCAATAACTTCAAAATGCTGCTGTTGAAACTAAACTTTCCAAACAATTCCAGCGATCTTTAATATAAGAAGCTGACAAATGGCTGTTTCCTTATTAATGAAGAAGTACTAGCAGGTACAATATAAATTGTATTAATATCGATGTTGTCAATTGCTAGATGACTGTTGACTTAATTTTTGGTTTTATCTTGCAGCATTGCTACAGTTTTGGAGCCAAGGTTCAAATATGTTTGTTTTACTAATTATATGAATTACATGAATGCCATTTGTCCCATTTGAGATGAATTGAAAAAATCATGTAAGCATCATAATGACTTAGTGAGAGGTACGGTGATTGGGCATTCTTTGCAATACTGAATATATATTCCAGAGTATTGTAGCTAGCTTTACCTTTCAGATGATGATATTAAATAGCCTCATTTTTGACCTTTTTTTAAATGAAATTTTTAATATTTCAGGTTTTCTACAGTTCCCCCCTTTTTTCAACCATTTTGAAAAATTTATTGTAATTTTGTTTTATTTTCTCACATTAAATATTCCAACCCCCAAAGTTCCAATAACTGTTGTTTATCTGGATTTAACTTGAAAGTTGAAAATTACTGCAATATACGTGGAAAAAAAATATATATATAGCCGAAAGCAGACAGATTCAGTCAATAACTAGCTTTATTTTTAAACCTTGGCCAATTGTATTATTTAGCTTTAAATTTTTTACTGATATAGCTTTAACGGATACCCTAGATTTATCATAAAGCTATAATACTCTGATTCTCATTTTTGTGTTCAAAAATTATTGAGGTGAGTTCTGATCACTTCACACGGAAAAGATAAGGACGGACTTCCATCTTAGAAAAATGATTTATTAACGACGTTAGTACAACGACTGACGAATGGAGAACATTCTCCGTCGAGCAGTGGCGGCAAGAATATTGTGTTGGTGATCAGTGTCGCCACATGTAAAACGAATAAATATAATATACATGTTACATACAATGTTAGTCAATATAAGGTTATGTGTTCGTGAGGGAGTGAGGGAATCGTATCCCAACACCCCCTGCGATTCAAAACAGACGATCGAACATATAAGTAAAAAATGTGTCACCCAAAGTATGTATTAAAAATAAGCAATAGCAGTCAAAATTGTTACATATAAATATCATATAAAAAAATTGCTATAAAAATGGTAAAAATATTAGGTATGTCGTTGACTAGTATCATGATGTACAATTAAAATGTGTATAAATTTATGTATCAATTGTTTTATTTTATATATCGTGTAATTATTAACATGAGGTATACATTTAACCTTCTGTTATAGTGTCACGTCTTATAGATATTGTGTGATTTTAATTTAAAAATATATATAAAAGGCAGGTCGGAGAGATCAATATCTCCTCATTGTCAGCTGTGGAGAGAAAATGTTATTATGTATATGTCCTTATAATTAGTTATGTGGGGTTTAGATAAATATTCTATTGTTGGAATCAATTGAGTTTATTAGGGGATGCTGATGTCAATAAGAGAGGCAGAGCAGCGATGGGGAACCTATTGAAAGTTGTGATGTGGATTGTGAAACAAAATATGGACCGCTCGGTTTACGATAGGCGATAAAAGACCAACGCCCATCCGCAGTCCAAAACCAAATATCAAAAATTTTGAGGGTTATGTCAATTAAGACTATTGGTCGAAAAGTTGAATTGTTCGGAGGATTCTCGGAACAATATTTTGGAAGGTTTTCCGATCAAGTGCTTTAATTAATATATCAGCAACTTGATCAGGTGACCTAATATCATTAAAACTTATTAATTTTTGTTGGAAAGCTTCCAACAGTGCGTAGCATTTGATCACGAAGGACCTGGATTGTTTCTGGCCTCCCCCAGATGCAATACGGGACGCAGATATGTTGTCCTCGTACACCTGCACTGGGTCGGTTACAGAGAAAACACTTCCCATATGTCTCCAGATCACATATATGTCGTCTAGTGCATCATTCAATGCAATTAACTCGGCTGCAGTCGAAGAAGTTGCAACCGTGTTTTGCCAGTGAATGGCCCAATTTAACAAGTCTCCGTTTACAAAAATCATGAAACCAGTTGTGGAGCACCCTTTCTCCAAGTTATTTATATCAATGGGTGAATCGTCTACGTCGGGTGCATACGACGCATCGACAAAAGCTTTAATGTGAGTTTGGTCGAAGTGGAAGACCAGAGAGAAGTCCCTTGTAGTTTTAAGGTACCTAATAATACGACTGAACGTAGTTTTTTATTTCATTATTGGAGGATGCCTGAAAACGTGATAAGTAATTGATGGCAAAGGCAATATCCGGGTGGGTCAGTCTTGCCACATATAGCAGATTCCCAATCATAGCCCTATATTCGGTGTCGTCCATTCCATTTGTCGGCTTATTTATCTTAAGTCCAGTCTCCATGGGTGTGGAAGATGGATTACATTCCGTCATTCCAAACTTCCAGAGAATCTTATCAATATATCTATTTTGTGTGAGTATAATTTGTTTTCTAGGGATATCTCGACTTATTTCGAAACCTACGAAAAAAGTTGGATTATGTTCTATTTTTAATGTGAAATTTTTATTGAAAGTATTTATTAAATTTTGTGTCCACTCGTCGTGGTTACTAGCCAACAACATGTCATCCACGTAGACTATCAGGAGTGCCATTGCACCAGTATTATCCTGTTTGATATATAAACATCTATCTATCTTTGATTGGATGAATCCAGCTTGAATTATTGTTGAATTCAACAAGTCGTACCAACTCTTGGAAGATGTTTTCAGTCCATATATTGACTTTATTAATCTCAGGCAATTATTTTTGCCTAGTTGGCATCCCTTAGGGTTTGATATGACTATAGGATATTTTATTTGTGAGTTAAGGAAGGCTGTCTTTATATCAAATTGTGTTATATTTAGACCGTATTTATTTGTAATGGATAGTATCCATCTTATTAGCCAATATTGGATTACCGGGGCATATGTTTCAGTTAGAGAGTAGTGAGTAAGATCTTTAAAACCCCTCGCAACCAATCTAGCCTTCAGTATATGAACGCCTTGGTTGTTGGGTTTCATGGTGAAACACCACTTTGTATCTACTAACCTCACATTTTTCTCCTTTGGGACGACTTTCCACACGCCCATATCAGATAATGACTTCAGCTCCTCTGTAATGGCTTGTTGCCATTCTTCCTTAAAAGGATTGTTTTCGACATCCTCCCATTTTTGAGGGATGTAGTCCTCAATGTAATTTTTATATCTTGATTTAAATAAGTTTAAAATTACATGAGTTTCTATTATATTATTATTATCCTGTATTTTTTCATTATTATTATTTATATTATCTATTTGTTTTATGTTTCTCGTTTCATCGAATCTGACATCGCATGTAACATGCAATTTGTCTATTAATGGGTCCCTTATGCAGTACCCACTGTTGGTATACCCTAAGAATATTCCTTTATCAAATCTTTGGGTTAGTTTCGGGTGTTCACTGTTGGCTCTTTTTCTTTTATTTCTCGTGGCTTGTTGCTGACGGACCTCTATGGGGATATGCATGTGAGCGAAAGACCCAAAAACTCTCATGTTGGATAAGTTTGGCTTTGCACCCTAAAACATTTCAAAATGGGTCTTATGGTCTTTGTTAGCCCTAGTTGGGCTTCTGTTTATTACATAAACAGCCATCAGAACAGCCAATGACCAAAAACTGAAGTCCAAATTGGAGTCAAACAACATAGCCCTTGTCCTTGCCATAATTGTTTGATTCTGCCTTTCGGCCATCGCATTCAACTCTGGTGAATATGGAACAACTGGCTCGAGGTTTACGACGTTGTCCTCACAAAATGTCTTCATATTCGAGTCAAGATATTCCCTAGCATTGTCACATCTTAAAGTGGCTATTGGGTGATCCAGGAATTTTGACTTTAATTTCATATATAATTTTTTAAACTCCTCGAAAACCATTGATTTTTTCTCAATAGTGAAGATAAAAGTGTATTTTGTGGTATGGTCCACGAATATCAAAGATACTTTTCACCATATATGCCTGGTGAGAAGGGGCCCATTGTATCCGATGAAACGAGCTCAAGTTTTCTTTCTGGCCGTGTGCGAGTTCCATTGTGCCCTAATCTTCTAGAATTGGCTTTCACACATACCTCACACAGACTGAACTCGTCATCACAAAACGTAATTCCATTTGGAATGCCTCTTGAGACCTTTGTCAAGAACTTTAAATTTTTTCCTGATAAGTGTCCCAGTCTCCTATGCCATATCGTTTTTTTATCTATCTTTAATTTTTCTATATTCTCGTTGACTTCTTGATCATCATTTATTATGTCAATATTATTTATTGTATTGTTATTAGTGTTTATACCTACATCCTCATTCATTTCACTTCCACCTTCATTCATTTCATTATTTTGTGGATCATTATTATCATGTTCGTCATTAGGGTTTATTATAATATTATTATCTACATTATTATTAATTGTGTTTTTTTGTGTATTATTATTAATATTCTCTCCATTCTCTTCATTTTCCTCCTGACTTTCCTCGATAATTTCTTCTTCTACCTCATATTCCATCCATTCATCTTGGGAATTTATATTAGGCATACATGCCAATTTATTTGATTCGTTATTATAAGGACATATTCTATTTAATTCGTCTTCATTTTCTATAATATTAACGGTGGACTCTGGTACAATTTTGTACTTCACCATGTATACGCCTCTTATTTTTGGGGCCGAAAAAATTACTTCATCCGTCACACAGATGTATATGTGCGCTGCAGAGAAATTTTGATCTATGCCTAGCACCCTGTTTTCTGTTATTTTAATCCCTGACATTAGATCTACGTTTAGAGACGGTACATAATGTACATTTTTTAATCTTATTACTTTTTTATTTCTCTTTGAATTTTCCACTCTGATAAACATAGTACCTATATGTGTGGCAATTAGTAAGGTGTCTTGAATGGCACATTCCAGCTCGATAGTTTCTAGCATTATTGGGTTGGACAGTTTAGACAAATCTGATATTACGTGAGCAACAGCTCCACCATCTAACATTATTCTTTTAGTAAGAGGGACATAATCTGAGTCTGACTCTTGTTTCGTGTCTTTAGATGTGATCAAGTTTATTAATTTATTATTATTTGTGTTTTTTTTTCCCGCTTCATGACCCTTATATCTAATCATCATGGACCATTGAACATCAATTTCCTTTTTATTTTTATTATTATTATTTGGATTGTTTCGTCCGTATCTAGTGTTTTGTGCAGGACCATCTAATTTATCTTGGGGTTTTGCACCCTCTATTTGACGGACATACCTTGGCTATGTGCCCTTTGCCATGGCACTTAAAACATACTAAAATATTCGAATTTGGCAAATTATTTTGGTTTTGGTTATTGTTATATTTTTTATATTCATAATTATTATTATTATTCTGAGACATTTCTGACTTTTGATTATTATTATATGTCATTTTCCCCTGATTTACATTTTGACTATGGTTTTGATTTCTATTTGCGTAATTATATCTATTGTAATTTCCTCCATATTGAAATCTCTGATTCTTATTATTTTGGTTGAAATTACGAAATTTATTATTATTATATCTTGACTTTTTCTCGTCATACAACCTATCTGACCTTTATATCAACATGGGGGTGGAGTGTTTCAATTGTTTTTTGATCCTGACTTAAAGTATTGAACTCCAGCCTTGTCATGTCATAGTCCATGTTCAATTATATTAAAAGTTGTTCTATCTCCTCCTGTTTATCTAAAGTTTTACACAGTCCCTTATTTTTTGGGCTGATCTCGAAAACACATCTAAATAACTTCTCATATTGCCATCACTATTAAATTTTAATCTTTGAAAGACCTGCTTCGCGTTAATATATGTAACCTGCGTGCAGCTTTTATACCTTTCATCTAAAACTTTTAGTATTTGATTTATTGTTTTTAGGTCTTTTACTCTTTCAATTAATTCGTTGTTTAAGCCCTGATAGATGAGAGCCTTTCCCTTTTCTTAACTCCAGTCTCAAAAATAGCACTTTGGTCTCAACATCGTGCATAATTGGATATAATCCCTCTGCATAAAGTGTTGAGACCATCGTGGTCCTCCAGGCATCATAATTCCTTCCATCGAATACCTTTTTTGTGTCAAATCGTGACATTTTATTATTAACTTTGGGATGTTTAAGAATTTAAATCCTACCTCAGAAACACGAGAACTTAATTCTAGAGGGTAACACAGTCTCAACCGCTCGATAAGGAATGCAAATTAAATACTCTATAATATAACATTCAATAATTAATTAATATTTTAAACTAAATCTCACTAAATATGTGTTGCCGACGATAAGGTGATCTCTCCACCGTTGTTTCTACTTCTTGAGTGATCGAATTACTCTGACTTTATCGCCAAAAATGTTTGAAATCGAATTGTTTAAAGCTTTAAGTATTGCTTCAGAACACAGATGATTCTGTTAAACACGTTAAAATGTGAATTAATATTCAGTGCAAAAATTATTCAACAAAAATATGGAAGAGATTACTGCTGAAAAGGAAATAATCTGTTAGCTTTCATCAATTGAAAAAATCTTTTATTGTATGTGAACAGGAAAAAATCTGTTACTAATGTCAATGTTCATAAATGTAAGTTTTCTATTGTTGGATTCGATGAAACTCATCCAACAAAGATTTCCTTTTTCTACAATTCTCGACCAACAAGATAAAGTTTGAAAGGCTATTAACACCACCTTTCAAGTTTCGATTTTACTTGAAATTTGGTTGAGAATTTACATGAAAATATACCAAAATTTAACTTTGTGTTACCAAAATTTTGATTTTTTTTAGTTAATTTGGAGCAAAATCACATGAATTAATGATTAATTAATCTAAACTTTTTACTTATCTTTTATTTTTTCGTTCGCTTTTCGTAGTTTTCCGATGTTTTTCTGCTGCTTTCTTGCCCAGATGACACCAAACTCTGACGATTTTACTCTGCAACTTTTGAATTTTTGATTTTCTTACTCTGTTTTATTCTCCGGAACACAGCATGAACAATTGCCAACCATTTTTGATTGTATGCACTGGTCTACCAAACCACAAAATCCTCTCGTATCTTATCTGCTTTCTCCAGACCCTTGACTTCGACATTTTCACAGGCGCCCAAGAATTTACCGTTGTTTTCATTAAATTTCACTTTTCTTTATTGATTTACTTGAATTAAAACTTTTAACTTTTTCAGAATAGTTACTTTAATCACTGAACCGAACTTTTTGTTCACAAATTTTGCATTTTTCCTACCACTATGCGTGGAGGTATCACAGGGGACTAAGCCTTTTCACTTTGCGTGAAACACGAACTTTTAATTTTTAACTAATTACACAATTATCACATTTTAATTATCGCACTTATTTTTCCGATCCGCAGCTCTGCTAACATATTGAGGTGAGTTCTGATCACTTCACATGGAAAAGATAAGGACGGACTTCCATCTTAGAAAAACGATTTATTAACAACGTTAGTACAACGACTGACAAACGGAGAACATTCTCCGTCGAGCAGTGGCGGGAAGAATATTTTGTTGGCGATCAGTGTCGCCACATGTAAAACAAATAAATGTAATATACATGTTACATACAGTGTTAGTCAATATAATGTTATGTGTTTGTGAGGGAGTGAGGGAATCGTATCCCAACAAAAATTAATGAAATTTTAATGCAGTTTTTATAATAAGGATAATGCTGCCGACGCCACCTGTTTTCCTTTTTAAAAATCTGACTGCAAAAAAAAATTGGCACTACATTTGTTGATAAACACTGATGTACAAATTACCCCATTCCGGAGAAGAATCTGTTTATTCTGATTGATTGTTGTCGATTGATATGGGGTAATTTGTACGCCAGTGTACACATGCTCAGTGTAGATTATTAACAACAGTCGATCCCTTCAACCATATATATAATGGACTGCGCATACTGATAAAATTAATATTGGCTTATATGAAGACACCATGAAGGCGTACATTTCATTCAAAAGTTCCCTTTTTTCAGGATTTATTATATATCATACATCAATTGATTAAATAATTTTGAGGAATTTGCATTGTCATTTTACCAAACAAAAGTGTTTTTAAAATTAAATAGTGTCATTTATTCCTATTTAATATTCGTAGGTGAATTCTCCTCGATTCGTCGCTGAATCCTAATTAATTTAACAGTGATGAATTGAAAAGAATTCGTAGATGAATTCTATGAAAAGTGTTGTAACGGAAATCCCACTACAACTCACTCATCATCATCATCATCAATTCAATAAATATACATATATATGTCATACATTCCACTTCCTTCACAAACACTTCGTCATTATACATTTTATTATATTTTATTCTTGCATGATGATGTGAGGCGTACAGAATGAGGATCGAAAGAACTTGAGACTTCTGATATTATGGAGGTTTATTACACGAGTGATTAATACATTACAAACAAAATATGAAATGGCGAAGCAACAGCAATATCGTATCGAGAGTAGTAGGGGAAAGCACTTCGTGGTGAGAGTGTACGTAAGACATATATATATAGTGATCGTGATGATGATGATGAAGAATGAGTGAAGGTGGGATTTCGTATCAACACCCCCCTGAAATTTTACCGATTGAGTTCTTCATCATCTTCGACGCTGAAAGTAAACGAATTATTATTGTTTCAAAAAAAATATTAAGTACAAAATGACATATGCGTAATAAAATAAATAAAATATTAACATCGTATTATTTAAACATTATTATGGTAACTTTGGGTTTCAAAAAAAAATTTTGCTGTGCTGTGCTTCGAAAATAAATAAAATAATAAAATAAACAAATATGGTAACATGCATAAAATATTCAATGATAATATATAATATATAAAAAATGGTATTATAAAAAAAAATATTATGATAATATAAAATTGGTAACATGCAAAATATTAATTTATTATAGGTAACGTGTAATTTAATTGTTATATCTTTCGATTAGAAAAAGATCGGAAAAGGAATTCGAAAAAGAAGAAAAAAAATATTCACGTATACATATGACATTAAAGAAAAAGAAAGAAAGAAAAAAAAATATAAAGGTATTTCCGAATACGAGTTCATTGAATTCAAAAGAACGTTACGTTTCGTATTTTATCTTAAACGTGTGACATGAAAAAGATTGTAGAATAATATTCATTGCATCGCTTATTATCTTTCGTCTGTTGCTATTGTATTTGAACTGGTGCTTATGATGTTTTATGATAAAGCAACGTTTTCGATTTATCTTAATTTGTGGTCATGTAATGGGTTTAATCTTTATTGTATTTATTGTTGGAGACTTTCTTTTCATTACTTCGTGTGGGAATATTACGTGTATTTCTCTCACGGTTGTTTGAAAATGTATAGGGTTTTTATTATGCGAATTGTAGGGTTTATTCTTGCTCGATTTTTCTGCTATTTTCTTTGTTAAAATTTTCGAGAGGTCGGGCATTTATCTGTTACAAGTATTTTCTGGTAAATGGTATTGTTAAGTACTAATTTTGCAGTAATTGAAGGTTAACTTTTAAGCATCTATTTTCATGTTACTACCTATATTTTTGACTTGGGACGACTTGTACTTTGAAATGGTAAATTTTGAAACATATTATGACTTTGAAATAAATGAATTATTTTTATATTGTATTATGTATAGATGTTCGTTTCATTTAATATTTCGACAATTATATTTTCGAATTTTGAACGATCCAATGATTTTGTCAAAATATCCGCTAATTGATTATCTGAGCTTACAGTTCTAAAAAATATTATTTTTTCCTCAAATGCCTCCAAAATTGAGTAGCACTTTATCATTAGGGCTCTCAACTTTTTCTGACTACCCCCCGAACATATTTTTTGTGTTGAAATATTATCTTCCATTACATCCACACTTAATTTTTCCCCTAGAATTTCGTAATTCATATATTGTATTACTTTTATGGTATCTAGTGCGTCATAGACTGCAATTATTTCGGCTGCTGTACTTGATGATGCATGAATGGTTTGCTTACCGCAATTCCACTCCACCAAGTCTCCATAAGAAAATACCATAAATCCAGTTATGGACTTCCCTTTTCCCAAATTATTTATATCTATGTTATGTTCATCGACCTGGGGTGCATACGAGGCATCAATATAGGCCTGTATACCATCCCCTTTCGATCTATATATTATATTATAATTTTTCGTAGTATTAATATATCTGAAAATTCTTTTTACATAATTTTTCAGAGTGTTATTAGAATTATTTTGAAAGAGGGATAAAAAATTTACCGGGAACAATATGTCCGGTCTTGTAAGTCTCGCTAAGTATAGTAGTCCACCTATCATTGACCTATATTCTGTGTCATCTATGCCATTTTCAATTTTATCTAATTTTAACCCTGTTTCCATTGGAGTATTCGTATTTTTTAACTCCGAAATTCCAAATTTCTTTAACATTTTGTCTATATGCTTGTATTGGGAAAGTATTATTGTGTTATTTTCTATGTTTCTAGTTATTTCTAAGCCCACAAAAAATCTCGGGTTATTTATTATAGTGATCGTAAAATCTTTTTGTAGCTCCTCATTTATTTTTGTAATTGATGACTGTGAGTTTGATGCAATCAATATGTCATCCACATAAGTTAAAAAATATATTTTTTCATCATTATTAATTATAGTGTATAAACATCTATCACTTTTGGTCTTAGTAAAGCCCATCTCCCTTACCTTTGTATCCAACAGGTCATACCATGACTTACTGGATGTCTTTAATCCATAAATAGACTTTTTTAATTCTAACACCTGATTTGTGTTGATATTTACACCTTCAGGTTTCCTTACAAAAATGGGTTTAATAATCGGTGAATTTAGGTACGCAGTTTTCACATCATACTGCACCATAATTAATTTTTCTTTATTTATTATAGATAGCAATGATCTTATCGTTCCTACTGATGCCACCGGGCCATGGGTTTCAGCAATATTATATTCGGTTCTATCCTTAAAACCTCTTGCTACAAGTCTTGCCTTTGGTTTTGGATTTCCAAATTCATCAAATTTAATTGTGAAAATCCATCTTGTGTCTATAAGTTTTTGGCGATCGTAGTCGACTATTTCCCACACATTCATATCATCGAGAGAATTAAATTCATCATTTATGGCCCTGATCCAATCATCTCTAAAAGGGTTCAATTCTATTTCAGAATAATTTTTCGGAATATTATCCTCTATATATATTTTATTATACCTTACATTTACATTCATGACTATAGGGTTAATTATCCCCAAATCATACTCGTAATCTGCTGACTTTATCATTAATGGTTTATTATTTATTAATAATGATTTAATATTTTGGGTTTCGTCTACCTTAACATCACATGAATTATACGATTTTGTATTATAGGGGTCTTTAAGACAGTATCCCGTATTTGTATAACCCATCATTATACTTTTTTCTGCTCTGTGTGCTAACTTCGGGTCGATTTTGTTTTTCAGTTTTGCTTTGGCTTTTGTGGCATTTTGTTTTCTGACTTCTACGGGAATATGTCTGTAAGTCAATGCTCCAAAGACTTTAAGGTTTTTAAGATTTGGTTTTATCCCATAAAATAGTTCGTAGGGTGTTTTATAACCCTCATTTGCCTTTGTGGGCGATCTATTAATTAAATATGCAGCTGTTACCACAGCATAGGACCAATACTTTATATCAAGGTTGGCATCAATTAACATGGCCCGTACTCTCCTCATTAAAGTTTGATTTTGCCTCTCGGCAACACCATTTAATTCTGGAGAATACGGCACCACATAATCCATTGCTATGCCAACCTCATTGCAATAATTTAATATTTTTATATCAGTATATTCCTTGGCATTATCACACCTAATAGTCCCTATGGGATATTCTGGAAATTTATTTCTCATAGATACTATAATATTTTTAAATTCATTTGTGACTTGACTTTTGCTAACTATGGGCATGACAAACGTATACTTCGAAAAGTGATCTATAAAGGTTAAGATATATTTCTGATTTGCCACTGAGGGCGTAAACGGACCCATAATATCTGAGGATGCCATTTCCAGTTTTCGAGTTGGCTTAGTTCTAACACCATTATGACCCAATCTCGAATTATTTGCGATACAGCATATTTGACAATTCAAAAAATCCTCATCCCTAAAATTTATATTGTCGGGAATGCCAACTGCTAGAGTCTTCAACTTTTGCAGATATCTGGCATTTAAATGTCCTAGTCTCCTATGTATTGTTAATTTTTTATTAATATTATTATTTATTTGTGAGTTATGGGGTGTTCCCTCAATTTCATTATTATCATCTCTTATTTCTTCTTCCTCACCCCCCTCAGGTGATTCATTATTATTGTCATCTTCCTGAATTTCTAACTCTACGGTAAAATCATCCCATTCATCATCTATATTTTGAGTAAGGGGGCACATATTATATTATTTTCATTATTATCAGTATTGTTATTAGTGTTTTTATTATTATTTTCGATATTATAATATATATAAAAGATTCCTTCTTCTTTTTTCGCAGTCATTATTATTTCAGCATTTTCAATAAAATATATATTAGCAATATTCTTCTGTTGATCAATATTGATCGTACCTGTGTTTGTAATTTTTATGGCTGAAATAATATCTAGGTTTAAATCCGGCACATAATGAACATCATTTAACTCTATCAATGATTGAACTTTGTTATAGTTTTCGACTTTGATCACCATTCTCCCTGTATGAGTAGCATATAAAAAAGTATTTTTACCCGCACATTGCAATTTGATTGGAGTTACAAATTTTTTAACATCGACTAATTTTCCCAAGTCGGATGTCAAATGCACCTCCGCAGCTCCATCCAAAATTGCTCTGTGATTTAATATACATAATTTTTATTTTTATTATCTTTATTATTATTTGTTAATTCGTTCAACAACCACTCATTATTATTTCCATTGAACTTTTTTACCATACAAGACATCTTCACCTGCTGTTCCGAATTCTCCTTTTTATTAGAGTTCGGTTGAGTTATATTAGCTTTTGGGGGATAAGTTCCCTGATTATTATTAGAATTATTATTATTATTATTTTCTCGTGGATTATTGTTATTGCAATTTTGCGCTATATGGCCAAATTGCCCACACTTGTAACATTTTGGATTATTATTTTGATAATAATTTCTATTATTACCTCTATAGTTGTTGCCTCTATAATTATTACCTCTATAATTCGAGTTACCTCTGTAACCATTTCCTCTATAATTTCCATTATTATTATTCCCATTACTATTCAAATTATTATTTTGGTTCTGGTTTGATTCATTATTATTACCATTACCATTATTGTTATTTCTATTATTATTTGCATAACTATTACGATTATTACCATTTCCTCTAAAATTATTTCCTCTAAAATTATTATATCTTCCCCTATAATTATTCCTATTATAATTATTATTATTATGTTTATAATTATTATTTATTTGGTTATTATTACCATTTTGTTTTTTCAAAGTTTGATCCCTGAATTTTTGGTCAGAGTCTTCTCTTAATATTCTTTTGAAATTATCTAAATTTTTTTCGTTTGAAGGTAAATTTTCATATTGAATTTTCGCAATTGCTTGTTCATAGCATAAGGCTAACTGCAAATTCTCCAATTCCTCCGATTCAGTAACTTCTTTACCGCTATCTCTTACGTCGGTTACTAGTTCATCCCATTTTTTCAAGAAACCTTTCATATTTCCTCCAGGCTGAAATCTAAATTCCATCCATTTTGCTTTCGCCATATTAGCTGTGACGGAAGTTTTCGTACCATAAATATTATCCAGTTTTTTTAACATTAATATCGCTGTATTACAGTCTTTTATCTGTTTTGTTATTTCATTTGACACTCTTTCCAATATAAAGGCTTTTGCATTGTCTTGCATTTTGCAATAACTTATCATATCTTTTTCGGGACGGAAATTTAAATCATATATATGATCTATATATAATTGTAGGAATTCATGTTCCCCGAAAATATCATAATATCCGGCTCCCCTAATAGCCGAAATGATCATCCTGCGCCAGTCCAAGTAATACTTTCCATTAAACACTTTTCCTAATGGCGCCTGTATAGGTTTAATTTCGTTTTGAGATGCCATATTTTCTTTAATTTTTCGAAAACCTAACACACTTTTTTCTATATTAATAACAGCTATGTATTTTTTACTTTCTATAGATTCTTTTTCAATTTTCTTAATTATATTTTCTTTTTCGCTATTTTCAACTTTATTTCTTTCGATATCCTCCAGTTTTTATTGTTATTTATTAATTAAAAAATCTATTCATAAATTTTTCTTTTGATTTTTCTGAACTATAAATTCTACTTGAAAAATAATTTACTGAGGATTCTGAAATTTTAATATATTTTAAACTACTAATATTTTCTATTCTTCCGGATATATCCACTACAAAGGACTCCAATATTATTTCTCCTGTGAAATATGTGACGTAGGGTAAATTGTAAGTTTCAATTTTTATGTCTATGACTTTCTCACCTTCAAATTTATTAATTAATTCTTTCAGTTCCTCCTTTTCAATGTTATATTCACCTAATTTTCCTTCGCACAAACTTATTATAGGGGGCATAAAAAATTTTGACTATTATTCAATTTTCCTTTTTATACTCAGTTCAAAAAAAAATAGTTACGCAAACACGAAAAATAACCAGCTTCAATGAATATTACCTTTACAAAACACAAAAAAAAAATGAAAAATATTGTACTTTACTATTTCTGTTGCGCCGACGAATAATTCCAGTTTTCTGCACTCTGCTGTCTACCGTTGTACTGCCTGCTTAAATTTGGTTTGGAGTTGGCCGAAAAGTTGGGTCCTCGATGTGTGGATCTACGATGAGTCCTCGACGACGGGAGCAGGTTTCCTTAGGCTGTTCACTCGATCTCTTTGGCGGTCCTTCTTGGATTTAGCGTTCAATGACTTCCAGGTTCGGCCGTTATTAAGTCGGGAACTTCAGCTTCAAATTTATGATTTAATTTTGAATTTTTCAAAAATTAAAAATGAATTATATTTCGAGTTTAAACTTCTCAAAAAAATCACGGTAACTATTTCGTGTATTATTCAACAGAAAACATGAAAAGATTTTCGCGCAACAGTAAATAAATTCAAAAAAAAATTATTTCATTAGTTTAGATTTCTAAGTCTCTCCTCATAGTTCTACCGCAGCGATGGCTACCATGATGTGAGGCGTACAGAATGAGGATCGAAAGAACTTGAGACTTCTGATATTATGGAGGTTTATTACACGAGTGATTAATACATTACAAACAAAATATGAAATGGCGAAGCAACAGCAATATCGTATCAAGAGTAGTAGGGGAAAGCACTTCGTGGTGAGAGTGTACGTATGACATATATATATAGAGATTGTGATGATGATGATGAAGAATGAGTGAAGGTGGGATTTCGTATCAACAATATTCATTGTCATCTCTGCAAATTCAGGTTTTGAATAAACAGAGATCTGAATATAAATCATAAACATGATTTCACACGTTGAGTTGATATTAGTTTATCACATTTCGGAACACACTTATTCAACAAGTACTGAACAAAATTGAACAGAATTTTTCTCGAACAACTTGAAAGATCGAAAAATATACGAATCGGAATCTGTTAATAAAATATATGTCGATAAAATTCTTTTTCCTTTCGAACATATATCGAAACACATATTGTAATCTAGTCATTATTTATTATTAATATATTTTATGTAATTCATTTTATTTAATTTTTGTTGTTTGGGAAATGAAAGTAATAATAATATGGTAATTCAAAATTTTTGTACTCGCGCTAAATCATGTTCGCTCGTTTCGTTGGTCTGTGGGGGGGTGTTGTTCTACACTCCACCTACACTCGTTCCCTAACCGTTAGCGCTACTACTATCGATAACATAAACTAACACTTTCAGGTTGTGCAAACAAACACGACTTTTTTCGTCTGTTCACCCGAGAACGCTGAAACTCGTTTCCCACTCAAACTGTAATCTCGTAATGGAGGGAGATCGTTCATCTTCCTCAAACTTATATTTTGTACTTCCGTTTATTGCATTAAAGTATCTCTAACTAACTCATTCCTTTCTTTGGATTTCAACCTCACTTCAAAATTTTTTAGACTACCAGCATGAAGCCATGAAGCCATGAAGCCATGAGGCCATGAAGCTATGAAGCTTGTGTAATTGTGTATATGTTTGGTTGATTTGATGGCTGTCGATATGCTGATGGTTCGCAGGTTCGGTAAAATTAAAATTAAGTTGATTTAATTAGCCACAACAGCATTTAATTAATAATTTTCACCGATGAATTTCTTAATTTTTGTCGCATAATATCAACCATGATCGAAAAGGATCAAATTGTCAATAGTTTCGGTGAAATTGGGATGGACGTTGACGATGCTGTCCACAAATGTAAGTATCGTCATGGATATTATTTTTTCTTCCTTTGTTGGTACACTAATAACACCTCTAATTACATCAGGTATACAGTTATGTACCCGCTACGAGCTTAACGAAACGGATATTGTGGATGAATGGATGGCATTCAGTTTCATGTAATGTGTGCAGGAAAGTATGCTTTGAAGCACTAGCGTTGATAGAAATAAAAGTTGTAACGAAAAACCGATTGTGAAAGTTTCAAGGAATGTTGGAAAATATTCACTAATTGAAAATTTCGCTGGCGAATTGTATCCTTTTTCTATACCTTTTGTTTATCGTAATATCTTTATCTTATTATCTTCATTAATTAATGTATTTCATGTATTTTAATTCTTCGACGTACTCAGAATGGATGTCGCTGTTCCTAATCATTATCACACTAATCAGACTAATTGTAATGACGTAAGCAATGACGCGCCCCGGTTTTTCTGCTTTGTGTGGTTAATCGATTAGGTAATTCGAAAAATCTTTGTTATACACGTTATTATCAGCTAGCTTGTTGATATATTGTCATTATAATTAGCTTTTTTCCAGAATTATTGTAAGTCGCGCCTTTTCAACTATCTTATAGCGTTCATTTTGTGCTTACGATTGTCGTTGAGTGTGCCTTTAGTGCGCATTGTTCATCGTTGTGACTAGATCCACACTCAACAATAACGTGGTTCTCTAGAAATGGAAACTTGTGATTGCTATGTTGTGTCTATTTAGTATATTTTATAATTGCTCATCAGTTATTACGCTCTACAGTATCTACACCTGTTCATTTGTTCATTGATAATTAATCGTGTATAGTCCAGTGAATTCGGAGAAAGTTCCAAAACACCTGTTGGCAACAGATTCAAAGATACGCGCTCCAAATATGCTGTTCACAGTCCCAGATCTTTGTTCTCACCCTCAAGTTACTCTCCTATTTCGTTAGTACTGTTTTATCGAAATATCTTAGATTTCAGACAAGACAAGTGCAGTTTCAGTTTTTGTTCGAAGTAAGAAATACGACGAACGAACCAATGCCGGCGAAGTAGTCTTTCGTTTTGGTGGTAATGATAGCGAGTTGAAAGTTTGGAAAACGAGTTAGTTCCATTCGCTAAATGTTAATATCGCCGATGAATTTAATTCCATTCCAACGAGTATCACCTTCATATTTGAAACTATCACTGAAAAAATACAAGCATGTTAGAAGTACGCTGATTTCATTAGTGTGGATATCTTCAATAACAACAACATCGAGTATTCTGACCAAGTTAATTACGACTCTGTTATTGTAAGTGTGCTTCGTGTACTTCTCATAGGTACCTACTCGTTATTTGTTTTCATTATCGATGAATCGATTAGCAAACAGTCGGCTCGATGAAAAAATTGACTGATATAACGTCAGCACACCTTGAAAAATGAGCGCCGTGATATGATATAGGTACTTTCGA
Organism: Ericerus pela; assembly: GCA_011428145.1. NCBI lineage: Eukaryota > Metazoa > Arthropoda > Insecta > Hemiptera > Coccidae > Ericerus > Ericerus pela. Next base: position 523,080 of record WOFM01000532.1, read on the forward strand.
AATTTAATAAAAGTGATGATGTTCGCTTATTCGTTTTCGCCTGAGGAAGCCCACAGATCATTCATATTGAACGTCGACGTAGTTCTTAATCTACATCAATAATTTACCTTCCAAAAATATTTGCTTCAATATATTCCGCAGAAAATGAGTTCAGACTTCGAACTGGTGGTTGTGAAAGAATGATCTAATAAAAGAAAAATGAAAAATTCTAAGTCTGAAAGAAATAAATATGCCTCAAATAAATCGACGATCAGGAGGTGCATTGGTGGTTCTAATCGCCAAATTTTGAAAGTTTTCCCCTTATACGTCCATTATTACTTCTTATTTCGGTTGCTAGTTACTTATCATACTAGTTTATCTTTAGTGTTAGTTTGAGAATGCTAAGGAATGGATAAAGTAATAATTTTATTTAAATTAACCGTAGTTTGGTAAATTATTTTTTTCAAAGAAGTACGCTCGGCCTTTTCATCTTGTAATTTTTCAGTCGTATTATGCTGCTCTATACCTCGTTACTTTTGAATTGAAAACGCTGATCTTTTTCATCTTTTTAATCACAGGAAAGCGCCAGTTACGCTGATAGAATCATTTGTGATGGAAACGACAAATTAAATTCTAGTTCTGTGCTATTGGACCACTGCTTGCGTAAGAAAGTTGGCGAAAATATAAAATTACAACTCCGTAGTATACCTGATTTCTCGATTTTCTCCAATCTGGTGGTCGTTGTCAAAGGGAAAGTAGAAGATCGAATTGTCGCCGAAAGCATATGTACAGTTTTTGGTCACTTTGAAAAATTGATTTTTTTGCCATTAACGATGTTTTATATTACCTTACACTGACGAAATATATTAATAGAATATACCTACTGGTCCGCAGCTTCGATAATGTGTATAGCTAGTAAACTTGAAATTACCAAGTCATAAGCAGCTAACGTCCATCCGTTGATAAATGTTCGCAAAAAAAAAATTTGTAAATTTTTATGACCATTTTCGGTAGTTAGGTCATGAATCCTGAAAAATTAAGTAAAGGTCAAGTTGGTGGAAATTTTGCTGGAATTGAAGTCCGCTCAACATTAGAAAGTAAAACTTGGTCTCCGGAAAGTCACGTTTCTGTTCAAACTGTGAAAATATAAAAAAAATTATTTTTCTTCGCCCCGAATTATTCTAAACGCGTTGACTAAAACCAAATTATGTTACTTAGTTTTTTTTGTGTTTTACGTTTGGTTTCAGTATTTTTCGTTGTATTTTCCGATTTACTTGTGAAATTATTTCATCTTGTTTGGCTGAAATGTGGCTAATTTTCAAAATCTAATCTTTGTAACATCTCGTTTTTTTGAAACGCTTCAACAAGAAGTATTCCGGTACGCTGTAAAAGATTTGAGTAGTCTTACGTAGAAAAAGAAAGGTAAAATTCGTCGTAAAATACTGCGTTTCCTGTTGCGTGCGGTTTATTGTTGAAACTTAGATTTTGTACGGGTGAAACGCAAGAAAAGAAGTGTTTTTGTTATTTGAAATCGCTACTTTTATTCGTTTTTCACTTATATATTTGAAAAAATTTCCTGATTTCTGTAATTGACAATGATTCTGGAGAGAATTTGCTTCAGGATGAAAATCATATGGCGAGCCAGATGTCATCGTGTGCTGTTTAAAATATACTGAATTGTGACTTAAGGATTAAAGATAGTATTACCACTCAAATCGGTCCCTTGTACTTACTCATTCATTGCCATTAAATTACAACGGTTTGGCCCGAATAACGAAAAAATCTTGTTTGGAGGTAGTATTAACGTTCGCAAAAAATAAGTGACTTTCTTCAGCATTTAGTAACTCCGTCGCTCCAGAATCAAGAATGAAATTTAAACGTAAATCGAAATATTCGTGACTTGCATACTGTTGCGAAACGCTGAGCTTCTTGTGAACCTATGAGAGAAGTATAGGAAGTAAATTTTGAATGCCCAGTCTGTATCGATGAAATTGGGTGTCAATTGAAACAGCCGATACGCACCGATTCTGTTATTCACTGCGACTATTTTTTTAGAACAGGTATATCGTTCGATGAAAAATCCACGCTTTGCAAAGATTGAAGAGAAACGAGCGATGGTAAAGTAGGCTACATTTTGCATCTGATGAGATTGCAGCATGTGATTATGAACATTTGAAATTTAGAGTTTATTCAGTGTTTTCTGCAACTTCTTTCGGTGTATTTTACTACTTGACAAGTATTTTTTTATTTTGGTTTCTTTATCGGTTTCAGGCAGGATCATCGCCGAAAAGCAGTTAATTGACAATTATTCTTTTGGATGAAAATCTCGACAGTTGATAAATTACGTTTGACGCTGTCATTTGTTCTACACCCTGCCCCTCGAAATGTTAATTCCAAGAAGAGAAGCAAACTTGAAGGAAAAGAAAGATAATTATTTAATAATCTGCTTCATCAATCTAGTGTGTTCTACCTATTCATTTTCAAATAGTTAGTCGTCTCTAAACATTAAGTTCAATAATTAAATTTTTGAAAGAAAAATGAAACCGACTGCGTTTAGGAACATGAAACATAATAAAACTAAAATGTTGAAAACAAGTTTTCTAGGTTTTGTAATAGTAATTTTTTATAAAATTGATTTAAAACTAATGCAGTTGCTGACACAAATAACTTTTGGTATTAATATGAAGATCAATACTGCATTGAAAAAAATAGGTGAGTGGAGAGTTTTCAACAGATTCGGTATATAAGTAATTTAAACATTCTTAACAATTGGTACCCCAATGTTTTAAATAGATGTAATAATATGTATTAGAATATTGTCAAATTTATGTTAAATTTACCACAAATTGCGTCAGAGAAATATGTAATAAAATAAAATTAATTGCTTCATTTAAAATTTTGCATTTTACATATATATACACATATAATATGTATGTATGTATGTACGTATGTAACTTGAAAGATATTTGTGCCAGCAACTGCGTTAATTGTAAATCAATTTTATAAAAAATTACTATTACAAAACATAGAAAACTTTTTCAACATTTTAATTCTATTATGTTTTATGTTCCTAAACCAGTCGGTTTCATTTTTTTTTCAAAAATTAATTATTTCTCAATTTTTCTGCAGCAAATATTTTTCAGTGCAAATCTTTAATATCTGCCCATGTTTCTCTCGTTGCTTCAATCCTCCACAATTTTTCTTTACCTTCATAGTTTCTGATAATGATAAAATACCTAATACAAAAAATTCAAGTGACGGGTGCTTGGTCGTGTTGCAATATTTATGTAACAGCAAATTTCATTTCCAGCCTATTGTTTTTTCTTAATTCATACCTATTTTTTTATTGGTCAATAGGGAACTTTGAATTTTTTTTTAAATTTTGGTATTGGTCAATGAGTAAATTTCAATCTTTTAATCAAATATTAAGAAAACTAATTAGATCTTTAAAATTGATTTGAACTATAAAATGTTAATAAAGAGAATGTGAAAAAAGGGGTAAATGCTTTTTTTTTTTTCAGTTATTTTCATATCTATCTGATATTCTCTAAATCAATGATTCTTGTTGAAAGCAAAAGTTAGATCTCACCTCAGTTTTTCTTGTATTTTTGTGTATTTATTCAGCACTTTTGCATCAATTTGGTAAGTAAAATACCTCCTCACACAATCCATTATAATATAGACCTTGAACACAAAAATAAAAATCTGACTGATACCTATGATGGGATATGAAATAATTATATATAAGTGATCAATTTACAACCATAAGTGAGCCAATCACGGTTCATTTTTCAGTACACCTTCCTGATTGGTTGGTTTAAGGGAATTCTGGAAACATGGTATTTTCATTTTTTCTTATAATTATTATTTTGAAGCTGATATATCAACGGACTTTAAATGAGCCAATCACAGTTTGTTTTCCAACATATGCCTTCCTGATATTATTTTCATTATAACTATTATTCAGCAGATATTAGCAGACTTTAAATGAGCCAATCCTACATAATACATACTCGTGCTAATGTATTACTGGGAGAAGTGGTAACATTTGAAATATGTATATAATTATAAGAACTTTTGGGAGACCAATCAGTATGTGTTATTTCCTTATATGTTGACTCTTGGATTGTAATTGGTTATGTTACTTTTTGTGTTGAAAAAATCCCCAAATTTTGAATGAAAATTTTGGGTCTGGTATGGGGAATTTTTCAAATTACATTTACAAATGTCTGTTATTTTTTGTAACGATCAACTCACATTCAGTGGTTTCATCTGAAGAAATGAAGTTTGGACGTACAAACGTTCAATTCCACTCGACTAGGGAGCCTGAATTTCTTCAAAAATTACGACTAAAAGAAAACAATGAAAAACAATGATAAGAGAATAAGAAGTTCATTCATGGTAAAGAAGATAAAAGCACAATATGTACGAAAAATTTTAATTCAAACGGTTACCCCTATATCAGCACGTGCAGATGTATCCAAAATATAAACTTTAAAATAAATATATTAGAAACAAAATATGACGCGATCCGCACTGATTAAAATAAAAAGTAAATTGGAACATCAGTCAGTGAACTTTGTGGGATTCTGATTCATAAGAACTTCTAGCTTGCCTAATCAACTTCTTCTAATTCGAGCATGGATGCGGGGGTTGGATAATTTTATGTTTAGGTTTACCAGATATTTTTCAAACCAAAAGTGTGCAGTGGTATAATTGCTGCCAACCTTCAAAATAATTTTTCCTTGCTTCACTTGGATGTAAATTAAATTTCTTTGCATTTTTTAAATTTTTTATAAGATTTTTTTTTTCACTTTTGGTGTACGTACAACGGACATCTACACTATATAAAAGCTAGATACCTAACTTGCTGCCTTCAGTATGTTGAGCATTCATCTTAATGTAGTGTTGAGATGTTACGTCAATCCCCTGTCCTGTTGGCAAAAAAATTATGTACAATGCATTTCTCATGTAGAAAAGGCTATTTTCAAATAACTGCTGTATGTTTATTAAGTTGTGTTCTGATGACATATTTGTTATGGATTTTCTATCAGTCTTTAAAATTGAAACCAGGATACCAAAAATTATTGTTATATGGCAGAAAAATGAATTTTTTATAATTTTCTATGAGGTATTTTGAATTAATCATTAAAGGAGTGTGTATAAGTGTAATATAAATATGGGTACACTTGTGTGTATAAAGTAGCAATAGCTTTTGTTTACTTTGGTGTGATGTGGTAAGAGGAAGCGATGGTGAATAAAAACAGGCAAGTTAGATATCTGGGTTATATATAGTGCAGATATTTGTGGTAGGTACACTAGAGATGTTAAATATCGATTAAAAAATTCATCCATAACTATCGATAGTTTTGAGGAAGTTATCGATATGTTTGACATTTGTAGTTGTGAAAGACCAGAGACATATAGCTAAGGCTCTTTATTAGAGGGTGGGAAGAAATGAGCTGCCATCTTATATTATTTAATTTTATGTGAATTTTACATTGTTTATTATTACTACATGTATAATAGCACAAAATAGCAGTTCATCTCTATCACAACCTGCTAATAAAAAGCCTTAATATAACTCAAACTCTAAAGAGATCTTCACTGCCCCTTCGGCACTTTGTGGATCCCAAAAACTGGTTAGGACAATATTGTCATAAATTGCTAAATGATATATCGTCACACATGTATTTTGAGACGCTGAGTTCAAATTTTTGGTCCATTTTTGGGTAGAACTACCTCTTTAGCCAAGTGTGGACCCCAGAAAGGAGGTTGGATAGTGTTTCTCAAAATTATTGAATGATACATCGTTGTACATGGTTTTTGGGATGCTGAGTTCAAAGTTTTGGTCCATTTTAAGATTGAACCACCCATTATTTTCCCCTGTAAACTCGTAAAAGGTGGTTAAAATTTAAAATAATTATACATCACCAGACATGTATTTTAAGGGGCTGGTTTTATATTTGTGGTCCATTTTTAAGTTGTACCACTTGTTGGGGCTCCTGTGTCTGCAAAAAAGCGGTTAGGACTTTGACTATATAGTATTGGACCAGTTTAAAGAAAAATGATTTCTGATTAGACATACCAACGATAAATAGACAACCAGAGCATACCTTTTGATGTACCTTGCTTTGTGTTTACATACTCTATCCTTGAGAATTGAAGGGATGTCATTATCACATGTATTCTAAATTGGTGAACTCAGTCAAAATGTTTAAAATACGCGGAAGGTACACCAACGTTGCCTACTTTTTCGCCGCCATGTCTCGACATTGAAAAGTGTGTTATTCTTATGGAGCTTTATTGGTCCAGCACTGTAAAGTCAAAAGGTTAGGATAACATTTCCACATATTATTGTATAAAGGTTACCCAGATCTGATTTAAGAGATAAAACATACAAATTTTCAGTTCTTAATTCAAATATTTCGTGTCAAATTCAATGTCACCACGTATCTTTAATGGTAATTTATTTCTCAAAATCAACCATAATTCTTCAGCTAAAAGTAAACGGATAGTTGAATTAGTTGAATAAATCCGAAAATGCTCATTAATTTCATTTTTTCACCAAACAATATTACCAGCTGAATAAAACTGACGATGAAAATAATTTAGGCTTCTAAAGATCACTGGCTTTTTTTTTAACGACTAGGTATTGCAAAAGAGTAAAACAATAGTAGCTTAGACAGCTTTGAGTGTCATAAAAATGTGTTTTGGGCTAAAAATAACTACACTTTTAGTGCTATGGACAATCCATGAACGTATCTACATAAAGAGTTCCTCAGCCCAATTTTAAAATTCTATCAGTAGGTAAGTAAAATTGAAAATAATATGACCTAAATATTCGAGTATATTCTAACTCATTGCTGTAAAAAATTGATTCTGGTTCAGTCTCTTCTACCTTTTTTTCTTCGACCTTTTATCGAAAAATAAAAAAAATGTCTTGGAGCTCATCTCACGCCAAAGTCTATGACAATTTTTTTCAAAACTTAAAATTTAGGCCTATTTAGTCCAAGAAATTTTGATTAAAATTTTTGACATTTTCGAGTTGAACTTCGTTGAATTCTTCAGTAAGGAGACAAAATATTGCTCACGTCTTATTCCCTAGGTACAGTTATAGTAGCGTGAGAACCAAATATATAAATTGTTTTTACTAAACTTTACATGGAATAGACAACTTTTTGAATGAACTACAATACCTACATCATAAGTTATTTTGTTATCTTAAGATAAGTAGGTAGTCTAACGTTAGCACTATTTTTTTTTTTGTGAGTAAGCATACTTTCAAAAAATTTAGCCAATTTTTGAGAAACCATGCTGTTATTTATGGTTTCGAAGCTAAGCAAAATATCAATTTCATATTTGTTTATTCATTTGACATAATTATGATAACGTCTGCTGAAGCGAACAATTCGTTAATTTCTCCAAGTTTTTATTTTTTAAAGTAATTTTTGAAAAAAATCTACTTATTAAAATTGCCTGAGTATGCGGACCTAGGAATGGAAGTGGGTACGTTTTCCATTTCACGATCTTCTATTTTTTTAAATTCTTTTTTTTTTATGTACCTCCTTTCACGTTGAGTTCATTTCCAGAACGGTTACGAAATTTAAAACATATTCTGATTCATCTAAGGAAGAACCCAGTTGTGTTTGATCCGGATCGGGCGCCTAGTCCGTCAGGTAGGTCAGTGTATATGAATTTTTTACTGAACAGCGTGCAAGTGGCAATTTTCAATTGACAGGCCTGAAATTTGGTATATATGTAAGAATCACCCGTCACCTAGTCGTCTCCGTGTTCCTTCTTGTTTCCTCTCTTTCCATTTACTCGCTTTCTTATCTTTCACGTTCATTCCTATATCTCCGATATACCGACTTCGTTTATGTGTAACCATTTATTCACTCTCTATTCGAACCTATGTACGCTGACCTCGGTTCCCCCGTTTTCAGCTTCCTTCGTGCATACACGCTTTTGCCGGGTTCATTACTTTCTCGCTTATAATTCCTCTATACTAGCTTTACTTCGGAAACAATCTTCGTTTTGAATTCTTTGATTAAAATAAAGCATTCTTTCAACTCGTTCCCGACTTCGTTCTTGTAAGATCTTTCAGATCTTATATATATATGTGTGTGTTTTAGGTCAAGGACAATATCTACAAATTTTAGTGCGGATAAGTTTTGTGGTATGTGTGGTAGGAGCGATTTTTGTTACACTTTTGGCAGATTAATGGCTCTAAAAGAAGTAATTTTCAAGTTATAGTCACAAAATTTGATACAGTTATTGACTAGAAGTATATCTAACATGATTCCAAATTTCGTTTCTATTGATATTATGGTTCATTCCCTGGGGCTGTTGAAGGTGCTAATTTTTCATGTTATCTCGATGAAAGTTGCAATTCTCTTTCAATAATCACAAAATTTGGTACAAACAGTATCTCCCATAAAAGGACTAGACCTACCAATTTTGGTTTTCTTTGGCAATTTTTTACCATTTTATTGGCTATTCAGTGTAATTTTGCCTCTTTTACCCTTCTCATAATGAGTGAAAAATTCGTTTTCTAGGTTTTATTGAAAAAAATACAATTTTAACCTAAAACTAACCCAATCTCAGAAAAAAGTTAATTTTCGAGATTTTTGAAAATCTACTTATAAAATTTTCCTGAGATTTGGACCCAAGGGTGGAAGTTGGTACGTTTTTCGTTTCATGATAATTGAGCTTTTTAGCACTATTTTTGAAAATTCATTTTTTTATTCTTATCATGTACTTACCCTCTTTTGCGTTAAGTCCATTTCCAGGCGTTATTTTGATCGCAAAATGTCAATTTTTGCCTACTTCCACCCTCTTCCGTTCACTAGATTTGAACACGGAAAATCTCTGCTTATATCTTTGTAACCAGCAAGTAGACAACTGCACTATAATATGTCTTCATTTTGCAATGCATGAAATGTTTTTCACATAATTATACTAATTGTGGCTTTTTTTTTATATACAGGGTCTTTGGTGACAGATCTGCCAGACTTGTAATTTGGATGTAACCAGGTACGACTAAGAAAAAATTTCTCTTATAAGTTTCACTATTTTTAAAACTGACTGGGTTACGCGATTATGAATTGGAAAAAGATAGACTACCTGTCGTGTGCCCATGTATGGAATGTTGACTGACTATAGATATTTAGGTGTGAATAATTTTTTTTTTTTAGTTTTGTTTTGATAATGCCCAATTGAATTTGTATCTAAGTACTCAGCATCTCATAATAAATGTTTTTCTCAGGTATTTCAAATATTGAATGCCAAAGTTTCAAACTTGCAAACCAGATAACTCCATTAGTTTTAAAAATAAGACATAAGCTAAGATAAACTTTTTTTTTTAATCAGGTCAGAATATACTTAGATCCGAAGTTTCAAAGCTAATTTTTAATTAAAGTTATTATCACTACATTACAAATTTTCAAATTTCCAAAACCTAAAAAATAGAAAAATTTGTAGTTGTAAGGGGAATTTTTTCTTAATGGTACCTGGTTATATCCAAATTTCAAGTCTGGCAAACTTCTCACCAAAGACCTATATACCTATATATATATAATCCACAATTCTCGTCACTACAGGAAAAAGAACCACTGAATTATTTCCAAAAATAATGCTTGTTAGAATGTGAAATACGTAATTTTTCATTTTATAAAAAAATAATAATTTTTTATATAAAAAAAAAAAATTTACTCATAAAATTTTTTGAAAACGTGATACTGAATCAGTAGGTATATTTTATCGCATGCATCGTACTTGTATATTGGTAATTTTTGTCAAAAGATATAAATATATTACTTTATAAGAAGAATGTTAGTGATGGAGGTGATTTTTAAACAAAGAAATCTACTTTTTCTTGCGAAGCTTGCTGCACAAGAGATTTTTTTAGCGTGGGTCTAAAAAGCAGGTAGCGTGTACCATCTGTAGAAAACACCTTTTGGACATTCGAGGCTCTCAAAAAAATAATTTAAGAAGAAGTGGTATAAATCCCTCAGCCTATGCGGTGAGATATCCTGACCAGAGGTGCCTTGACAAATATGTGCACTTAAATGGACGTCATCTAGCGGATGTTATTTAAAAGTCATTTTTCTTCAATGCTTTTTTTTACGTTTTTCAATCTACAGTACCGATGAGAAATACTTACTTATTGATTCTTTTAGAGTTATTTAAAAAAAAAGGTTTCACTGCCGGACCCGGTACTTGCAACAGAATGTATTGCAGGATTTTCTAAGATTTTGAGAAGGTAGGTAGTGAGAAGTCCGAGATTTTTTGAAGTCAAAATAAAAATTGTTTTGAAAAATAAAAGACGATACAATGTGAAGACATCATTACAAAATTATAAGACAAATTTGGAGCAAGTCATGATGACAGTACCTAATTGAATTTGATTCTTTTTCAGACAAACTTTAACGTTTTATCAAGTCTTATATTACAGAGCTGACAGATTCATATTTCCACAATTTTCTGCAAAATGACTTAATTTAATTTGTGCGACTGGTGCCATGAGATAAATGAAGATGAATACAAATTCAATAGAGAATAAAAACCCCCCAAAAAAATGAATGTAGCCAACAACCATTTTGCTTTATCGCATATGTACTCTGTGCTTCGCCTATCTTATGCAGCCAATTTCATTTTATTTTATCATTTACGCTCTTATGCTTTGCTTATTGTACGTCGACGTATATATTTGCTGCCTTTTGTAATGCTTGCTTATATTAATTTTCATGCTATAATATTATTAGCATCACGTGTTTAAAGACTATTAACGACAGCTAGTGGGGAAACCTTGCCAACAAGAAGGAACTTATTTGTAAAAATAATTTATATTTTTCAATCACTCTTGTTCTGACAAAACCTGGTACTAGGTTTGTTTTTACAAGCAGTCCTTCTTGTGTAGGCGGCTAGTAGCAGATCCAAGTCTCAAGTCGTATGTTAAAGTCCTCGCACAGGCAATTTGTTAATTGTACCATCTGCGGATGTAGAGTATTACTTCAACTTGGATCTACCTTTGCAGACAACTAGGATGGTAGTTTGAGCTAAAGGGTTAGGTTGAAGACAAAAGACAAATTAGGAATGTTCTTTCATCATGAAGGATCAGTAGTGACGACATAAAAGTCATTCTTAAAATGTCAGTTTCATATCGTATTTCAAAGCGATCTTTTGTAAACACCTACGAGGTGAAGTTATAGTTGAAAATACAATTAGATGGAGTTCCTGGCGTCTGTTAGGAGGGAAATTTGGTGTGTTGTCGACGAACCCCAGACAAGCTTTGTTCAAGATGACTACATTGCTCTGTCAGTTAAAGGACTGGATTTGAATTTCATCCATGTTAATTATTTTTCTCACCTCATCCTTTTCACACACCTAAAGCTCCGAAGCCTAAAGTTTCATAATAGGAGTCTTGCATCACCCAACCACCATCACTTATGAAGACAAACAATTAGGTGAAGACAAAATAACTTTCTGATGGTTTCTCCTATTTGTTGTCTGGGATAGCTTTTTTTCGTTATTTTATTTTTTGCTGTACACTTTGCTTTTTCTGCTTTGTCAACACTGTAACTCTTTCATAATTATAGTCTTTTACAAAATAATTCTGCTGTTTGTTTTTGTAAGTTTCAATCCTCTTATGGATCGAAAACTTCGTTAGGCTCTTCTTTTGACACTCCACGCTTATGCTGATTCATTCATCACATTAATTTGCAGACATATGAAGACAAGATAAGCTGTATTCTATCGTGTCCAAGAAGGTTTAATTCAAAGTCAAAAAGAATTCAGCCGTAGGATTTCGACAAATTTAAAAAATAAAATGTCTTGAAATCATGTGTTTTGGCTGTATGATGTCCTAGTTCTAAGACATTGTGACGTCATTAACATTTACACACCACCATACATGAAGGTTGACTTTATGAGCCATTTCATTTTGGAGGCCTCAGTAGGTATTTAGTCTACATTTTCTGTCGGCTGTTTTTTTGTTCATCCATAATAGGAATTACTATGTTCCTTAAAAGAGTAAACATTCTACAAATAAGTTTGAACAAAAAAGGCTTCAATAAAAAAACATTTTCTTTGGAAACGAATTTTTAAATAATATAAAAATGGCAAATTTACCTTCAATTTGAGTTTTTTCATTATAAAATTTGTCAATAGTAAATTGGACAACGTTTTTCTTTATAGATTGGTGCAAAATTCTGCGTGTGAGTATTCTGCATGATCCTTATCTCAATTAATTTCGAAGATAGGCTGAATCCGTTCATTAGTTTCAAAATGGCGGCTATTTGAATTTTAAATCTGAACACAATGGAGGAGGAGCAAATGGCAGTAGTTCAGTATAAACTGCAATTAAAACTCTCGAGTTTAATCGTGAATACCGACCATAAATACGTATATATATATATATATATACAAAAACCAGTCGGTTATAATTTTTATCTAATCGTTTGACCGTGACTTGGAAAAAACATTTACAACCTGCCGCGAACAGACTCGATAAGTTTCTTTTTGCAACCAAGTTAGAGGAAAAGAAGAAGAAAAAATATGTTTCCTCACCAAAATCACTTTTTGCTCCCTCCAAGATGTTGCGCTGAGGTCAAGGCTGAACTTAATTCACTTCAGTATCACTAATTTTCGTATGGCAAAAAAACAATTTTTTTCTTACTATCAATCCTTCCACAGATAGCAACCTGTTGCTAGATTTGTTTGATTATGTCTGGGAACGCTGCGCGCGCGAATTTTGGGAATTTTCTCCTTCGAAGTTTAAGATTATGTAGAAATGTTAATTTGTATAAATTTTCATTTTTACAACAATTTTTAATTAATTTTATCGGGTGGACAGTAAAGGTTATGAAAAATAAGCACTTAACCATCTTTGGCCACTCCAATCCAAGTAGATATCCTGATAAAGATAATAACGCCACTCATTTGTCTTGTTTATTTTTTTATCTGTAGTGTACCTTAATCTGCATTGTTACGGAGAAAAATCTAAATTAATTCAATTAAAATGTCTTCACCAAAATTAGAAGAAAAAAAAAACTAATTGAAATGATAAAGTATAATCAAATACGGACATTATAAGTTTTTATTCTACTCATTACTGCGATTTTAAAATATAGGTACCAATACTGCAACCAACCTTCGGCAACAAAATAATGTTTATTTCACATGAAACTGAAGCCATAAAAAATAAATAAAAGCTTATCTTTTAAAAATTCGTTTTTAACCGAAATTTATTTTTTAATTATACAGAAGAAGATTTGCAAACAACTTTATAGGAAATAAAAACAAAAAAGTAATTAAGGTAGGTAGGTACATTTTATCTGCTCATTAAATCTCATTTTAATCGTATATCTGTCAACTACATGCATTCTGACTTGTGGTTTTTACTCATTTTGGTTGCAAAGGAGTATTATTTAATGTAAAAAAGGTGAGTGACCAATTTTCAATTCCAAGATCTACTCTTTAAAACAAATAAATTGTCCGAAGTTGCTCATTTAACTTTGACATCAACTTTTTAATTATTTAATTCAAAGAACGTAAGTATATTCGTACAAATACAGTAAAATTAACCTTATAATTGAGAGACAGACGGTTTGAAAAGTGGCCATAAATGGACGTTTTCACATTTTTTACATAACAATTTTCGATTTTATTATCAATTCAATACAGATTCAATCACGTAAAGAATGATATTTTCCATTTGTGGAGAGAACAACCAATACAAAAATATATATTATGTTATCATTACATGAACGAGGTCGTATAAAATGTCATTTGAAATTGAACAAAGTGCTTAAGGGGGCCATAGATGGTCACTTCACCCTATACTTACAAATAAATAGGTATTGGCGGAATTAGGGTGAAATCAGCTAAAGTGAATTCTTTGCCAGAGGTGAGTACGTATATTTCTAATGTAGCTACCTACCAAATGATAGAAGAACAAGAAATTTTAGTTCTTCTTTCACGTAAGAATAAGTGTAATTCTTACAGCTCCGAAATGTTAATTTTCAAAAGAATGAAGTTTAATTTTTTTTTTTTTCAATTGTAAAATATACCAATTAAGTACTTATGCCATCTTATTCACAAATTACAAAAAAAAAAAGAAAAAAGAAAATGGCCAATTCTCAATTTTTTAATTATTTAGGTATTAGCCTTATACTTACGTAAATATTTTACCGTCAAGCTGATACGCACCAAAATTGTTTGGATATTAGAAAACAGATGCTCTAAACGTAGCTATTGGCCAAAAATCGACCATTTTATAGCCAAAATAATAACGAAAATGACTGATCCACACCAAAATCAATATTGACTTAGTATTGTTTGTACCAAATTTTGTCACAAAATGCCTAGTCTAGGCAGAACTCCATTTACTTCTATGTTAAAGAAAATTGGCTGCAACAAATCTGGCTACTACAAACTATTAGCTACAATAAACAAATTTGAATGTGAAATGAAGCCGATAGTGATGCCAAAAATATCGATATTTCAAGTATCGATACTTTCCCTTCAATATTGATGTCCGTTTGAAATTGCAAATCAGAAATTGGGAATGGGAATTTAAGTTTTTATGAAATGAAAACTGTATTGAATTTTGTCAATCGTCAGTTTTAATTTTTGAATCGTGAATAAATAACGATAATATTGAGCGTCATGTTTCTAAATCCTACTTCTTCTTCCTCTTTTTTAAAATTTATCGCTAAATAGACGTATGAATGGCACATTGTAAAAAATATTGATATTTGGCATCACTAGAAGCCAAAAAAACAGCTATAACAAATTAATTCACTCGTGCCTTCTTAATTTCTTTCATGTAACTGTGATGTCTGAAAACAACATACATCCCAAGTATTGGGGTTTGAAATCACGAGGTGATGTATATCAAGGAGTCTCAAGAAACTGTAGAGTCAAAACCACAAGTCAGCTCAAACTGTTAGGCCACCAGCATACCAGCAAAAGCTCCCAAAGCCTATGTAATATGTCGGGCAATTTCGTATGGGCGAGTTAAATAAGTAGACCAACCCATCGGTACAATTCACGTTTAATACAGTAAAAGTTACTTACAGTCAAATAACATGTATATCTGGTCATGCAGTTGTCAAAATTTGTATTGTCATATGGTCTTTCGATGTCCATCAAACTAATTGATTCCAACTAAGTGTAATTGTCGTTGGAATTGAAAATGGTTAGGTAATAGTTGAACAGGAAACTGTTTGGCTAATGATATTCACTTTTTAAGTTAATTTTGGTAAAAACAGTTTACAAAGAAGGACTTGAATGTTAAAATCAAAAGCTGTAGAATGTCGTGAATATTTGAAGTATTCACAACAAATGAAAAACATTGATGTCTAAAACAAGACTAACTGTTCACGGTGGAATCAAATTGGTGAACAGTTAGGAGATAAAGTGTTGGTTCATCGGTGATCAAATTACAATATATGCGTCACCGCAAAAGTATATAAAAGTCATCAATTAACTTTTCGTTGATATATCGGAGAAAGGGAATTTTATCTTCTGTAGAATTCAACGTACATATTTATGGTTATAAGAATAGTATATAACCTACATTCGTGAGCCATTCCCTATAGTAAATATACATATAATGGTTGCATCTAGTGGTGACGTGAAGGGAAGGCAATGGGGTTTCAGATGTCTCATAACTTAAGCCATTTTTTCCATCCAACCCAAATATTCTTCCAGTGGTCACTTTTGAGCTTCTTAAAAATACCGCATGTATTATTTAATCAGAATAAAATTGCATTTTAATAGCCAGTGAGAATAAAAATTGATATACTCACCTTTATTGTTGATGGTTGGTACTGATCAACTTACAACCATCATTATTTTATAGGCCCAAATATACGCTACAACTTGGTTATAGCAATCTGTTGTATCCATAGCTATTGGACCAAGAAGCCGGAGTAACCTTTTTTGTTTGGTCCTAAATATTTCTCAATTTGATCATTTTCAATGATATGTGCTCAAACTTTCCATTAAAAATTACTCTACCTTTTTTTTTCTTTTTTCTTCCCAATTTTTCCTATTTTTCCTATTTTTCCTATTTTTCCTATTTTTCCTATTTTTCCTATTTTTCCTATTTTTCCTATTTTTCCTATTTTTCCTATTTTTCCTATTTTTCCTATTTTTCCTATTTTTCCTATTTTTCCTATTTTTCCTATTTTTCCTTTTTTTCCTTTTTTTCTTTTTTTGTTGGTGTTTTTGTACCAGAACATTTAGCATTGGTTAATAGGACCCAAGGGTATCATCCAATGCATCCCTGAGCGGTTTCCTCTGTATGTCCCTCATTAAGTATAGTTGCTATTGTTGTAGGTACCCTAAGAATATGGAGCAACTATCTCAAAGGTTTAAGGATGAGCCTGAGACTCCAGGAGAACTAGTATTTTGGACAAAGTATGTGGTCAAACATAAAGGAGCTTCATTTCTGAGATCAGTTGCTGCAGATATGCCTTCGTATCAATATTTACTGCTCGAAATAATTGCTTTTGTTCTTATCATTGGAGTTTTAATCGCACTGATTGTTTATTTGTGCATGAAAAAAACATTTCGTCTATTTACCCTAATTGATTCTCAGAACGAAATACCTGACTTTACTTATTTGTCCCAAAAAAAAAAAAGTTGTAGACTAAAAATCGAATTTCTGATTTCAGTTTAAACTTCCAAGTTATTCATGACGTTATCTCTGATATGTTTTTTTTTTCTGTACGGCTGTTATGCTACCGAAATATTATTTCTTAACATTATTGTAAAAGAAACGAAATTCGTCGCTTTATATTCAATGCATTTGAAGTTCACTCAAAACCAGTTGTGTATGCGAAAGGATAATACCTACATCAATACTTGTTTTTTTTTTTTTTGTTTTCTACAAGCTGTAGGTACACTATTATTGAGGTTAAACTTACGATTGAAATTTGAATATGTGAGACAAATTGGTTTTCTCAATTCAAAACAGCAAAACAAAAAACATAATGACACTGAAAAGAGTAAAATGCTTTTATAGCAGCTAACAATTATTGCGATGTTCTTAGAAGCTGAAAAGACGTTTTTTCCAGGGGCGAAATTGTTGCTCTAGAATTTTTTGAATAATTTCAAACTTGGGTGTGGGAAATTATTTTTCATCAGTTCCACTCTTCAGACAATTTGAAAACAATTTGTATATTCAGTGACGGGTCAAACGGATAATAGCCCAGCAAAATTGGCCAGGATTTTTGGCTAAAAAAGCTTTTTGGTATTTTATAGCCTCATAAAACATCGGTCCTGTACCCTATAGTTAAAAGCTTTTTCAAACATACAGTATCCGGATATACCATATCGTGTTTATAACACATAATTATGAAGAAATAAACAGAAAAATAGTAATCGCCCATTGATTATAAGATTTTGATTTTCTTTTTTTTTTTCTAAACAATTTTAATCATTATTTTCCACGTTTACTTACTACACAAAAGAGTGTTCAAAAAAATTTTCAAGTATACTTAGGTCGTTATTAGTGTCTCCGTGTGTTTTAGCATATAATTATACTACCATCTCAATGAACGTAGGTACCTGATTTGCAACAGCAAAGGAGAAAATTTATTTTAATAAATTTCGAAAACATTTCCTCTTTTTCGCAAAAATGATATTTTCGATGCTAACATTTTGTAAAACTGTATGACAGGCCGTATTCAAAAAGCAACCTCTAGAAAAAAAAATCAATCAAATTGATTTATAAAAAGGCAGATGTTTCCCCCAGTCGACTACCTACAGTTTCAAAACTTGAGCACTTATTAGGTGTTTTCTTTTTTTTTTGTTTGTATTTAAAATTACTTATTAACATTTGAGTATTATCAACTCCCATGGAAAAATCCCGGATGCAGCTGCACTATTTAAAACGCTGTGCTGATTACGTGAAAATTTGCGCTGAAAATATATTCTTCAATTCAAAAAGCAAGAAAAAAATGTCAGTCGTTTTAGATTTAAATTAAGTGTGTAGTATAGGAAATTGCATATAGTTGCTTCATTTAAGTACACCCTTACGTTCAATTAACCCGGACAAGGGACAGTCACTATCTACATAATTGTCATACAAAGCTGATTTTAGTCAATAATTTTATTATAAACATCATCATAATTATGATTCACGTTACCTGCATTTTTTACAGGTGTTAACGGGCACAAAATTCGTAGGTACCTCTCTCTAAAATTGTTTTTATTGGATTTTTTTTTAGATTATAAGTAGGTAACTAATTTTTATGCTATTTTTAATTTTTAATTCGTACCTATTATTCGTAACATTTTCAAAAACCCACATGTTAGAGATAAGTTGTCAACTTGAAGTTATTTGAATATTTTGTGGTGAGTTATCAATATCATTTTCTAAACTGGTTGGGTCGAAATAATATATACCTAGATAGGTATCTATTATATTTATTTCAAAATTTTACATGAAACGAATTACCTCATTAACAGAATGCGATATTTTCGAGAGTGGCAATTATTTTTATTATCTTCTGTTTATCGATGTATTGACAAATAAACGACACACATTGTATCGTATTTGATAAGAAAAAAAAATTTAGTCTAACTTAGCTTGATTTGTTTCACAGCTGTATCTTGGCCATATTGAGTTGAATGTGCTAAACAAGTAAGTTCTGTTATAAAATATTTTTGTTATTACATAATATATTACTACCTATAGGTATGTATTCTGAGGTACGTAAGTTGGTTTTTTTTTTAATCCATCTTTTTATTTAATAGTTTTTACCCACCTAACGTAGCTAGAGTAGGTATTATTATGAATACTTAATATAAACTGTAAAGTAGGTACCTACGGAGTTAGTACCTACTAATAAACTTCTCGATCTCTTTTTATTAAAATGAAATCTCATTAATTGGCGAAGTAATTATTAATATTTACCTACATATTTAATTATAACCGTTTTATAGGTACAACTATAGATTTTGATGTCTCACCTATTGTACCTAATCACTTTTTCATTATCTTTTTTCTGTACTAGCATATCTTGAAAAAATTCTCACAGATTATATAAAATACGATGTTCTTCAATCTATTAGTAAGTAACCTATATGGCAGCAATAAACGTTTTAGATTTTATATTTTCGGCCTAGAAATTAGATGAGAGGTGCCGATATCGTATAAAATAACGATTACCTTTTTTTTATGAACATTTTTAACAAATATTCTTTTAAGAGTGATACCAGCTGATACCAAACTGAGCAAAATATATATGCCCTCAAAAAAAGCTCTGTTACAAAAAAAAACCCCTCTTATCATATGTTGAATACCTTGTCCTGAAAGAATATTCACACAATAAGGTAATTAACTGATTATTTGCTGTTCCACCACTGCATATGTAAAATGCGCCAAAACCTGGGCAAACTCTAGCGATTTTAGAGCCGGTTCAGGCGGTTTATGTATGGGCTTATTTACACACACACACATATATATATATATATGTAACAAATACGTATGTCTGTGTATAAGGAAAGTTTGTCCCTTCTACTTTTTGAAAATCTACAAAATCCGAGATATCCTTGTTTCCAGCTGAGTTCTTTCATGTAAATCCAAAAATGTCTTTCTACTCAAGATTAATCAACTTGGCTCACAAGAACCAGATCAGAGTAGCACGTATCATCGAAGAGAATAAGGTAAAGAGGTTCTGCGAGAATCTGCTTTCTGAGAAAAATTTGCATAATTTGGAACTCTCTTTAGTTTTTGTTAATAATCATGCGAGTATACTGCCCAGAGCTATTGCACCCAACATTATAAACATTGGCGGAATCAACATAAAATCTACAAAACTTGATCCTTTGCCAAAGGTATATATTTATATTGTCTGATATTCATTCAATGTTGTCCTTCAAAATCTGCGAAAGAAAAATCAAAGGAGTTATTGATTCATAAAACTCCAATTCTCTTCAATGACTGAGTCACAATTCATATTTTCACCAGTTCCTGAGTGCAAATGGGAGTTAGGTTTGCTGGCAAAAGATTACCTCTGTAAGGAATAGTATATTACACACCAAGTTTTAAAAGTGAGGAATTACATACGAGGGCAAGTTTGCAAAATGAGCGTAGCGAGTGAGCAATTCCTGAGTCATGTAAACTCACTTTCAAACCTTGTTGAGGAAGATATTTTTTATAATTAATGATCAGAAAGCAACGAAATAATTAATAAGCAATTTTAATGAGAAAAAAATAATCAAAATAAATCTAGCTTATGTAGCTTAGTGCAGTTAAGAAGTTTGCCTTGTAGCATGAAGGTTGCAGGTTTGAATTACATGATAGATGGCGAATTTTTCTAAAAAATTATAATTCTAAATTGAGAGAAATCACTTTACTTTGAGGCTAGCATAAATTCACGAATGATAAGTGCTGCTTTTTGCCCAAAAAATACGATTGTAAACATTGCCTTTCTGATCATGTATTATAAGAAAAATATTACAGATGTGATAGGTATCTGACAATTCTGATTATGAATTCTCTAATTGAATCATATCAATACTGGATTGTAAGCATCCCTTCAACCTCCAGTATTTTGAAGTACGCATCAATGCAACGATAGTAGGCTACACCCATACCTACGTTGAAAAATACAATACTTAATCAATATAGTTATTTTCCAGGGGCTTAAACAATTTCTGGATGAGGCGGAACACGGAGTTATATTCTTTTCATTGGGATCGATAGGCTCTAGCGATGCATGAGATCCTCGCCTAACAACTATCCTGAAAAATATATTTTTGAAGCTACTCCAATTATCCGAGAATGTATCACTAAGCCAATGGTTACTACAAAAAGAAATTCTTGGTAGAAATTCTGTCGTATTTTGTTCAAATATAATAAATTATTTCCACGACATTATCTATAGGCAGTATGTCAACGATTAATAAGTACCTATACCTTGTGTTTTCTTTCTGCAATAGTTCATAAGAATATTGTAGCCTTCATTAGTCACTGTGGCTTAGCCAGTACGTACGAAGCAATATATTTTGGCAAACCCATGATTTTGTTTCCAATATTTGTTGATCAACCAGGTAACACTGCATTATTGGAAAGCCATGGAGTGTAGTGGGCTAATAGTTCCTTATAAATATACATTAGTTTAACCCAAGGGACAACAAAATAGACGATGATCTCTCACACAAGTCAGAGCTCATACTGTCTCAACTACCTCAGCGTCAGTGCCTAATAACCACTCCTGCGCATTCATGGTGCCCCTGCGCATTTCATGGTGCGCAGGTGGGTAGGGGCAGAGCCCACAACATGGAGTCAGTTTGTATTTGAATATCGCAGAGCTGACTGAGAAAAATTTACCGGAAACTTTAAACAAAATTTTAAATAATACAAGGTCCGTTTTTAGTGGAATCATCTCAACCTTGTGGTAATTTATCGATTAACCTACCTATTATTTTTTCGCGTATGAATCAACTGTTGCAGGTATCGCACAAACATGAAAAAATTGTCTGAAGGACTAAAAGACGAACCTCAATCTCCAGACAAACTTGTTGTCTTCTGAATGGAGTATGTGCTTGAGCACATAGGAGCATCGTCCCTAAGATCAGTAACAGCTGATATACCATGGTACCAGTATTTATTACAGGATATCCTCGCACTTGTCTCCGTATTCCTAGCATTAGCCAGTTACTTTTACATATTTATGTTTAAGATACGCTGTTCACTTATTTCATAAGATTTAGAAAAAATATTTTGACCTTATTAAGAAGAAAATATGGTAACATAGTCTAGTGCATGAATTATTGCAGTTTTGTGAATACCTACCTAACCTCCATAAAATTTTAAAATGTTTTAATGTTTTATTTAGTCTCTGCATTTTAACGTACTTATTGAGAAGGCTAGCTTACTTGCTTAATAGATATTTTGTAGAAAAAAATAAAAATCATTTTCCCTCTAATTATTACGACCAATTTTCTTATGTTTTGTTACTTTATGATACAGGTCACAATTTTTGTCCAATGTCGAAGACCAGATTCATTGATTTTGGTTCAAACTGACTTGACAGTGCTTCTGGTACTGCTTTTAGTACACCCATTTTTTGTGGGTTTTATAGCTATAAAATGTTAAATGTTTGACCAACTCGAAAATTTTGAAAAAATGTTATTGTGGTATCATTCTGGTCAAGGATTAGGGACTCAGTCTCCTCAACAACAGTCAAGTTGCCGAAAGGTTAGCCAATATTTGTGCCTTAAAAGTTAAATCACAACTCACAAATTGCTTGTTATACTTTGTATGTTATTTATTATTGCCAGACTGTGATTAATTGACTTATCACCAATATGTCACAATTGTAGCAAGTGCACATGTCGTACCTTATCAGATACAGCCAACTAACTCCAGTCAACATAGGTACGTATGTATTTATTTACATATATGTGTTTATACGCATGTAAAGAGCCAGGTATAAAAAGCCTCGGTACACAGCAGCCATTAATCAGTGTTTACTAAGGTTGGCCCATTTATACTTATGTACCTATTTGTGAACATACAAATTGTCTGTTGACTACATTCTGACATGCAAATACTTTTGTATATTCACGACCAAAGGTATTACACAAAAGTATTTAGTACAGTTATTCTGTTCTAACATGCTACTAATTTTAAGGTCAATTGGCAAGAAAGATACATCGATTTTTGTTTCTATTTTAGTAATTTTATAAGTACCTATCCATAAAATGTAATCTTAACTTTTGATCAATAGGTAGATATGAAATCTAGAATGAATTATTACATATTAAGTATTACGATTAAATTTGGAACCAAATTTTCAAAAGTGACATTACCTAACAAATTTTGGCCAATAATGTGTTAGTAAGTGAAACCTACACAACTTTTTATATCTCAACATCACATAATGGCTTCAGAATCAGAATTCACATTCTGTGATAACCTGGCCTGTTAGTGACCTCAGCAAGTATCAAGTAGCGTTGAGAATCAAAACTGACATTATCCAATGGACTGTGTCAGTTTTCAGACTATGGCCATGAGTGCGATATTATTATTCTCTTTTCATACCAATATCACTCTTCAGCATATTATTGTTCATTTTCATGGTATTTACTTCACAATTGTGAAACCCAAACATTCTTGTTTAACTCTTTTTCATTATTTATAAAGTACAAAACTTTAAAGGTATTGTATACTTAATTAAACTTCATTACTTTTTCCTCAATTTTGGTCAATTTCAGTGTGATATCCTGCAATAAGCATATTCCTTTTACAAAAGTTCTTATTTCCAGACAAAACTGACATTATCTATGTTTCAACCTCCAGCAGTTTTTCATATCGAAGGGAAAAAAATGTGAAATAATCATCGAACACATTAACTTGGTTGCCTGGCTATCACACAAGAAGTAAAACCAGGTTCCATGGGACACCTTGACCTCTGTTATTTTCATTAAATTTAATTTTTTGACTCGAAATATTGTTTTTATATATAGATTTTTCATGATTGAAACCTTCGACCATATACCTACTAGATAGACACGTCATGTCAATGGAAAATTGAAACACACATAAATGACGTCACAATAGGGCAAATGCATGTTAAATCCTATAAGGATTGTTTGAAGAAAAGAAATAAAAAAAAAAGTTCATTTTTTCTTCTAAAATGAATTTTTTAATATAAAAAAAAAAAAAAGAAATGATTATGTACAATTTTTCAAAAGAAAAACTCCAACCTGGTTAAAATCAACTTCAAAAACCTAGAAATAACAGCAGTATAACCTGGGTAAAATAACCTCTTACCCCAATGTGACGTCACATTCCGTATTTATCAGTGCTTTAATAGGAAGTATTGTACAAGATTATACAATAGGGCGTGTCTATCTAGTATATGGTTGAAGATTGAAACACAAGTGAGTAGCATTATTGAGGCTCTTTTCTAGAAAATATACGCATGAAGGTGATAAGAGACAAGCCACCATCTTGTGTTATTCGTTTTTTCAAAAAATTGTTTATTATTACCGCGTATAATAATATAAAACATAAAATGGCGGTTCATCTGTTATCAGCCTCATGCCCATACCTGCTAGTAAAGAGAGTTAGTTATACTGGTAATGGAGGGAAACACAGCAAACTTTCTGGGAAGCTCTAAGTCACAGTGACATATTCCCAATTCCATGTTTTCAAACAGGTTTGATAAAAAAAAGCGTATTCCTATCCATTTTTATTTCACTTTTTAGCTTTGAGAGTGAGTTGTATACATTTCTAAATTCCAGAAAATGTTGAAAAAATGGTCAGTATCACACGCAATGATAGTACCAGTACTCGGCCATTGTTGTAAGCACAGGCAGATCCATTGGATGGGTTTTGATGGTTCTAAGCCCATTTTGACTTCGTAGTGTATGTGTTTTAATAGGCTATAAAATATATAATTGCATTCGGTGTAGTGATTGAAACTGAGCACTGCAGAACCTTGTAAAAAACCGATTTGTGTTCTACATTACAAATATACAGTATATCATAGGTTTACAGGTTACTAAAAGTATTCTATATATTATGTAAACGGTATTCTGTAGTCTCTATTTGTAATAATAGTTTGGATTTGATCTGCACGAATAAAATGATGGGGTAAGAGCTTTGTAAAAATATGACTCCAGAACTACCGAATGGATTTTGATGTGGTTCAGCAGATTTATTTTTGTTATCCTAAGGGAGATTTATAAAACCATTGTTGAATTCTGTTGTACCTTCACTGATAAAAAAGTTTTGAATCTGACGACTATAACAATCTAAGAATTTTTTTATATTTTTCATCCCCCGAACCATTTTGATGTTATTGATAGTAAGGAGTCCCCAAAATTTCATATTTCTATGACACTCCCTTTTTGAGATAAGTTTCCTGCTCAATGCCCTGTCAACCAAGTGGGTCGATAATGAAATAATATCTAACTTAGGTTTGATTTTATGAATTTAATGAGAGTGGAAAATGGAATACAGAAACTTATGGTGTGCGTGTCACCAATTCGTACCAATAATTTCGTTTGACTTGTAGGTATTCTGTGATTCCAGAATCCAGAGGATCTTTACAGTTTCGTACATTAATTGAATTTTTTCCTTAAATGTAAAGGGTGATGGTGAGAGAGACGGAGGAACTGCGAAGAGTGGAAAGCGAATTAAAGGGGGACACTGGAAGAAGGAGGAAAATAATGAGGGGTATTCTGAGGAAATGCATGCGATGCGATGTTGCAACTAACAGCTAGCTTTAGCTAAGTATTATAATAATTAGGTACATACATATATTTCCATTACTTATTCATTTTGAAAATTTTTCAGAAAATGTGGAACCTTTGCTTTTCGATCATTTGAAGGATTTCTGCCTGAAATTTCTCTGGCGGTTAAAACTTATTAAGTACCAGCGTGATACCGAGTTTTAGCAAAATCATTTTTCAAATGGCGCAGCAAATACAGAATTTGACATTTTTTGAACTTCTTGCCTCTGACGCAACGTCGATAAATTCGTTTCACGAAAATTGGCCCAATCAAAAGGTTTAAAAATGAGGAAAGCATAAAACATTTTTTTTTTCAATCGAAATACGAAGGTTCTGGGATCAGATTGTTTACTCAACAATGCGAATTGATGAAGAAATGAAGGGAGATAATATGAGTTCTTATCTTCCTGTTTACAGCGAATAAATTTTAGCAGTTTTAATATACAGTTCATAATAATACGCGTAAGCGCGTTTAATTAGATATAATGGGTATAAATTCAGCTAATTTTTCTAGTCGCTGGCTATGTTCTCGTGAATTTGAGTGAATAAACTTAGTATTATTCAGATTTTTATCCCAGCCATTGTGTACCCGTGTTTAATACAAAAAGTTCTGCAGTTAGGCGAATGATCGCAAAATGTTGCAATTCAAATTTTACGTAAGTGACACTTATTTTTCACGGTGTTTCAACAATTTTATAATATTTTTATTTAGATTTATCTTTTCGTTAAAATTCATAAATTAGCTTATCCTACTGACAACCGAGGTGATGACTTTGTTATACAAGTTCGAGATAGAATACTTGTAGCCTATACTAGCCAAACTGTGTAGAACCCGATAAAAAAAAGGTCTATAACTTTAATGAAATCGATCAATTATCGTTAAGTACGAGTAACAATTACCAAAAATGTACCAATATTTTATCACAACATTAGTCGGAGGTGGTTAGGCGGGTTTCTGCTAATGAAAACATTGTGTTCTAAAACCCCAAAATTTCTGCTGATTCCTTAAAAACACAAGAAAACAAAAAACAAAAAAAATACAAAAAAAAAACAAGTATAGGTAAATATATTATGTTTCATTTTTTTCACAGACCAACATTAGCAAATAATAAAGTAGTTATAATAAAATATTTCTATTCACTCGTCTCATTATTTTGCATACATATTAAGTGGGAGAGAATGAAATACCTGCCTAAACTAAAAATAGGCAGGTAACTCATGTTAGACGGTTGTCAAAATTTGTTGTAGGTACCTACCTACCTTTACTTCATGAGACAGGCTCAGTTGTTTTCATGAAGTTGTAATAAGTAGTAAGGTAATGCTCGGTTCTGTCAAATCATGTTGCGATGTTGGATGGTACGTAAGATCAAATGTTTCGCATCTTGTAGTAGGCCTATTTTCATTTGTGTGGAAACGATAGAGGTTTTGAGTCGTCGGTTGAAAACTGACCAATGATTAATTTTTGGTTTTTCAATGAATGTCGAGTGATCGTATGTGGCATGCGAGAGGGTGTACAAATTTAAGACAAAATTTTCCAACTCAATAACCACAAAATTCGTGTAGCTCGTATATAATTCAAAAAAAAAAAAAAAAAAATAGAAAAAAGAAAAAAAAGAAAGCTGCCAGCTGCACAAGTGCTTCCGTCACGCATTAGAATTCTCTAACGATAAGAAGTAGGCTAAGCACCCAAACTAACCCCAACAAATCATCATTTACGTGGATATGGTTGTTCATGAGAAAACCAAACTTCCGCGATCAATCCCAAATTAGCCTAACGTTTTTCATTTTAAAAACATTTTCTTTTCTCTCCTTTACGAGTTCTTTCACTATAATCAGCCGTGTACCATATCACTTTAACCTACTTCTTTTCTTTCTCAATTCAAGATAGATAGTCTTATCTTCTTTTGCATCTTTTCATAACGACAAATTCGAAGTTCCAAATTTAACTACCTATAGGGTAGGTGCACCAGTTTGCAACAGTTTAAGGGAATTAAGTGGTATAATTCAGTGTAAAATGAAGATATTTGTTACGTGAGTGCTTCAATACATGAATTATAGTCTCCAGAATAATATTCCCTTTTTAAATTTTTATTATATTGCTCTGAATATTATTTTTTTATTACTTTTATGTGAAAATACCATTTTCTTCAGTTTGCAACGCACAAATAATTTAAGGACAAAATAGGGGAAAAAATGTGTATTTTATTTCATAAACTGGTAATATCGATCAAAAATTTCAATATTACCCTTCCATAAGATTGGGGTGACATGACAAAGCTTTTATTGTGTGAAAATAAAGCTCATAAACATCCTCAAACTGGTACTGGAACATAAGTGTTGCACAACTGGGGCATAAGCGTTGCAAACTGGGGCCAATGGTATTTCTGTATAAGAGTCCATAAACAATATTTCTTCGAGAAATTTAATATTTGAAAAGAGAATATGAAATCAGAGATGGTAATTCATGTTATTACATCCAAATTATTAAAATAATTTGAATTTTGTCATTCAAACTGCAGCAAAAAGTGCCTCTTGCAAACTGGTGTAATGATTTTTTCTCCACTATGCCAGTTTGCAAGAGAATGTTGACATACAATGAACAATTTTTCAACAGGTGAATAATACTATTATTTTAACTAAATTAATCTAAAACACTGGTTTTCATCAATATTGTAATGTACTTACCAACTTGGAACACTAAAATATTTATACTATATCAATTATTCCCATTTAACTGAGTATTATTCGCCATCTATTGTTAAAATGCACGTTTTGAATTTTTCACAGCAGTTGAAATTTTCTTTGATTTATGGTTTCATCTATGCTATAGATGAAGTATTGAAAATAGATGGAAATGAAAGAATATGCTTTAATATTTTTGATAAATGTACTTCAAACTGATAAATCTGCTTATTCTTATTTCTAAATCTTAAAAACTTCAAACTGTTGCAAACTGGTGCATCCCTACAGTGCTTTTCTAAACCTACCATGTGATCGTACATCAAATCTTATCGTAAAAACCTCCTACTTTGTCACAAAATCATCCTAGTCTATTTGTAACTACCTATTGCAAAAAATAAGGCTACCTACCAAACATTATTCAATAGGTTTTGTGTAAGACTTCCGTGAAACAATCAAGTTTAGGTACAAATTTGGCAACTTACAATTTTATTCGCTCTCTGGTGAAATTTTGTTTTCAGCGCATACAGCTGTGACCCATAAAAGATTCTTTTGTGACACCAACGGTGCAAAATATCCAACATTTGTTATTAGAAGTTTGGGATATTAGTTGGAATAAACCAAATTAGGCCAAAAGACACCCTGACTATAGTTTGTATACGGTACAATCGGGCCCTGCATTTAGAGGGATAGAGGTACGTATGTTGACCCCAAGCCCCCACAAAAATAAGGTTTCCCAAACAAACAAATAAGTAGGTGATTTAAAACGAAAGCTTAACAATCATAATTCTTGAATGTAACGAGGTTTTAAAATAACATTTACATTTCATGAAAAATATTGGTGTTCTTCTGTGGGGAGGGCTGGGAGGAGCCTCCACTTAATATACTCTGTAAGACACGCTTCAAAATTAAATTAAATCTGAGCATAGCAATGATCTTTCGTTACCGGTGAAAACAGAGCCAATGAGTACCTATACAATATTAATAGTGTTATTTCGCATATAATATTACAGATTTGCTGTGTATTTTCGATTACGCCTGTATTTACCGCACACATTCTGGGAATTTCCTTTTTCGAAAGTAAAAGTCATTTTCACTTCCACGAAGCAATAATGAAGAGTTTGCTGGCAGCTGGTCACCAAGTGACCATGGTCGCTCCATTCTCACTTCAACATGTAGTTGAAAATTTCACAGTCATAAATTCCAAACCTAAAACTGAACGCAACGATGAAAATCCGTTCAAACCAGTTATCCGGGCCAATATACCTTGGTTTCCAGCCATGATCCGCAGCTTGGATATGCTGGAACAAAACTGCCACCACATAATGTCACTCGAGCAGCTCAAGGTAAAATATCGCGAGTTCGCACGTAGCCTGTCTACATGTACTATGGCTAAATTCCACTATAGTTTAGTGATGAAGACAGAAAAAAGTTTATTTTACAGAATAAAGAACCATTTGATGTTATGTTTGTGGAAATGATACCAATGTATCAATGCTTTCTACCCATAGCTAAGAAACTCGGCATTCCTGTCGTAGGCACGTATTCGGGTCGTTCACTGATCCAAGTAGACCAACGCGTAGGAAATCCGAGATATCCGTCCGTGTTTCTTGCCGAGTTCTCTCATGTAAATGCAAAAATGTCTTTCTACTCGCGATTAATCAATACGGCTCACGAAATGCAAATCAGAATCGCCCGTTTCGTCGAGGAGCGAAAGGTGGCAAAGTTTTGCGAAAATCTACTTCCCCAACAGAATTCGCATAATTTGGAAATCTCTTTGGTATTTGTTAACAACCACGTGAGTATGCAGCCTCGAGCCGTTGTACCGAACGTTATAAACATTGGAGGAATCGACATAAAATCGACAAAATTCGATCCCCTGCCGGAGGTATGTATATTTGCCAACTATTTAACATATGATTTTCAGAGGTCGTGATTTTGAATGAGAAGCCAAAACGGAATTATATCGTTTCCTTGAATTTTCGTTAAAAAATTTACACTCGTTCCCACCCTCTCGTTTTCGCTGGAGTGTTACATCCGCCACACCACCTCATGAAACATACGACCGTTACACTCCGTTGCAAATCAGAAAGACATGATGTCATATGAGTCGATGGACTGGGTGGACAGGAATAGGTAGAGATTCACCCTATTCAACGAAGGCTGCATCCAAAACGGTTTCGTTCACACCAAATATTGTTACCTTGACGTGGCTGTGAAATGTGATTGTCTATTTGACGTCATGTATTTCTTATGTGGAA
Organism: Ericerus pela; assembly: GCA_011428145.1. NCBI lineage: Eukaryota > Metazoa > Arthropoda > Insecta > Hemiptera > Coccidae > Ericerus > Ericerus pela. Next base: position 553,265 of record WOFM01000532.1, read on the forward strand.
TGGAGGATAATCTTATACTTCATCACAAATAAGAACGACGAGTCATATGAGATGATAGTCCAGAGGAAAAAGGAAAAGGTAGAGATTCACTGTTTTCAACAAAAGCTGCATCGAAAACTGTTTGCTTGCACAAGTATTTTTAGCTGTAGCTGTGAAAGGTGATTGTCTCTGTGACGTCACGTCTTTCTCTTTTGTGATAGACTACAGCTTCAACCATATACATAATGGACTGCCCATACTGATAAAATTAACATTGGCTTATATGGAGAGACCACGAAGGCATACATTTCATTCAAGAGTTCCCTTTTTTCAGGATTTATCAAATATCATACATCAATTGATTAAATAATTTGGAGTGATTTTTATTGTCATTTTACAGAATGAATGTGTTTTTAAACGACTGTTGATCATCAAAGTATTTTAGCCATAACTAAATTTATTTCAAACAAGAAAACCTGGTTAAAAATACGTTCAATTTGAGAATTATGATTTTTTAATGTTGTGAAAAGTACAGTTTGATGAGGGAAGGAACTTTTGAATTGAATGTACGTTTCATTTGTTTACCTTCAACATTTTATTAGTATGCGCAATCCATTATGTGTATGGTCGAAGGATTATTCTAATGTTTAGTTTCTTCAATCATCTACACCCATATCCCCCTCCTCGATCTAATATCGTCTATAATAACGTATATACGTTGACCACAGAGTTTTTATTAGGAGAGAGAAGCACGGCCTCTGTGTTACCCTTTTGTATTCACCACTGGAAGAAATGGTAGGTTCATATCTAGAGGCCTACTATAGAGAAAAGGTTGTGAAAAGAATATCTAGAGTGGGTGTTACTAGCGGAGAGGGGTGAATTGTGGTAAGATCATTAATGGTTTCTTAGTTTGAGAATAAAATTTTCAGGTTCCTACTGTAAATGTTTGTGTGAGCTCTGATCTTTTCCAAGATAACTGATGTTGGATTTATGCTGCTCGAGTAAGAAAATGGGAGAAGAGACATGAGATGATGTGTTTGATAAAGAACTCTTTTGATGCATAAATAGAAATAACCCTTTATTCTCCAAAAATCAGTGAAAAATGTTAGTATATATTGTTGTGTTCCACCGGATTTTGATCGTTTTCGTGTAGACACCGGTATGACAACACCTTGTCAGATCTTAAGTAATAGGCACAACTTCAGCATTAAGTATGCCTACTTACATGTCATGTCATGTACTAATGCAGGGGAGACATTAATTTCTAAACTTGAAAATTAAACTAAAATTCATCCGAAGGTAAATTCTTATTGCAAGATAAATTCTCTAATGTTCTAATTCTGAACTCTGGTAGCCATTTTTTTCAAAACCACAGATCCAAAAATTTTATTTTCAAAAATACTTTTTTCTAAAAAAATTTAATTCCAAACTTACTTTTTCAAAAAAAAAAATAAATTCCAATATTTTTTTTCTAAAGAAATTACTTAGTTTATTTCAATTTCTGATGGTTAAGTTAAAATCTGATAAAAATTTTTTGTTTATGAAATTAATACAATAACAATAAAAAATAATAATAGGACAACGTTTTTGGTTGCTTATTTGTAAATAGGTAACCTTTTTCAAGTCGAAACAGGCAAATAAAGAAATAATTTTAGTTTTCTACATTTTTCATTACGGAAATGGGGACTGAAATGCTTACTTCATTAAGCAAAAGACATCTTATTATTTGATAGGATACCTACTTATTTTTCAATCAATGATCGTAGGTTGATGAGTATTCTCCCAACTTGATTTAAATTCAAGTAAGGTAATATTCCTCTACTCTCACAGTTAAAAATTAAGTTTTTCTGATTGGTGTAATTAGAATTTTAAATTTGAGGGACCATGGACCCCTAACAAACAAATATTTTATGACCATTTTTTGTTGTTTTTTTTTGCTCGTTACCAGTGGCGGATCCAGAAAATCATTTTGGGGTGAAACGACTAAATTTTTGGTTTGTTGAACTTTTTTTTTGCTCTTCAAATAATTTTTTTACCGTTTTTATTTCAGTTGTATTTCATTTTTTTTTCTTTTCTTTATTTTTTGACATTTGGGAGAAATTTTCCCATTTCCCCGGATCTACCATTTCTCATTATTTTTCAAAATCACCATAATAAAAAAATAATATTTGGATAATTTTCCCCCGATGGTCACTCCCCTACTTGTGCTTATGATGTTTCTAAACTTTCTTTGATTATAATGTGGATAGTCCATCCCCAACAAGACCTAATTTTATAACTTGAAATTCTGTAATAATAGCAGTGAAAAACATTTATATTGACCAATGTACCTCAACGTATGAAATAGATTTACATTTGCCATAAGTTATATGTGTTCAACCATCTCTACTTTTTTGCTGTATACAAAATGGGTCAGATGAGCTAATGGTTCATTTATGATAGATAGATAGCTACTTAAAACATTAAAAAATAAAATTAATACATTCCAGGAGCTGAAGAAATTTCTCGACGAAGCGCAACATGGAGTTATATTACTTTCACTGGGATCGATGGCCTCTAGCGATCTAGGAGATCCTCGCATAACAGCTATTCTAAAAAATACATTTTCAAAGATACCTCAACGTGTTATCTGGAAATGCGATGGAATAATTGAAGGAATATCCGAGAACGTATTAATAAGCCGTTGGTTGCCTCAAAAAGAAATTCTGGGTAGAAATTCTGTTGTAGCCTATTTCGTTAGAATGTTTTTAATTATTATACCTACAAAGTTATAATGCAGGATCGATCAAATTATTGGTAAATTTTTATGAGTCAAAAAAACATATTTATGCTGATCATGCCTATTGTGATATTGGTACATGAGCTACTATGCATCTACGGAGAGCAATATGTTTTGCAACAGCACATAGGGCGCCAGAGTCTATATTGTTGTTATGGTGGTCACCAGACAGTTATACTTTGATGTAGATGAGTGTGAATATGTGTTTTATTGTACTAGTCATTTGGTAAGTGTGGGGGCGCAGATATTTCAAAATTAGATCAATATATCAATAGAACAAACAATCACAATCTTAGATCATTAGATCACTTCAAAAAAAAAAAACTAGTGGTCAGTATCAGTGGCTGAAGCTGATTACAATTAATGTGATAACATTTTCATATTATTTGACTTTAATCCATCGATGGATTCTACTCGATTCACCGACCGATTTTCTTCCAGTAAATATTTTAGCTACTTAATATATTGATAAAAATTCGATTTCGATGTTAAATGAGAAATACATGTAAATAAATATCGATCTGGTTTATAAAAATTCGATATATAAAAAAATCTATATTTTTCGATGTTAAATGGAAAATGCATGTAAACCAATATCGATATTTTATCGATGTGTGGAAAAAATAGGAAAATAAAGAAACATCGAATTCGAAAACAGATCCCATATAGAAAATAAAAATGTTATCACATTAAAAAATTTAATTTTGAAATCTAGATCAACATTTTTTAATAATTTAGATCTTTAGATCAAATCATACTTTATAATATTATTAAATTATTTATTGTTAAAATTTTGAGTGAAAGGTCTGAACTGAACAGTCAAGATTAAAATTAGACTATTTTATAACTTGTTTTACATTTTTTGTACCTCTACCAGCTTCCAAAAGTTTTTTTTTGTGGTAGATAGAGGTTAGGAAAAGAAAATTTGAAACTGATAATAAAAATAGGAAACAATCTAACAAATTAGATCACAATCTAGATCACCTTGGTAGATTGATCTTTACATCAGGATCTAGATCATAATATTTCCAGGATCTATAGATTGTGATCTAGATCATCTCAACTGATCTGTTGCCCCTCACAATGGGTAAACACAATGGCAAGTATACCCGACATTTGGCAAAAAGAAGAATGGGTGGAGCTGGTTTGATACTTTGCAACTATCAGTATTAGAAAGTCTAGAACAAAAGAGTCTCACTCTAATGGCAGAAATGAAGCGTGCTGAAAGAGTGATCAGTAATAGGTAGTACATTACTATACAAGGGAGGAAAGTCAGCAATTGTGGACAAGTTGCAAAGTTGCGGCATGAGCCAAAGGCGAGTGTTGCAATTGCATACGAGTGGTAATCCGCTTACTTTTTGACTCTGTATAATAAGGTATTTTACTATAATATAGGTAAATGAAAAAATATTTTGAATTATTCTAGTTAATTTAGTTTTATAAATTATAAAATAGCAATGCCAGAAATGTACGTGTTTGGTACCAATGGTGTCGTACCAATTATAAAAAACAAAAAAGGGAATAAGAAGAAAGTGATAACATTTTATCAATATGTACCAGTTTTTGAAATTCCTCATTGGCTCATCACCGTTATTTGAAAAACGTGAAAATAGTCCTCCTTAGACAGTTTGGTTATTTTTTTGTGTGTTGTGGAGTCTTGTGGGTAATACCTGAAATATTTAATATGAGAAGAGAAATTTTAGATGACTAAAATATTATTTTGTTTTTTTATTTTGTTACTTGTAATTTAGAAAATTCACAGCTGTTGTATAAAAAATAATTCCTGAAGGAAGATGAAATTATGTAAACAATCTCCATCAACACCTTTTCAGAACTGATAGCATTTAATAAAGCACTAACGCTCCACCACCACTGTACTTTCCAATTGTGTCATGGTAATGACGTACTCTTTCGTATGAAGTATCCCCCTATTCATGTCCCACAAGCGATGGAAATTTTTTTGTATTTTTTGTACTTTTTTGTATTCTTTTTTTTTTTTTTTTTTGCATATGTATAAAAGCATATTTTAAAAAAACTCGTTTTTAACCTAAACTTATTCTGTCTGCAACAGCTCATAAGAATGTTGTAGCATTCATTAGTCACTGTGGTTTAGCCAGTACGTACGAAGCAATATATTTTAGCATACCTATGATTTTATTGCCAATATTTGCTGACCAACCAAGCAACGCCGCGTTGCTAGAAGATCACGAAGTCGGTTTGTATTTGGATATCGCGGAGTTGACAGAAGAAAATTTACTGGAGGCTGTAAACGAAGTCGTCAATAATACAGCGTGAGTTTTCAATCGATTCATCTGAGGTACGCAGAATTGACTGATTGCCCATTGGTCCTTCATGTACAATTCAACTCTGTAGCAGGTATCGTAAAAATATGGAAAAACTGTCTCAACGATTCAAAGACGATCCTAAAACTCCAGGAGAACTTGTTGTATTCTGGACAGAATATCTTCTCAGGCACAAATCAGCCTCGTCCATAAGATCAGTAACCGCTGATATACCTTGGTACCAGTATTTGTTACTCGATGTCCTCGCTTTTGTCACCGTTGTCTTTGCATTGGCAGTTACTATTTCATTTTTCTGTTTAAGATTCGCTGTTTGTTTATTTCGTAATTTTTATAAGAAATATTTTTGCGTTATCAAAAAGAGAATATTGTAGCAAGAATAAACTAAGTTTTGTGAATACCTGTATTTAGTTACCTGGTCAAATAATTGTCATCGTCAACAAATACTATGTAATTTATTTGAACGAGTAAGCAACATCAAATGGGACTTTTTGACTCTCTTTCTGAGAGAGGGGTGATCTTTTTTTCAAATTAAAAATTCGGAAAACTTCCTTTTTTGTTAAAGAAATATAAATTAATAATTTTTTTAATCAAGTTGTTCCGTCCCGTTTTTGCAGACGATTCAGTTTGTCTACAAAAACGTGTCGAACAAATTATAGACAACTATTATTCCTAATTCTCGGAATAATAGCTGTCTATATTTCACCTAGCTTCTCACAATCAGACACCACCAGATATGCTGACAATTATGTGTCATCATATTTGGCGGATGTTCTGTGTCACGCCACCTTTTTGGTCAGCCATATTTGATTGAAACAAAGGAAACGAAGGTAATGTAATGTCTTCATTTCGAAGACGTGTTCATTCCTAAACCTACAGTCGAGTAGAGACGTTAGGGTCCATACTAGCTGTTATGGACATTAGGTTTCACTAGTATTAAGTATAATTCTAAAAGTGTTTTGTAATAATTAAAGTGAAATATTAATAAAAGATAATATTCAGAAATTATCTTATTTGTTGAGGTAATTTAAAAGTATTAAATTACACTTGCAACACAAGTATATGGGAAGCTGTAACGATATTTTCGTATACTTCCTAAATTCGTATTACTAATTATCATCATCATCATTACTTTCATTCTATTTTTCTCTTATTTCCCATTCATTAATTCTCACGTCATTTCTTCAAGTCAAGACTTGTTTAATGACATCATTTCCTACATAAACAGTTAATGTGTTTACTCATAAACAATGAACTCATTTCTTGTTTACACTATTTTTGCAATCTTGCACATATACTAATTTCTACTAATTTATTTGTGAACACCCACTTTATGTCATATTCTTACAAAACCTTGGTCATACTTCATGAACATATATTTCTATTAACCAATAAGATTAAAACCCTTCTCCAACACTCTGTAAATTCGCCCGAACCTCCTATTTTTACTTACTAGGTATATAATCTCATGTTTTGTACTCTTACATTCATTCTAATTCATTCTTTTTACATTCTAATTCTACTTCAATCAAGTTTACCTTTTGATTACCTTGTTATACTAATTCTTTTAATTCTTGATATTTATTACTGTTAATGTTTTATAAAGTTACTATCTAATACACTCTTTTAACCAACCTGTGCATTTGATTGTTCTGTTACGATATATAACCGTCACAGATGCTATATCAGATCGTCCTCCCTTCAGGATAATTAAGCTACAACGTTTTATCAGTCTCTCCTATTCAGCCCTAAATGGTTGCTGATGATGATGGCAAAAAATGTATCACGAAGGCGGGCAGAAAATAAAAACTTTTTATGAAATTAACTCCTTTCATTTCACAACTTCAATAAGTACCTACGTGGTGTTCTCAGAGGCATCTATGTACTTGTTTATTTTTTTGTGGGGGGTTGCTGGGTCCTCAATAAATTTTTAAATTTAGGTGTATTTGTTCTAATGTCAGTGAAAGATTCTGTTAGGTAGATACAGATACATGATTTTTAGTAGTTGTTACCGCCATCTAACGTTCTTATCATCACATTCCTCCTTTCCATTATCATTTTTGTTACCATGTTATTCGATTAACTTCTATTAATGTTGTTGTTTAAATTAACATTGCAAAATTATATTTAGTTTTTCTTTAAATTGTTCCTAAATTATTTGAAATGAATAGCCATCACAGTTCCCAAACAGATTCATTGAACGAGTGAGTTATAGAATTAAACATGAAATGCTTCAGAGTAAACGGATAATGTGATTGAGGACATGTCCGAACTAATTCACACGCAACTAATAACTATTTTGAGAATTTACTACAAATGCCATGTGTTGGTATTGTTTTTCTCTTTTTCATAGCAGTATTGCCAACTCTCCATTGTTGAAGAGAAGAATGTTATTTAAGCGATTCTTTTTGCCTGGGTGATTCTTTTTGGCCAGGTCTCCCCTATTTCATTTGAAAAGTTATTCGTTACAGAACTGCAAAACTGAAATATTCGTTTATGCACCAATTTATAGGTAGAACCATCAAATTTATTTATTTACGTTTATGGATTGAAATAATTTTACTTTAATTATGCAAGTGTATATTTATAGGCACGAGTGAAATATATATATTCTAATAAAAAGGTATTCTATTATCATAAAGAAGCTTACTACTCTTAGCAAGTGGAATAATCAATTCTGGAATTGCCTGCAACTGCATCACTTAAAGTTAACAGCTAATGTCAGTATCACTATAATAAACGTACAAGCACAAAATCCTTTCCCCATATTGTTTCACCAATTATTTCCTCAATGCGCATATGCCACTACCCACACAGTCACACAGACATGAAAAAAAAAAAGTTTATTGTCTCCCTCAAAACAACAAACAACAAATTCTATAGTGTTATTAGAAATTTAGGGTTGGCACAAGCCAAAGTGCCATGGAATGGCACTTCAGGGCTTGTAAATGTATACAATTTCTTCTTGTGAAAGGTAACAGTCAATAATTTCAAAAACATCATCTGATAAATGCATTTTCAAACATACATATAATTCCTCAAAGCGAACTGGAAGCTTTCAAAATGATGTTCTCAGTAGCAAACAGAAACCAACGGAGGCCTGGGGATAATACTCACTTTGAAGCCTCAGCGTTGGTTTTTTAAATGAATTTAATTGGAACCAAAACATGACTTCCCTCTCCTGTTAAAGTAGCTCACAGCAGACCATCACCATTCCCTTATTTGTCCAGCAGACATACTGTTAATAATGCACAGTTTTTCCCTAATTAAATTTAAATGTAACCAACATGGGGCACTCAGCTGAAAAGTGCACTGCTACTCTTTATTCCGTTGCTGGATATGTTTAAAAAAACCATCCCTATAATGAAGTTGTAGGTATCAGCAACAGGTCCAGTGTAAAATGGGGAAATTTCCCCCAAAATGACACAAAAAATGAAGAAAAAAAAGAAAAATTATGGGAAAAAATGAAATATGACCGCAGAATTGAGATAAAAACTGTAAGTAAAAAAATTAGTTGAAGAGAGAAAAAAACATCTCAACTTCTCAAAAATTTCGTCATTTCCCCCTACTCAAAAAAATGACTTTCTGGATCCGCCATCAGTAGGTATTTTGCTATTCAAAACTAAAAAATACCCTTGTAACGGCCAAAAGAGGTGGTAATGTACTTAATTAGAACCACTTTCAGTGTTACATCATATACGAGATATTGAACACTGGATAACCATTAATACCTCTATAATCATTTAAATATTCAGTTTATTATCCACAAACTATCGTGGACCTTAACATATTTGAGAGACTCAATAATATTTTAGAAACACAAGTTTGAATTAACACATTTAATAAAATAATAAATTGTACATCAACAGTACATTACTTAGTACGTTAAATAGTTATACATATTGTATCACAATCCATTAGACAAGACTATCTGTTCACTAGTTGCTCTACAGGAGAGGTTCTAGGTACTTAGAAGTAATTGTCTAAGAACTGTGTAGGAACTGTGTCTTATTCCTTCTAATTGAGGGTTTATATACTTGTTCAAGGTATGTAAGTGTACGTGTTGGATAGGCTAAGTGAGGTAGGGTGTTGTTATTATAGGGTTGTGCTGACTCGCAATATACTCGAGGGACCGGCACAATTAGGTCATGAGTATATAGATATTATATCTACATTCATAAAATCAAATACGGGTACGTTAGTGGTTGTTTATAAAGAGTTATAGGATTATTTATTGTTGATGAATACCTACGTTTTTGGTATTCGAAAACATGTAGACGAATATGTTCGTCATTTCTAAAAATAGATGAAAATATACGTTACCGCCCTTAGTTATATACAATTTTTTATACATATTTGTGGATTATGTAAATACAGCTATAGTTTATTTTATGGATTAAAAATTTAGGAGTTTATGTAAACTTGAACGTTTTGAATACAATTTAAATGGTAACAGGAGAACCTAATGTAATGTATAAATTTTTTATCAACCAAAGTTCATTTTTTTGAAATCAGATTTTTTTTTATTGTTACACATAATGGAGACACAGCCTGACATTCTTTCTTATCCGTATTTATTGTTATAATGTTAGAGGAATCCCAATTGTAAATTTCTGTACCTATTTGTTTGATCTTTCCTTCAACGGTAGTTTCATTTTATACCTACTCGTTGAAACAATATTAAGAAAAGAAAAGGTTGGAAACAGGGATGTAGCCAGAGCGTTCCGATAGGGTGGGGGGGCAAATAAGATTCTTAGGGGGGCAGTTAATTTTTAAGGTCCCTATTTAACATTTTTTTATCAAAGTTTAGGAGGAAGAGGGGAGGCTATTTTACAAGTATTCTAGCTCAAAAACTGTAAAATTATTTAAAAAGAATTTTTTTTTTCAAACAATTTTCTCAAAGTTTTATTTAGAAAGCCACTCGTACATCAAACGTAAAAAAGTAAAAATCATGCACAAATTGAATTGCTCAAGCAACAACCAGCCAATGCCAAAATTTTTTTTTCATTTCTGAAGAAAATTTTTCGTAAAAATTGTTCAGTCAGTTAAATTATGTAAAAGTAAATTTTTTCCAAATATTGTTGCCTTGAGCTATTTAATTGGGAACATGAAAAAAGTTTTTTTAATAAAAGAAAATAAATTTTAAATTAAATTTTGTCAAATAAAATTCTGAATACCACACGAAAGCCAAAGTTTTCCCAAGGAGGCCAATTTTGCTAGGGGGGCGAACGAGGATGCCAGGGGGGACTGAGCCCCTGGCCCCCCTGGCAACACCTCTGGTTGGAAACACATATAATTAAGCTGGTTATATTTTAATCCAATTATGTTAAATGTAGTCGAAGTTAAAATTCAGCCTTTTTATAGGTATTATACTCTTGCACAATTCAAGGCACAAAAATTACGATGCGTCATTAAGATTTTCATCATCTTTATCGAACTGCAAACAATATTAAAACTTATTCCTTAACATAATTTTAACTGTGAGATAAATTTTACGATTAATGGCTTTTATAATAAGTAACGCAAATAAAATGAGGCTAATACTAAAAGTTATAGAGATAGATTTTAATACTATATTTTCAATTCGAAGCCACTGTGTAACAACAAACTATGATACCAAACCATTAATTTTAGAACTGGGAAAAAATTGTTTAGTTTTAATTACAATCGAATTTTTTCATGACCTCGAAGTAATTTATTCAGATATGTTCTACCTCTTTAACATGAATATTATAGCCATGGATCATCATTATTCATCACCACGTTATTTTGTTATTTTACCAAATTCTAATGTATTAAATTAGCTGATGTTCCTTACAAAAGAGTAGGTAGGTATCCAGTGCGCATCCAAGGTTAGCCATACGCCCAAGTTTACTTCTCTCTTTCAGGTACCTGTAAAAATTTTTATCTTTATTTCAACGAAAAAATTTTTCATTGGTAATTATCAGTCTATACGTTGCAATGGGGCATTGAAAAAATTTTTTAATAGGAAATAAAAAAATTGTGATGTTATCGTAGACATTTTATATCAATATACGAGACGTACTCAACTTAGGTTGGTATTATTATTTGGAATCGCATAAATTAATATTTGAAACCACAAAAATTACAGCTACTACGAAAAAAAAATCATACATTAAGTTTTTTTTTTCGATTTAGTATACTTTTTCTCTCCCAGGTCCTAATGAATCTTGCATCAACTTCTGTTCCTACTTAAACAATTATAAAATATTATAGACATCTTTCGGTTGTTAATTTCTTAAATAAAATTGAGAATTTGAATCAGACGAGGTATAAATCATCGATAACTATATCGATACTTGTAACGTATATTTTCGTCTATTTTTAGAAATGACGAACATATTCGTTCACACATTTTCGAATACCAAAAACGTAGATATTTATCAATAATAATTATCCTATAACTCTTTATAAATAACCACTAAATTACCCGTATTTAATTTTATGAATATAGATATACTTTCTGTATATTCATGACCTAATTGTACCTGTCCCTCGAGTACTCGATGAGTCAGCACAACCCTATAATAACAACACCCTACTTCACTTTACCTATCCGACACGTACGTTTTCATACCCTGAACGAGTATATAATCCCTCGATTCAGTGGAATAAGACACAGTTCCTCGACAGCTACTTCTAAGTACCTGGAACCTCTCTTGTAGAAAAAAAATATGAGAAAAATTAGGAAAAGTTACTAAAAATATATTTTTTATTACCTTTTTTTTTTTAGCGGAAATTTTCATTTATTACCCATTTGACTGATGATTTTCTTAATTTCAGGTTTGTTTTCGAGGATTTTTGAGATGATACTCTGGATTTTGATGATTGAACTACGCTTCAGTTGTGGAGGACGTACTTCAGTGAGTGTTTGAGTTGAATTTTTGAGGTTTATGTTGATACCAAATGATGAACTTTGATTGAAATGATAAATTTTTGAATTTGATGATGACGATTTTTGAAGCTTTTACGTTGGTTTCTGATCAATTTCTGATGGCTCAAGGCGATTTATTACCAATATAATGACTTCGACGAATTAGTTCGTACACAAGCAGGGCAGACACTAATGATTTTACTAACTTTTGAGCAACACAAGCAGGGCTCTCAAACAGTCAAGTAATCGACGAGTCTTGGAATCTTCGTACACTTGGCCGGATTATACACAAGCAGGGCAAATCCAATTCAGCAAACGACAAAACTCATTAAATGTTTACAGCACTCAAATATTTTTCGAAGACAAAAATTATGACTCGAAAAAAAAAATAATAAGTTGGAACTATGTTACCCAACACAAAAACAAAAATTACAAAAATGACTAAAAAACACAATTATTCACGAAAAAATATTAAAAAATTTGACTTAGAAAATTCACAATAAAAGATTTTAAATTATGTTAAAATTGTTTCAGGTGCAAGGATTGTTACCAAGCGATGCTACCATATAGAGGATGAGGACCTGTGAGAATAATAGCAAATTATATTATACGTCGACTTATTATTCTCACACATCATATGTTGTGGTAACACTGTTTTGTTATTATTTGTAATCTGTGATTTTTGTGTTTGAAACCCAACTGTGATTATATGTTTTGTATGCCTTCTCGTTGCTCATCAACCATCGGTGATATAACATGTCCACTGTTATTATGTAGAATAAAATTCGTGAAATAGTGAATATTTAGTGTCTTATTTATGTATTTGTAATGTGTGTGTCTAGTCTTTGCCAAATGTCTTCGTTAGTTTAGGTTTCATCGTCGTATTTTCGTGTAGTTCGATCCGTTGGCAGTTCCTATTTACTCACAGTTATGGGCCCAGTTACCTGGATGTCAACGTGGTCGCCATTGTTCTGAGTCTTCAAAGTTGTGCTGTCGAATCCTGATTGTCACCCCCAAGTAGTACCATGCCTTCTAATTTATTTTTCATTGTTTGATATGTTCGCTTCTCGATGTTCCTGTGATCTCATTCGAGTTGAATCGTTGGTTGACGTATCTGATAGTTGCTGAAATTGCTGATTTGTGGTGCAACTGATCGTCGTTACCTGTTATCGAAATGGATGTGAGAAAGCAGAATACAATTGAGCCGTTCAATGGGCAGAATGGCCAAACATGGAAGTTTAGGATGGAGCTGCTGTTGGCAAAGGAGTCGTTAAGTAATATAATTGTCGATTCTTTGCCTACTGTTCGTAATAGGGGAGATGCCTGGTCCAAGGAGAACGCCAAAGCTATGTTCCTGATCGCAAACAACATGACCGATGAATACTTGGAGATGCTTCAGACTTACACCACCGCGAAGGAGATGTTCAACGTGCTGACGAATCTGATTGACAATGGCAAAGACCAGACGCTGATGGATTTACAAGGTGAATTGTACACAAAATGGTATGTTTCTGGTTCTGATTTGCAGAAGTATCTGCTTGATTTTCGTGCTCGTTGTAGACAATTAACCGAATTGAGAGACCTGACAACCACAAAACAATTTATATTGGTATTACTGCGATCGCTGCCTGCAGAGTTCCGTCCGATCAAAGTGGTGATAGAGGATGCAGAAGTCGTCACCTGGGATGGTGTGTTTATGAAGCTAAACAACTTCCAGCGTGAACTATCTTCTGATAGTAAATCGACGGTGAGAGGTAACTATCTGAATTCTGCATCTCAAAACCTTCAGTGGTTGTCACTGGTGAAGAGAACGTGTTTTTCGGGAATCATAACAGTGTCAGACGAAATTCTGGTAATAATAATAGTAATAGTAATCGTTTTAATTGTGGTAGGTCCCAAAATCGTAATAGTAATCGTGGTTTCAATCCAGGTAGAAACAATAATCACAATAATAATAATTTTTATAATTCATCTTCAAATAATGAAGGTCGTAACTATAATAATAATCACAATTCTAACTCACAAAGCAATAATAATAATAATTTTAATGGAAATTGTCGTAGTTCTGGTAATGACAATGGACATTCGAATATTAAATGTCATTTTTGTAATAAGATCGGACATATAGCACAAAATTGCTATGTTAAAAATCTAAATAATAATAATGATAATTGTAGTAGTAATAGTAATAATGGAAATTGTTCTAATGACCATGTTACCAATAATAATAATAATAATAATAATAGGAGCTCTGCACAGATGTGCAATGACAATTTTAATAATAATGACGATTGCTCAGAAGTGGGTTATAGTTTCACAGTAAATAATAATAGTAATAATAAAATTGATGATTCCTGTAATGCAAAGGAAGATAAAAATTTGATGCCTCGAACCACATTCGTAGTAGACAGTGGATGCACAATTCACATAATTAACGATATAAGCTTGTTCATTGACTACATAGACTTGATTAAACCCCATAGTATCTGTGTTGCGAAGAAGGGAGTCTCGCTGTCCGTCACGTCTGTAGGTACAGTAAAATTGAAATTGCTGAATGGAATAATAATTGAATTGAAAAATGTAAGGTATGCTCGGGAGCTGCCGCAGAATCTGCTTTCGGTAAAATGAATGAGCAAGTCGGGTTTCGATACCCTGTTTAAAGAGGAATCTGTCGATGTCATCCAACACTGCAGTGGAAAAATAGTGACCACTGGTGTTAGCGTGAACTCAGATCTTTACACGATTGATTTTTTAAAAATGTCAAGTCAATCGTGTAATCTGACATTGGAGGATGAGTCGAGCCCACTGACTGTGTGGCATAGACGACTTGCTCATCTGAATGTGAACAATGTTAAGTTGTTGTCAAACAGAGGTTTAATACCGAACATTGACTCCAACCGCAGATTATTATGCGAGCCCTGTGTGATGGGGAAGCAGAGACGAAAACCATTTCTCAGGCATGAACAAAAAACTAGTAAGCCTCTGGAATTGGTACATACCGATCTCTGTGGTCCTATAAATCCTCCTGCATATAAAGGAGCAAAATATTTTATGACCTTTATAGATGACTATTCCAACTTTTGTTGTGTTTACCTCCTGACAAGTAAGACGGAAGCGTTTTCTAAATTTAGGGAATATAATGAAATGGTCGCAAACAAATTTGGTTATAATGTAAAAAGACTCCGATGTGATCGCGGCACAGAATACTTGAACACAACCTTCCAGTCATATTGTACTGAGAAGGAATTGTTGTCGAACCTACAGTTGGTGGCTGTCCTCAGCAAAATGGAAAAGCTGAAAGGATGAACAGGACGCTGTGTGAGAGGGCAAGGACGCTGTTATTTGAGAGTGGTCTTGGTAAGATATTTTGGTCAAAAGCCATATTGTGCTCTGCCTATATCGTGAACAGATGCCCCACAAATAAGGATTTTGTCCCTTTTGAAAGGTGGTTCAACGAACAATATGACTATAAAAAATTAAAAACGTTTGGATGCAACCCATATATGTTGTCATTCAAACATGACTCTAATAAGTTTAAAAATAAGAGTGAAAAGTTGATTATGGTAGGATACTCTCTATGTGGTTATAGATTATTAGATATAAATGCTAAGGAAATACGTCTATCACGTGATGTTGAGTTTTTCGAAAGTAAAATAGGTAGTACAAATACAAATAGATATACAAAAGATGATGATATTTTTACAGAGGTTACAGAATCAAATTTGGAAAATATTGAAGTTGATGGTGACTTAAATCTGGATTGTCTTCCGCAGGAAACGACTGAACGTGATGAAATAGCAAGCAATATATATCTTGCCGAGGATGACGTCCCTTTGACGTTTGAGGAGGCAAATGCTGCACCGGACAGTCTGATGTGGAGGGAGGCTATTTCTTCTGAAATAAGTGCCCTGAATTCCAATCAGACTTGGCAGGTGACCAAACGTCCAAAGGAAGCCCCCACCATCACGTGTCGTTGGATCTTTAATAAAAAATATGATGTTAATAATGAAGTTTTATATAAGGCCAGATTAGTTGCCAGAGGATGTCAACAGAAGAAAGGCTTCAATTTTAATGAAGTGTATGCGCCGGTGGCGAAACTTTCGACTGTCAGGACCCTCTTGGCTGTGAGCAATAAATTGAAATTTCATATTGAACAAATCGATATATGTAGTGCCTTCCTGAATGGAACTCTCTCGGAAGACGTGTACCTTGAAATACCTGAAGGGATAGAAACTAAAACTAATAGACACGATAATGTTTTAAAATTAAATAGGTCTATCTACGGTCTAAAGCAGTCGCCCAAGGTGTAGAACAAATTGTTCAACGAGTTCCTTGTTGCTCTTGGCTTTGTACAGAGTATGGCGGATGACTGTTTATATATATATAAAAATAAAAATGATGGTACTGTAGTCTATTTACTCACGTACGTTGACGACGTCCTAATTAGCTCAAATAATAAAATACAAATTGCATTTAAAAAAAAGAAATTAATAAAAGATTTAAGTGTAAGGATCTAGGAAAGGTCAAAAAATATCTAGGTTTAAATATTAATCACAATCGCGAAGATGGCGTACTGGAGATTGAGCAGAGGAGTCTCACTAAGTCTGTTGCTAGGCGTTTTGGCATTGAAAATTGCGCACCGACCTACACACCCATTGACCCCAAACTTCAGTTGGACAGGGATCTCAATGCGTGTGATAGTGTACTCAACAACAACTATCAACAGCTCGTGGGATGCCTAATGTATCTGATGCTAGGATCACGGCCTGATATTTGCTTTGCAATATCGTATTTCAGCCAATTCTCCAGTTATGCCACTGACGAACATCACAAATACCTATTAAGAGTACTTAAATATTTAGTTACCACAAAAGATAAAAAATTAATATTTTCAAATGAATGTGATAATAACGGCAATATTTTGGAAACTTTTTCTGATGCTGATTGGGGTAACTGTGTCACCACAAGACGGTCTATCTCTGGTTACTGTGTCTTTGTTTATGGATCACTGGTGTCCTGGTCCAGCAAGAAGCAGCCAACTGTAGCACTATCTAGCACTGAGAGTGAGTTGATTGCAATATGCGATGCTACCACTGAGTCGATCTGGTTGAAGTATCTGTTAAGTGACTTTTGCATTCAGACTAATGACAGAGCTGTGATTTACGAAGATAACCAGAGTTGTCTGGCTCTTCTGCACTCTGGAAAGTGGAATACTCGCAGATCCAAACATATAGACGTAAAGTACCGTTTTGTGTGCAATCACGTAGATATAGATTTTAAGTATTCGTGCGTACCGACTTCGCGACAGTTGGGGGACGTTTTCACGAAGGGCTGCCCGAAGCCCAAATTTAATATGTTTTGTAAACTGTTAAAATTAATGTAACTTTTTGTATATGTTTACCATTTGTGTTAATATTTTTTGTGTTGTAATTCTTTTCGTGTTATTGTTAACTTTTGTCATTTTTTGTTTTAATGACTTTATTAATTTAGAAAATTTGTTTATCAGTATTTGAAATAATCGTATAATTATAATTTGAGGAGGCGTGTGAGAATAATAGCAAATTATATTATACGTCGACTTATTATTCTCGCACATCATATGTTGTGGTAACACTGTTTTGTTATTATTTGTAATCTGTGATTTTTGTGTTTGAAACCCAACTGTGATTATATGTTTTGTATGCCTTCTCGTCGCTCATCAACCGTCGGTGATATAACATGTCCTCTGTTATTATGTGGAATAAAATTCGTGAAATAGTGAATATTTAGTGTCTTATTTATGTGTTTGTAATGTGTGTGTCTAGTCTTTGCCAAATGTCTTCGTTAGTTTAGGTTTCATCGTCGTATTTTCGTGTAGTTTGATCCGTTGGCAGTTCCTATTTTCTCACAGGACCGGAGATGAAACAAGAAAGAAAGATTTAAGCGAAGTTCCGTCCAAGAAGCGAGTGTATTTCGAAGGAGATACATAATTTCAGCAAAGTACATTTTAAGATAGATAAACGAGTGTTAACGGAAATGAACGAATGAGCGGTGGAAATGGTATATCAGTGTAGCCGCGAATAGATATAAATAAATTATGTGTTTTATGTAATCGTGTGTTCGTGGAGTGAGAGGGGAGAAGGATTGGTGGTCTCAACAATAATTTTTGAAATCGATTACTACCAATTTATGATCGATATCGAATTTTATATTTATAATTTCTAACCAAATTTGCTAACTTTTGCCGGCTCTTTTTTTTTTTTGCTCTCTTAAACACCTAATAACTTGTTTTTAGCTTTTTTTTTGTAGGTATTTAGGTTAGGTATTTTTTAAAATTATGTTTAAAGGAAAGTTATGAAGATGGGATACTATCATCGAAACTATCGATAGTATAGATAGTTTTCGAATATTGTTGAGACCACTAGTCCTTCTCCCTTCTCACTCCAGCGAACACACGACTACCTTAATAATATATTTTACATCTTTGTTCGCGGCTACACTGTAATACTACACTCTCATATTATATAATTGATGTAAAATACACACGCTTCAGAGACGTTACTTTGAATAATTTTTTATTTCACGTTACTAAATTCTTTCTTCATCGGTCCTCATCCTCTATAAATATCTGTATAGAAAATATCGATATCGAAATTTTTCGATATTTGCCATTTCTTCAAGTCGCTTATTGCAATATTGTTTCCAATTTTTCTTTTCAAATACATAAATTTTAATTAAATCCATAGCCGTGGTAGCAGTGGCTGCTCGAACGAGTGCCTGCTCAGAAAAATTGGCTTGTGCCTTATGCTAGAAATACTCTTTGGCCCTTCGTAACTTCATAATAAGTAAATTATTACTCAAGTCATACATATATCCTGTACTTGAAACAGACCTTTTAGGATTTTTTCCTGAAATCCGTTATTGCGTGGAAGTTAATTTGTTAACGAAATACTTTCATTTTTCAGGTTTTTTGTTGATTTTTATGCATAATACAGTTTTAATAAATTATAACATCCACTCTCCACAAAGTGTGTTATAGCTAATGAATTAAAATTTCTTATTTTGTCGTAAGTTTTGCCATTATCAATTCCGAGAGAAAGACAACAGTATTAATTATTTTTAAAAGAGAGTTTTTTTCTCACTTGTAAAATAGGAATTAATTTTATTTAAAATACTTACAAAAAACTCGTAATTATTAAATTATTTGCTAATCATTACCGTAAATAAAGTGTGACTGTTTGCAGTTGGCTTTCTATGGATCATAGAATATAGACTAAGAACATATATTCCATAACCATTGAAGATAAGTACAGGTATCCTTTTATAATATATAGGGATTAGCTGGAATGAAACAGGAAAATCGAAGTAATACACTGAGTAACAACGATCCTTATATTAGCCAAAGATTCGAGAAAAAAAATCACTAGTGCCTATCGAGGCGCGTATTATGCTTTAAAAAATTTAGAAGCAAGGATTCTGGGATATCCTCAAATTTTAGAGTTTCATAACTTTCTTTCGACATTTGAGCTACGATAGGTAGGTACCATAATATACTTAATAATGAACGTCTTCCAAATTAACAAAATATTATTAGTGTAGAGAAAGTCATTATACCTCATCAAGTAAGTATTAATCAAGTGCCACTATCCTGTTGCAGCCTTTTGTTGGTGTACCAAATTGAAACGTAAGTCGATATTGTCATGTTTCATTTCCACAGTATAACCTCGTGATGGGTCATACTGTGGCAACCATAGGTTACCCACTGAAAAGACATTCCTATAATATTTGCGACGCTAAGGTCGAGAGCAATTCAATACGTTGAATAAATGTGTGAAACACAAGCAATTGTGCAGGTATGCAATAAGTCTCGGTTACAGCTATTTCTAAACTCCCTTTGTTTTCCTTATTCTTATTATAATAAGATCTTGATCAATTCGCACACAACATCGTACTGCAGCATACACAGCGTTTACAAGGTACAGCTGTACATTATCATTAAGTATTAAGCGTATGCGAATACGTTATCATGATACGATGAAATGAATATAAATATTAAATGAAAAATAATTAATACGTAGGTAGGTGCGAAATTATCTCCAAGTGGGAAGGTGCAATTTTTCTGATAAGGAAGTCATCATAACATTTTGTGTGTGTGTGTGTGTGCGTGTGTGTGTGTGTGTGTGCGCGCGCGTGTTACTGTGTTGGTAAGGACACTTCGTTGCATAATTTTTGCAACTTTTAATGTATTTCGAAATGTTTATTTGTAAGTTGATTATCATACACCATTAAAACGTAAAGCAAAGCAGATACCGACGTAACCAATAAACTGTAAATAGCTGTAGATCAGGCACTTTAATATACCAAATATATGGGCATGACGACGATATGAGGTGAATCGCAATTTTTTAAAGATTTTTTTAGGTATTTTTTTCGTTATATAGTTCATTATTACTACCTATAAATGGTATATATATTTACTACATAAACCTATAATAATTATATTCAAACATACTTATAATATAAAAAAAACTCTGACGCAGCAATACTTCGCCAGAAAATCTAGTTTTGCAGTTTTCATACACAATATTAAAAAATAAACAAAATAAATAAATAAATAAATAAATAATAATAATAATAAAACCTAAATTAATGGAATATACAGAAAAGACACTCGTAAAGGCGCCGTAAATAAGAAAAAGATCCTTCAAGCAACATACCTAGTCCACTAGCTTTTCTCCAGAAATTTTTTAGTTTTAATTTTTCTCAAAAACTACTGAACCAATAGGTAGAAAACTCCTATCAGACCTGGTCCTATATAAAGACTACATTTCGTAAAAAATTTCAGTCTTATTCCTTTCGTAGTTTTTTCAAAATCTTGAATATAAAATTTTTCCCCACAATTTTTTTTTTCAGTTTTTTCTACAAACTACTGAACTAAAAAACACCAAACTTCTATCAGACTTTCACATGCAAAAGGGCGATATATCGCGAAAATTTCAGCCTGATCTTTTTCATAGTTTCTTACAAATCCTAAAAAAATCAATTTTCCAGGAATTTTTAGTTCTCCATTTTGTGGGTGGGGCGAGGCCCCACTCATTTTGTCCTACTCCCAAAATAGCATACAATGGACCAGCCCCCTTCATCTGCCTGAAATATCTTACCGCCTATACAATAAATGAACCTAGTATCTGAGTAATCCATTGTGGGAACCGGGTAAGTTGCCACACATCAGAAGGATAAGTCCGTGTCCCGATAAGTCTACGCCGTTGTGTGTATAGGCAGCCAACCTACGTAGCGTACAGTGCCGGAAAAGAGCGGGAACTGTTGGGCGAACGTAGCTTGTATGGCGCGGGTATATACGAGCCGCGCCAGGCTACATATAAGCGAGTGGCTACGTATATAATTACGTAGCCCGCTTCGTATGCGACCGCACATCGTCTATGTAGACGATGTGCGAGTTCGTAATTTAATTACGTTTGATACGTCGATCGTAAGATCGACGTATCGCCTGTCGGCGGAGGCCGAGCCTCACAGCGGGACGAATCCCCACAGCACTCCCCCCCAATTTTTGCGCCGCAAAAATGACATCATGCGCAGCAATTGGGGGAATTCAATCGCTGTGTGCCTATCTATGGTCCCTATCTCCTACTATCTCGTCGTTCCATCTCCCAACTGTGGATGGTGGAAGCTAATGCCGCGCCCAAACTTCTGTATTGGTTGGTGCGGGCGGCTTGTCGGGCTTTGAATGATTGCCGACTGTTTCTGCCCCTATGGCGGGGAGCACCACGTCCACGATCGGAGTTGCCTCGGGAGTAGGGGGTAAAACGAGCAGACGAGTTATTTGATTCTCGTATGGGAGGTATATACGGAGGGGGTGGTACCATAGCCACAGGAACAGGAATCGGTCTAGGTTCTGGTATGTGGAATACTGGAACTTCGACCACCTGTGGAGGAGGGGGAACAATGGGTTCCACGGCCTCTACCAAGGGGACAACTTCCATTGGGATTGCCAATGACTGTTGTTCCAGCGGTACGTCGTCCGGGATAGGGTCTAGGCGAGGGGTGTTTTGACCCATTTCTCGCAAGATACCGCGGACAGTGCTCGGAGGGGGAGAGTAGCCAATTAGGGCATCTTCCTCAGCCTCCTGGAGTTGAGCTAGCTCTCGGGTATGATCGACATTGCAGCGTCGTCGCATCTCATCGGACAGACGCTCTTCAGGCGATTCAACACACCCGAGGTTTGAAGAATTATCGGACATTTTTCGAGAATTCAGGTCGAAATAAATTCGAAACAAGGGAGACAGGATAGTACAATAAGTACAGGGCTTAATGATCGCAACACCAAATATAGTGTAAGCAGAAAAATACGAAAAATTTTAAAGAGCAAATTAGACGTTGTCAATCAGAATGCAAAGACACGAATGAAGCTTTACAAAATATACTTGATCGACTATGGTCGTTTTTTCTCTCGCCTTATCTGTCCATTTAGCGTCCACAAAGATGAGCGTCTTGTCAAGACTAGTAAAATGATACCAAACTCGATGTATTTCGGTATTGTAGTTTTGGCAGAATCGTCAAGTACAGATTTGCAATAATTTGAATAGAATTCATATTATTTTTATTATGTGCGTGGGATTACGCAAACAGGTAAAAACAGTATTTCGGATTTTTTTTTTTTTTTTTTGTCGTGGCAACGAACTTTGTTTACGCACACAAACACATGACTGTGTTAACATGTATAGTAGTGTGTTTTTGCGAATTCCTTTTTGCACTTTGCTTCGTAGGAATTTCGTCTAAGTTCGTTTGTTTCCGTATTTTATTATTTACCAGCGATTTTTCATGCGCTGATTTTGTTCGGAAACTCGCGAGACGGGTTCAAACCCAGAGTTAGGCGAAAGTCAATTTTTATTTTTCCACGAATTTATTTGTTTTGTTGGGTAATTATTTTAATTTACCACTAGTTGTTTTTAGAGTGTTTTTACCAATTTCTACCATAGTTTTTTTATTATTTCTTTGTGCGATACGGGCAGACTTGCGAGTAGGAAGCATGTTTTTAATTTTGTATGAACCTTTAGGCCTACCTTTTTTTCTAAGGATAATAGGCTTTGAAGGATCAAATTCAATTTCCAAAATGTTGTCATCAAATTTGACGGATTTTTTGTTTTTATTTAACTTCGGAGTAACTAATCCTAACTCTTGTGAATTAGACTCAGAATTTTGTTCCATTCTATTTTCGTATTGTGAATTATTTTTGATTTCACTTTTTGTCTGTCCACTATTTGTTTCGACTAACTCGTTATCAATTTGTTGTGAGTCAGTCTTATCAGGCAATGTAGGGTATGGGTCATTATTATGCTTGACCTCTAATTCCTTTTGTCTGATGGTTGCTGTCAGCCTTTCCTTGTCATTGGTAACCAGGAATGCAGGTTTAAGTCTGTCGATTGAGACTTTTTTTTGTTCACCTGCTATCATTATGACGAAATTTTTCTCGTCTCGTGATATAACCTGGTATGGGCCGGCATATGGCTTTTCAAATGCACCTTTGAGTCTGTCATCTCGCACCCACACATGAGTTGTGGTGGCCAAGTGCTTTGAGACATAGACTTTAGGCTGGCCATGTCGAGCTGCTTGAGTTATGACGCTGTTTGCATCATCTCTGATGTTTTGAATCATCAATTCGGGACTTACATCTTGGGATGTTGTAAAAAAGTCTCCGGGTAAGCGTAGCTCTTCGCCGAGCGCAAGCTGCGCAGCAGAAAATCCTGTATCTGACTGTAGTGCAGATCTGAGTCCAAGTAAGATGGTGGGTAAAATATCAGCCCATCTTTTTGTGTCTGATGCCATGATTGAAGCTTTCAGAGCACGATGCCACCTTTCCACTGCACCATTGGCTTGGGGGTGGTATGCTGTTGTGCGATTGTGTTTTGCACCCAGCTTGGACGCAAGTTCATTGAAGAGTGAACTTTCAAATTGGCGACCTTGGTCTGTAACAATGACTTCAGGTACACCAAAACGGGCGATCCATGTTTCATAGAGTTTTTCAACCACTGTTGGGGCTGACATCTCTTTTATTGGGATAGCCTCTGTCCATTTGGTTACTCGATCTATCATAGTCAGCAGGTATCTGTTCCCTCGAGATGGTGGTAATGGACCGACCAAATCGATGTGTATTATTTTGAATCGCTCTGTATTTTTAAATTTCTTGAGTGGCGACTTTGTGTGCCTTCCGACCTTAGACTGTTGACAGTTCAGACATTGTCTAGCCCATTGGTTACAGTCGGCTTTCACTTGTGGCCAAACAAATCTTGATGTTACTAAATTAGCAGTACTTTTGGGTCCTGTGTGTGACAAATTGTGCACACTATCGAACGCCATTTTACGATATTGTTTCGGCAGGAATGGCCTATCCTTGCCTGTACTGATATCACATGTTACCAAGATATCTGTACCGGGAATTTTACGTTGCCGCAGCTTCAGATTGGTTTTCTCATTGGTTAAATATTCCTCGAGTTCCAAATCTGTTAGCTGATCTCTTGCGATTTCAGCATAAGGCAGCTGGGCAGGGGCAGAGACAGCATTTATTCGACTCAGACAGTCGGCAGGGATATTTAATTCTCCCTTGACGTACCGAATATCAGTTGTGAATTGACTTATTAGGTCTAGCTGTCTCAACCGTCTAGGAGAGACGGGGTCAGTTTTCTGCTTGAAGGCATGTGTGATGGGAAGATGATCGGTATATACCGTGAACGATCGACCCTCAACATGGTGTCTGAAGTGCCTTATTGCAGCATAGACCGCCAGTAATTCCCTATCGTAGGTACTGTAATTCTTTTCAGCTTTGGAAAGCTTTCTAGAGAAGAATGCGAGCGGTTGATTTAAGTCATTTTTTATTTGGTACAATGTCGCACCAATCGCAAAGTCAGAAGCATCGGTTGATATGCATAACGGCAGACTGTCGTCTGGGTGAGCCAATAATGTTGCATTTGCTAGCAGGTTTTTAACACTTTCGAAGGCTTTTTCAGCTTCGGTGTCCCAAACAATAGGAGTTTTATCCCGTTTTTTGTTTGTGGTGCACAATGCAAATAGCTTGCTTTGTTCAGCAGCTGCATTGGGCATGCAACGTCGATAGAAGTTCGCCATCCCCAAGAATCGTCGCATGTCTGCAACCGTTTTAGGTTTTGGGAACTCTAAGATTGACTGCACTCTGGTCTTCGTTGGAGAAATACCTTCGGTCGAGATTGTATACCCGAGAAAATCAATAGTTGCTTGTGCATATTCGCACTTTGCAGGGTTGACAGTAAGGCCGGCAGTGTGTATACGCTGTAATACGGCTCTTACATGTTTCTCGTGTTCCTCCTCACCGCCTTCTGAGCATATGCATATATCATCCAGATATGCATATACAAATGGTAAATCTCTAAACAATCCATTGATAAATCGCTGGAAAGTTTGCGCCGAATTGCGAAGTCCAAATGGCATTCGAAGATATTCGAATAATCCAAACGGGGTGATAACCGCGGTTTTATGGATATCCTGTGTGGCCATTGGTATTTGGTGGAATGCCCAATTTATGTCCATTTTAGTGAACAATGTCTTTCCCCTCATATTCACGTTAAAGTCCATTATATTTGGAACAGGATAACGGTCAGGGATTGTCTGGGCATTTAAGGCACGGTAGTCCCCTACAATTCTCCATTTGCCATTCGCCTTTTTCGTCATATGAATCGGCGAGCTCCAAGAACTATTTGATGGTCGGACTATTCCTTCCTTGATCATTTGATCATATAGTTCTTTAGCTGCATTGAGCCTATCAGGAGCAAGTCTCCTGGCTCTCGCAGTACATGGTTGTCCTTTTGTTTCAATTACATGGACTGTGTCATGTTTATAGGGAGCGTCTCGTTTGAAACATGGCTGGTTTATGCCAGGGAAATGAGAAAAGATTTTCATCAACTTCTCATTGAGTTTGCTGCAGCTATCTATCGCTTCGTCAATTTTGTACATTAGCGATTTGCCTTCCACAAATATACCGGTAGTTGAGTCGATAAGCCTAGAATTTTTCAAATCGACCAACAAGCCAAATTGTGCTAGAAAGTCAGCACCAAGGATCGCATTTGGGACATCCGCAATGGTGAAGGACCACGTCATGTCACGTCTCAGACCAATGTTCACTTCGCTGGTCTCTAAGCCGTAGGCAGAAATGTTCAGGTCATTTGCTGCACGGAGATAGTATTTCGGAGTTCGTACTTTTTGTGTTTTGCTAGCTGGTATGATACTTAGGTCTGCACCTGTATCTACCAAGTACCTTCTCCTAGTTGTCCTGTCCTTTATGAACAGGCGGCGTGAATATTTTTCCGAGGGGACATCAGCCGCAGAGAGGGCCCCTCGTTCTAGTTTGATGACTCAGGCCTTTTTACAGCCCACCAGGCACATTCTGGTGTGCATTTAGTGGCTTTCTCATCAAATAGATTGTGGTAATAGCACCACTTATTGTTGTATGGTTTTCGGTTGGGACTTTTAGATTTTGAGCGAGGGGGAGTTCCTCTTGGGCTACGACCCCTTCTTTCTGAATTATTGTTAGGCTTTCGGTCTCTGGACCTAGATTGCCTATTATTATTTTTATAATCGCGTTTTTTCGAGTTTTGATTTGAATTCGTTTTTCTTAAGTTTCTATTTTCATTTTTTAATTCGCGAAAGTTTTTATTTAGCTGGGCTATTTGTGCTCTCAGCTCATTAGTCTCAACCTCTGATGATAAGGCAGCTACAGAAGGTCGGTTGACACTGGCCTGTAGGGCATCATCAGCAATCTTGGCTAGATATTCCAGTCTTTCTACATTTTCTGCACGATTTGCACCAAGTGTGTATATTAATTGTGACACACTGGTGGGTAATTGCTTACAAAATTGATTTGCAATTACCATTGGTGTAACCATTTTGCCACCAGTCTTGATTAATTTGGCCATGAATACTGAAGGTTTTTCATCTCCAAGTTTCATGCCACCCATGACTTGGTTGATGGCTTCATCATCGGTTTTACCATAAATGTTTCGGATTTTATTACAGAACCACTCATATTTATTGACTACATCATTCGGACATTCCATTATATTTGGAACAGTCCTCATTATTTCAGCTGGCATATCTCCACAGATGTGTTCATATCTGAGTTCATCTGGGAGTTTTTCTTTTTTGAATTTGCCTTCGAGTAATGATAACCAGACATCTACTTCCCTTGGGAGGAACTCTGGTATTTTTATTTTAATTTTTCTTGCATCGAAATTTGCATTCGGAGCTCTGTTCTGCTCTCGAATTTCCATGAATCGCATGAACTGGTTGAAAATGTCTAAATTTTCTTGACCAACGGGATGACCAGCAGGTAGCTGAACCGGAGGTTGTTCATGCTGTAGTCTGAGTTGTTCTAACTCTTGATGGAGCCTTTCATTTTCAGCTTGCGTCTGTTGTTGTAGGCGCAAAGCTTCTGCAGCTTGTTGGGCTGCTAACCTAGCTCTATCCTCAAGAGATTCCATCCTATTTTGCGGATTTGCAGAGTTTACTGACTGGCCAAGAGTATTTGTGTTGCAACCTAAGATTTGTGGTTCAGCAACAAAACTAGAAGTTTCAGCTAAAACGGAATCTGCAGGAAGTATTTTACCACTTCTTAATTTGCGAACTGCTATTTCCTCTTGTGAGATATTAATTTCTAACAATTGTGCTTGAGTTCTTCTAGCTTTCCTATCTGTATCAGATGTGGATACAATAGGTTGGAGGTTAGCTGCAGAGGCAGGAGGGGTGAGAGGATGATTCTCACTTGGGTCCTCCAGTGCTGTTTATCCCTGCCCAGTCCTTAATAGACTGGCAAATATATTTCTCAGGGGGGTAAAATTCCACTAACAGACTTTAATTTGGGAGTGATCACTAGCAAATTGCATAAACTAGATCACTACCAACAACATAAAACGACTCCAGAGAATGGTTGTAAAAATTTTTCAACCACCACAACAGTAATATTTACGTTTAGCCTCACCTCATTTAAAGCGCTGCTAGCGCCAGCGCTTCTAGCGCCCGGAGGGAGTAATAGCGCTGCTAGCGCCTTAAGGGGTCCAAAGACCTCTTGTACCTCAAGACTTACCAAAGTCGAGACTTACCTAATCACGTCGAGGTCACCAGCGTGTGGGAACCGGGTAAGTTGCCACACATCAGAAGGATAAGTCCGTGTCCCGATAAGTCTACGCCGTTGTGTGTATAGGCAGCCAACCTACGTAGCGTACAGTGCCGGAAAAGAGCGGGAACTGTTGGGCGAACGTAGCTTGTATGGCGCGGGTATATACGAGCCGCGCCAGGCTACGTATAAGCGAGTGGCTACGTATATAATTACGTAGCCCGCTTCGTATGCGACCGCACATCGTCTATGTAGACGATGTGCGAGTTCGTAATTTAATTACGTTTGATACGTCGATCGTAAGATCGACGTATCGCCTGTCGGCGGAGGCCGAGCCTCACAGCGGGACGAATCCCCACATCCATGAATAAAAATTAAAAAAAAAAACAAAAAACATAAAAAATTTATGAAAAACTTAGCCCATCTAAGATTCACACGCGACACTTCTCAAGTCACAAGTCACAAGCCCACAAATGTTATCATACTATTACAGCACTAAAAAAAATTTCTTAGAATAACAAAACAGATTGGATAAAAACAATGTAACGAATGAAGGGAAACAGACGATCCAAAGCTATTTCCCGCCACTTTTAAGAATTTCTAGACATTTTTTAATATATAAAGACAAGTTGGCATTTTTTGTTGCTAATATTCTCCCAATGTGTTGAACAAAATATTTCAAAATTCATACCACATATGAAGAATATCATACAGGTGGTTTATAAATCATAAAAAGTAAAATCCATTCAGCCAAACTGGTGAAATTAAGGTTTAAAGTTGTTTAGCATATGTTTTTATGTGTGAGTGCATGTGTGAAAGTAATCTTAACATTAGCGTCTTTGGTTGAATACCTATTGAAAATTACTTATCAAATGAATAACCCAACAAGAGGCGAAGCTATACATCCCTTGACTGTTGACTTTGTTAATGTTAATGTCAGCAGATTTATTCCAGATATTAATTTTTTTTTGTATGGAAAAAAATTAGATAAAAAAAACTCTAACCAGCAGCAGCTCCATAAGAAAAAGTAAGTTTTTGAAAAATGTAAAATTAGGTAGTCACTAAAAAGTTATTAATAGATTGTAACAAATATTTGTTGCTGTTGGTCCAAAATTAAACATTTTACAGGTAAAATGAAAATGAAAATAATGATACTGGAAGTACCTTGCACTGATCCACGCCAAAATTTATAGCAAGTTATAATGTTAGTTAAAATTTTCGTAAGCATTATTCCATAATTGATAATTTTATAGTCAAAACAAAAATGAAAATAGCCCTACAGGAAGTACCAAATGACCAATCCGCACCAAAATTTAAATCAAGTTACAGTAAATCATAATAATTTTTGTTTCAAATTTCGTAGCTATTTGTCAAAAATTAAAAATTTTCTAGCCAAAATAAAAACAAAATTGCTGTACCGGAAGATTTGGGAATTAAAAAATAAAGAGAAACTTGAAAATTTTCAGTTGGAAATTTTAATGTTTTTAGTCATTTTCAGTTAAGAATTTTTGATTTTCTCCCTCCCAAAAAAAATATTTTTGGTACGTCACTGTTGTCTATTAAAATCTTTATTGAATGACAATAATGATCTATGGCCTTCGAATCCAGAAATCATTAGATGGAATGTTTCAATATACATCCAGTTAAGTCATATAAAGAAATATATTAAAAGTGCTTTATTTAACCTCTGCCTTAAATCTTTAGAAAATAAGTCAGATATTTAGTGACATTTTGTGGTATTATTATCTAGCCCGTCTGTTAGATGGGTATTTCAGGTTGTCCTTCTATAAAACTAGAAACTAGCACCCATATTCACAAACGTCACTTTAACCTCCCTTCACTTAAATTTCACTTTAAAAAAGTTTTTTGCACAATTTCGTACTTACAAACGTGGGAACATTGTATCTCTTATGAGAATTCCAATGTAAAAATAAAATTTTACCACATTCTTAAATACAAAATTGTGCCAAAAGTCATTTTTAAGTGAAGTTTTAGTGAAAGGAGGTTAAAGTGACATTTGTGAATATGGGCCTAGGTACGACTTAGGAAACAAGTAGTTCTGTTTGATTGGATTACACTAACTTACACCAATCTACACTGGTAGGGCTATTCCACAAATATTCAGGTAAAACTTTACATAACATCATACAATACTCCTACATTTATGGAATCACCCTCCTGGTGTAGGTTGGTGTAAGTTGGCGTAGTCCTATCAAATAAAGTTGGTATATATAGGAAATTTTTGGTTCTCTAGTGGTAATTTGTATTTAGTTTCATTATTCATCACATGGATCAGTAATTTCCGCACCCATTTTTTAAATATCAGCAGTGGTATGACTTAGGAAGTGGTACGATTTTGATAACTTTACTGTATATAATTATATATTAAAAAAATTATTATAGTTACTTTGAAATATTAACTATCCCTGGAGGTGGTTTACAAACTGTCTATAAGCTTTATAGCTATGTCTAAAAGGCAGCTATAAAGGCTATGTACTTCTTGCTTATCACTACTTTATTGATCTATATGGTCATGTCTGGAGGTGTTCATAAGTTAATAAGAACTATAAAGAATTGGGAATGTTGGCGTTTGTAATTTTCATTATGGATTTTTATATTTATAGTAAAAAAAAATTCTTTCTTATCAACAAATGGTTCACTTCGGCTCACGCATTTGGATTTCATCTATATAGACAACTCGTAAACACTTCTTTATAGTCATGATTTCTTAATAGTTTTTATAGATAGTTCGTAAATGGCACCCTGGTGTCTCCAATAATATTTCTATGTGGAGGCGTTCATTAGGAGTGAATAATATGTTGTGTTTCTTTTTTCCAAGCACATATTTTAATTTGATATCTATTTCTAAAAAGGTATCTACCTGAGAAGCGAATTTTATTTATCTCCACTATTAACAAATGATCCTAAAAAGAGCTTGAACATCCGAATTTTGAATATTACATAATTTTCAGAGATAAAAACTGCAGTGGAAATGTTTATTTCATTTTAAAAATTACATTTAGGTTGTGAAAGTTTCAGATTAACGCCAATATTTTCAACAGTTTTTCAGTCTTTGGTGAATATCTAGATTAGGAGTGGTTGTGGCCCAGTTGTCCAGGGTTTGACAATTGACAACTGGAAGACCCACATTCGAATTCTATGTAGAACCGACTCCATACCTGCCTAACCATTTGTAAAAAAAGTCGTTATTTTTCAGGAGCAAAGATGTTTGGCGGTAATAACTATACGCGGTGGTGCCCACTCAATTTGACCAAAAGTAGCCAAAAATCAGCTTCCTTTCTGCGTTGTTTTTATGCTCGAAAGAGAAGTTTAAATTCGACAATTCTCTCGGCCGTCGTTTAAAAACGCTATTACGCGTAATAATATTACAATATGTGTATAATCTAATTCGGACGAATTTTGACCAACATCTGTGGCGATTTCGTAAGTCTCGTTCTCGCACATTTTGACGCAAATTATCTGATAGCAACATATGTCAGGTAGCCTCCGGACAATCGATATTTTCTAACGAATCGCACTAATTCACAATCGTCGACGTAAAATATTCGTCGTTGCGTTCATTGCTTATGCAAATAAATCCATTGGCCGAAGGCTAGAACACAAAGTGTTTGTAACTGCTTCCGAGAGTAGAATTGGCAGACTGATTTCATATACGTAAACCTAAACGGGTCTCTAAAAATAGAAGGAAAAAAAAAATTAACAACGCACAGCAGCGTGTGTCTCAGTGTCTGTCGACTAAATAGTCAGCAACTGCACACATGGTGATGGTAGTTACAAAATAACTATCATTCTATGTAGTTATATACCTAGAATACCTATCTGTGTAGAAGTGTAGAATTCACGCCGCACAATATGCTGCTCGATGAAACTTGTCGTTGGGTACAGTCAATAACGGTCCTGCGTTTCTATTAAAAATACCAGACTAATCAACCGTTTTATTTTTTCATCATTTTTATCTTCGACCGACTACCCAATCATTTCAGCGTCCGTTACTTCGTATTCGTTTCAGTTTTTAATACTAAGTTAGTTTTTATTCATAATTAGAACGCGGATGGCCTCGATGCATGTGTTCTTTCGGATTCAGTGCGAATAGTGCGCGAGTTTAGTTGGTTGCCTACGTCCTCTCCTGCATTAGCTATGAAGTTACAGGTAGGTGTATTTAGCCTAGCCTAAACCTAGGTAAGGTACGTACGCGCCTACCTACATAATAGACTATTCAATCATATTCAAAGTGTACGTGTAGATCGGATAAGGAGTAATATTATACTGGGGTATCTAATCCTATTGAAAATTAAATAAATTGATATTATACGGTATATTTGTGCCAGTATAGGCTAATTAGTTCTATGTTGTGGCCTATTGAGCTTCCCAAACTGAAATCAGACACCAGTTTCGTCTAACAAACAAACAAAAAGTGTACCTAGCCGCCTATATTCTATCGAACTATAGCTGAAAAAATTCTCGTTGATAAGTATTTCCCCGCATTTACCATAATTATTTCGCATTTTCTCTTAATTTTTTTTTTTTTTTTTCCACATTGCCTTTCGTCTATTTTTTGTGGCCTCAAATTAAAATAATACTTCATAGCTTATGTTAATTCTGACTGATTTAATATAACAATTAGACACCTAGAAAAGAGATGCACAAGTTACTCGTGAGTGGCGAATGATTGTTCTTGTAGGCCAAACAACAATTAATATACATTTCTACTTTAAGTTTATGGTTGCATAGCCATCTTATATAAAAATTGTGTTCCTGAAAAATTGATACAGGTAGACCAACTCGTGCAGTTAATAGACTAAGTACTACAAAATGTCTCGATGCCTGCATGATTTTGCATAAAATTCACTATGGCATGATATTTCAGTCCATATGAGATTATTATGTGGATATTTAGTACTTTTTTTCAGATGATAATATTGCCGCAAACTCAAAAAATATTGAAAATATCAATCATCATGATAATATTATAACATACGAGTTTTTTTTTTTTACAACAGTAAGACCCTGTTAATACGTTTTTCAAGGGACTACAGCGCAAAAACCGAAGAGGTACTATTCTTTTTTTATAATTATAAGCTTTTATTCTACTCACTACTGCGATTTATAAAATATACCAATATTGCTGCCAACCTTCCGCAACGAAATAATGTTTATTTTGTATGAAGAAAAAGACAAAAAAAAAGCTTAACTTTTAAAAACTTGTTTTTAACTTAAATTTATTTAAATGTCATATGAGGGAAAATTTTAAGGTAACAAAATTTATGCTGTAATAAATAATTAGGTCCTTTATATATATATATATATATATATATATATATACAGTATGACCAAAAGTGCGGAACTTTCATCTCCTGGACTTTGAATTTGAAAAAAAAAAAAAACAACATTTTTTTTCAAAAATGTTCCAATT
This sequence comes from Ericerus pela, assembly GCA_011428145.1. Classification (NCBI taxonomy): domain Eukaryota; kingdom Metazoa; phylum Arthropoda; class Insecta; order Hemiptera; family Coccidae; genus Ericerus; species Ericerus pela. The sequence continues at coordinate 586,787 of WOFM01000532.1, forward strand.
TCCAATTGCATACCTGAGCACAGACCTTCCTTCAAAAATGGAATATGTGGGAAAACGTCTCAACCAGAGGCGTCTCAACCGGGAAATTTTACATAGGTTTTATAGGGAAAATCAAGGCGGGATCCTAATAAAACAGCATATTATGCGGAAAACATGAGAGAACGTTATAACGAGGTTTTACTGTAATTACATTTCTAAAAATTCATTAGAATAAGGCCAAATTCTACATTTTATTATACGATGATAAGCATCATTTTGTGGAGTATACAAACATCGTGTTTCAAGCAGATAAGTGTGGACTTGAGGGAAATACCATTTCACCAACGAAATTTGTCCTCACGAGTATTTACGTGAATTTTAAAAACTTTTTTTGCTGTTATTTTTGCAAATTCATTTGTCTTCTATGAGTAAAATGTAGTAATTTGCGCGTGTAAAATGTATATTTTGTTTTATTTTTTTATCTAATACCAATGAATTTGGTAACAGTGAAACTGATAAGGTGATAAATCATGTCGGTGAAATGGTATTACGTCTTGATATGGTTTATGATGTCTCGCATATCTTAACGTGAACAGAGTATAAACCTTACACAAGGGTATATGTACTTACATTTATAAAGGTGGACACCGTATAAAGAATGCAAATAAAATCAAAAATCATTGTAATTTTATATTCAAAGAAAAAAACAATAATTATGAAGATGTCTAAGTTTCTCTCATGAAAATCATGAACTATAGACAGATAGATACAATATAGGTAAGTATCTTCAGTAAGCTATGATAAATAGATTCTTAGTACAGAGTGGTAAGAAATATAAGCTTACCTTTATCTACTTACTTAATCGAGTAAGACATTTTCGATTTTTATTATCTTCGATGAGGCTCCTAAACTGCGCGTCCAGCGTAATTCAGACCTTACGGTGAATATATGTCGTGAGCAAGACCAAAACTGGCACCAAAACCTTCTTGAGCTATACCAAACTCAAAACTAAGACTAGGAGCATTGAAGTGAGACCAAGACAACCATGGCTTTTGTTTTGGTTTTGGTTTTGGTTTTGGTTTTGTTCATCACCATACCCATGACCCAAAAACGGGAACATTTTCTGTTTGCAAAAATTACGATGACAGAATATTTAGAATGTTTTTTTTATGTTTTTTTTGTTTTTTTGTCTGCCATAAATTCGTACTTACTTAGGTACCTACGTACTTGATTTTGAATCACGAACTACGTTCGCAGGTCTATTTTTTCAGTTTCTTCCTGTGCATATGCGCCGCAAACGCAGCCCGTATACTCGCCATCATGCCGATAAAGGCGAAAAGTCATTTCTATTTCCACGAGGCACTGTTCGCCAGTCTGGTATCCTCCGGTCACCACGTCACCCTCATCAATCCGTTTTCGCTGCGCAAACCGATACATAACTTCACCATCATCAAGCCACCGGTCCAGGAAGCGGAGGATACGAGTCCGCTCACCTTGGTAGCCAGCCTCGAGGTGAACATCTTCGCCAAGTACGAGTTGGTGACTGATATGGCGGCCAAGGATTGCGAAAATGTCATGCGGATGCCTTTCATACAGGTATAAACAGCAGAGTGTACCGCGTACTGATCACAGTCCATGAAATAATCCTCACTTAACCGAAGGTAATGAATCAAAAACAGACTGTGAGAGACAACAACTGGCTCCCCGGCAGAAACTTACAGGAGCAGAGTCCTATCCAAAATACCTCCCTTTATTAACGTATTCTTTTCCCTTCAGTTAATTTATTATTATGTTAGGTTCGATGCAGCCAAAAAGTGCTGCACTTAAGGTTCTAGTTTCAGAGAAAGTTTTGTCCATAGTTAGAGGACAAAAATATTTTAATTAACCTAGTTTTCATTTTGTTTTTGTTTTTTTATATAAGAAGAGAATGATATAAGACACAGGGGGCTTGTGATACAAATACAGTCACATTGTTTCGAAGACAACTTTTCATCAAAATTTGCTCACTAGTCAGAGTACCTATTTCCGTATACACGGGCCGTATCCTATGGTTTAATACGAGGGAAATTATATGTAGGTATGTAAGTATGTGTGTTTGTATATATGTGTTTGTATGTATGTATAACTTATATGTATGTTGTAGAATCCCTAAAATCTAAGTTCAAAACCTTGAACACCCTATATACAACAAAACCACCCTACATGTATACCTACATATTAGCTAAACAAATTTTTCTTAAAGATAAACCATAAAAATCAAGATAATAAATAACAAGTAAATATGTATATTCTGAAATGACAGAATTCATTATCTGATATGAATTATCACTTTTTCAAAAAATTAAATTCCTTTAAACAATGTGTTACGTTTCTATAGCCCGGAGATACGTAGAGACCAACAAAATAAGTAGAGTCATTTTGTGTCTACTTTTATTTAGAAAAAGAACACTTCACAAAATTACTATGATATTATATCTTATACTTACAACTGTCTTTGCGTCTTAAATCTAATCCTTAAAGTGTCACGCCTCCACTAGGGAGGACTGCGAACTTGTGACATGTGAGAATGTCTTCAAACTTCACAAGATTGAACAGAATAGTTCTATATTGAAACTTGGAAGAAAGGCAAGTGAAGTCCTGGTGTAAATTGAATTACCAGATCACTTCTTTTGGTACCTAGTTGTTTACCTTTGCCAAAAGTGTACTTACAATACATTACTAAATTGTGCTGACAGATATGCTGACTAGTTGTTCATCTGCATATTAGTTAATGCCAATAATTAGGTTAGGGATCGGAGGTAACGGTCAATATTTAATAGAAATATTCTCCGTTACTTGTTACAAAATATTTAGGTCAGCGAGTATGTTCGTCTGCCTAAATATGATGGAACACAATGATATCTTCAATTTCCATTGTCATGCTACTTAATAGCCAAAAATTACAAGGAGCTAAAGGAAATACAAAATTGATAAGGCTACCATTTTTGTAAAACTACTAGGTATATAAAAAAAATTCTTATAAAAAAAATTCTTTTGTTCTATGTATGTATGTATGTATGTATGTATGTATGTATGTATGTATGTATGTATGTATGTATGTATGTATGTATGTGTGTATGTATGTGTGTGTTTGATTTTAGTATCTTGGTCGGACACACACCTGACTCCTCACCAGCTTTAGTCGGACTAAAAACGTTGGTCGGACACACACAAGGTCCGACCAACGTTTCAACTGTTTTTTTGGATTCAGGGGGTTATATTTGCATTGAAAAAGTTGGAAAATGTTAGTCTTGTAAAAAGTCCGACTAGCATACTTATGGCCCACTCATCAAATGTTACACCCCGTGTGTGAAATTTTATTTTGGAATTGACAATAGTACTACGTTGGTCGGACTTCTGTGTGTGACGTTGGTTAGACTTGAGTCTGCTGGTATGTTAGTCAGACCTTTTAAAATCAACGTTGCCACAGTTTTGGTTATGATGTGACAGCTGCAAATAATAATAATACTGGATAATAAAGGAAAAAAAAAAAAAAAAAAAACATTTTCCAGTTGACGTTGACAAGAGATTTTTTTTAGTCAGTACTTGTGGTCTGTCTTACGATAGATGCAAATGATATTAAAAAAAAAAAACATTTTCAAGTCAACAGTAAGATGAGAGTTAACCTTGAAATTTACCAATTTTAGTGTAAAATTTAATAATAAAAAAAAAATACACACCCGTTGATATTGATGTATGTTCTATTGAATTATTTTCTTTTCTGTTCATTCTTTTGTTGTTTCTTCCCGTGAGTGTTCTATTTTTTTTTTTTTTTATTACACGTGGTATTATATTATAAGATGATTACATGTAAAAAGGCAGTGACAGAGAATGGTCAATGGCATTTGATTAAAATAATTGAATTTTTTTGAACTACCTACCTATCCTGGATAAACTGTGTAGCATTTTTTACTAGGTACATATGTTATAGAAACGTGGATCTAAGGTATGGTCAATATACCGGGAATTTTATTTCAAAAACATGGTCTTACAAAATGAGCTACTTGACCTAGCAAGCTATCTTTATTTTCTGAAGATCCAAACCAAGATAAAAACTTCACGTAAAGTTCTAGAAATATCTGTCAGGCACTTAGACGACACTTTGTTAGGCCCACATGGAAATGATTGAGAAATTGAAAATGTGGACTTTTTTCTTCTGTTTGTTTAAAAAAGTAGTACGCCTATGCATCAGTTATTAAGAAAACCCCCGAATTAGAATATGTATAAAAGTAACAGAAGTTGTAGAGAGTGTCAGGAAAATTTTAAGGTTGGTAAATTGGGGGGTGCGAAGGTTTGAAAGGATTAAAAGTTAATGAAATGATGATCAAAATCCTTCTCAAACTTGAATGAAAGGAGTGACTAGGAAAGAAAACTGCTTATCAAAAAGAACTAAGGAAATAATGAAAAAAACTCTAGAGCAGCAAGCCTCGCTGGAAAAAGTAGGTTTCTGAGAAAAAAAATTATGAATTTTGATAGTTAAAATAATTGTTTTAAAGCTTATAATGAGTAAATGGTATGTTATGATTAAATGAAATTTGTCAACTGTTGACGAAATATTAGACATTGTGAAATTTAGAATTATTTCTTGATATGAAAAAATCAGATCTTGAGGAAGCTCTACCGGAAATATTGTCAAACCAAAACTGATAGCCAGTGGCGTAGTTATGGGGGGGGTATGGGGTTAAACCCCCAAAATTTTTTTTAAACAACAATTTTGTACACTAATAATTTTTTTTTCAAGTTTGTAGTTTTTAGCAGTCGAAAACCTATCAAATTTGGTCTGACTTTCACAATAGGGAATGGGACTTACATAGTTATTTGTTTCATGATCTCCAGATTCCAAAAATACCCATCTCGCATTTTCATATTTCTTTATTTATTTTATTTAATTTTTTTTTTATTCCGGCCTATATTTTTTTGGGAAACAAAAACAGACAAATGGCTGAACCAATAAGGCTGAAGTTTGCACCAGAGGTCAGTTTCAGTGTAAGAAGGGTCTGATAGAAATTTTGAGTCAATTGGTTTAGCGTTTTCGGAGATATTGGCCAAAATATAGCTAAAATGAGCAGGTTTTTAAGGTTCATTATACCACACCCCTGTGCCACAAATTGAAAACCTGCTTTTCTAGCGGGGCATGCTACGCTAATATTTTTAAAATTTTCTTTTCATTGAAAAAAAAACAATTCTAGCACAGCATGCTCCACTAAAAAAGCAGGTTTTCAATTTGTGGCACAGGGGTGTGGTGTAATGAACCATAAAAACCTCCTACAAATTCGTACTTTGGGATTTTGTAAAAATAATGTTTTCATTTAGCCAATATCCTTGGAACCGCTAAACCAATCGGCTCCAAATTTCTATCAGACCTTTCTCACACTGAAACTGACCTCTGGTGCAAATTTCAGTCTTATTGGTTCAGCCGTTCGTCTGTTTTCATTTCCCAAAAAAATATAACCCAAAATAAAATAAAATTAAATAAAATAAATAAAGAAATATGAAAATGCGAGATGGGTATTTTTGGAATCTGGAGATCATGATATGAATAACTATGTAAGTCCCATTCCCTATTTTGAAAGGCAGACCAAATTTAATAGGAGTTTTCAACTTTGTCAAAAACCTGTTATAAAGGTTGGGGGTCAAGCTTTCCCTGAACCACAAACTTTATATAAAATGTAAAATAATGCAATAAAACCTCTGAACATAAATTCCTACACTTGAAAGAACTACGATTGATTAAGCAAAAAAATCTACCCTTGAAGTTTTAGCTCTAAACCAACTCTGTTTAAACTCAGTTCTCAGTTCTACTCCATGGATTTATTTCAGTGTCAGTTCTGTGAAGTGGGAGAGAAATTGTTTGATAGAAAGGAAAAGTTGAAATATAAAAATCATGTAATACACATATGACTACATCTTTAGAGGAGAATGTTTCATCAAAACTTATTCACTAATTTAGGTTAAAATTTCAAGAAACTGGACATTATTTGAGAAGTTTTTTTTTTTGGAGATTTCCAGTTCTAGATAGAGAAATCAAATATCCTCCTCAAATAAATTGTGTCAAACTTCACAGAAATTAATACCTGGGTCAAAATAACAAACCACCATATTGGATAAAACACTTAAACTTTGCTGGACACTGAGTTGACACTGTTGGTGAAGGATATATAGGTATTTGTTTTTGTTTTTTTGTTTTTCTCAAATAAATTGAAAGATGAAGCTTTTGGTTGATTAGTTTGAGAATAGGAAAAATTGTGCATCAATATGGTGTTTAACTTATCATAGTGGTTGACATTTTTGGCCTCAGTGTCTGGTTCAATTAGGATGCTTAGGATGTTGAGAACAAATAATATGGTGACTACTCATCCCTTGATTATTTTTGGAGGTATCACATTTAGTCAGAAACAAAATTGATCTAGGTTCTGCAATCTTGGTCAGAGTCTTGTAAATTGACAAATTCAGAGTGTTTCCCTTGAATAATAATTTCCTAATTTTAAAAATTACAAATAGATAGTTCTTTGACATGCATTTATCCAAAAAAATTGGGGAGGTTTGATTTTAGGTGACCAAACAGAAAGTAGTCATATTCTATTTGGATGAAAAAAACTATTAGTGCTTTTTGATAACTCCATAGTCCCATTCTAATTAGAAAAAGACAAAATTAGTTTTCTAAAGAAGCTGATCTATTGACAATAATTAATTTCTTTTTACAACAATTATTCTTTCTACCCATATTTCCATGAAAAACTGTGACAACATTGCATTTATGTCTTACTAGGGACATACAAGAACAGGTTATGTGTACTCTTGATGTCTGACCAATGTTCATGAGGAGTCAATTTCAAATAACACAAAGGTCTGACTATAGACTGATATGATTTCATTTTTGTGTGTAAAAACACACACACACGCAGTCTAACCAACATACTGTTACAGTATTTTTTTATTATTGTGTGTATAGCTTTGTGGGTTGGGCGGTTTTTTCAATGTTTTGAAAACTACGACATTCTGCTGTCAAGCAACATTCTAACCTCAAAAATAAAGATTTTTTTTTGGGTCTTACTAAGGCAGTTAGGTGTCAAGGTCCAACTAAGATACTATAATCACGTATGTGTGTGTATGTGTGTGTGTGTGTATGTGTGTATGTATGACTGCTATACTGTCATTGAAAATCTATCATTCCTTTGTGTTTCACAGATTTTGTTTAATCTTCGAGAAAAATGATCGAAAAATAAACATAAAGGATTTAGGTGCAGTTATGGTTTCTACCTTACAACCATTTTTGTTTTCGTTGCATTTTTATTCACAAATATGATTGATGATGACGGAAAATTCGCGAAATAGGCTACGAAAAAATAGATCACAGAAGTTCTGCTGAACGAACGAAGAGTAAAAAAACTTTTCAACACCATGTTAATTAAAGTGACCGTGAAATTTTTTTTCATTTCATAGACTGCCATACGACTTTGTCACTTAGCCAATTATCAACTTTTTTGTACGTTTAAGTTATTCTTCGAATTGATATTGAATTTTTTCTTTGATTATAAATTATTATTGATGGAAGATGGTAAAAGGTCAAAGTAAAACGAAACGAAGGAAATTATTTCGTAGAAATAAGAGACACCTATTCTTGATAACAACAATAATATACGTTTCCCAAGTACAAACAATTTTCAATCTTTCCGATTCCATTTTTGTTTATGGCTGCAAGCTTACAGCTTATACCCATTTACAAAAAATATTCATAACTTACAACAGACTGAGACTTCCTACGTACCGTAGTAGCCACAGCTTAATTTGGGAATATTAATTACACTCAGTGGTGGATTCAAGAGTGAGGTTTTAGAATAGCCCATATTCGCAATACTTGACCCAGTAACGGATTTTATATGAAAACTGGCCAGAACCCAAGTCCAGCTGTCAATTAGTGACGTCTCGAAAGAATTTTTCAGGGGGATGGGGTAAATGTTTTTAAATTTTCAAACTAAAAAAATCCTATAGCCCATGTCTATGAGATCGAATTGATAACCTCTTCTTTTTTTTTTTTTAATTTTAAGTTGTTTATAAATATTCGAATCTATGCGGACCACTCTAAAAATTTTCCAATTTACATACAAATTTTTGATGTGTAAACATCTTATCACTCGGTTTACACTCCAGCAGGGGCTAAAACGAGAATTACAATTGTAACCCTTATGTCTTACAGGTTACAATATTGCAACTGTTGGCTTATAATGCGCACGCGCACAACCACACTCTTATGTTTACACATCAATCCTTCACGAGTCCCCAATGAGACTCGTGCCTTTTTTTGGCTGGGGGGGGGGTGACTCACCCACCTCAATTCCCAGATACTACGCCATTGGCTACTTTAAATATTAACGAAAAATAGTGAAATATTTCAATAAAAAAGGTGTGAATTCCGCTGGGCATACTCATGAACGATTGATGTGTAAACATAAAATTGCGCACGCACACAACCCCACAACTGCACGTCATATAACACACACAAACGAGAGTTACAATTGTAAGAGTTACAGTTACACTAATCAGACCTTTATAATTCTTGTTTAACACTTACAGTAGAACACCGAGTGCCAAGATGTTTACACATAAAAAATTTGTTATTTTTAGTAGGTACCAAATTAATGGGTAATACTTACAGTACATTCAATCAGGGCAGAATATTTTTCCTTAAAAAATTACATAGGTAGTCTAAATAATCGTAATAATTGTATTAATTGATGATAACCAAACCGTGTATACCTCTACCTACGTACAGCTTCATTTCTTTCTTTTTTTGTTTACCGATGTTTTTTGCATTGGGGCAAGAAATGAAAAACATTTTTTGGGAGCTATGCCTTCTCCAAAGGCATAATCGTAAGTGCGTCGCAAAATTTATGTTCCCACTCATGAAAATCATGGATCTCTTCACGCTATTATTATTAATTTCTATGATCCACGTTTTTTATGATTTTGAAAAATTTATTTAATTTTATTGTGCTCTGCCGGGGAACTGTTCATCTAAAACACAAATTGTAGAATCAACATTGTAACGAATTTATTATTAAGTTATTTTATTTGTTAAATAAATATTTTTTCAAAAAGTACGTGCGAACGAAAATATATTGGCAGAAAACCATTTTATTTCAAACCTGTTTTTAATTTTTAATTTTTTTTTTTTTTTCAAGTTCTTGCCAAAAATTTTAAGTGGAAAATGTAACTTTTGAAAATTCCTTTCAAAGATCTATTAATTCTGCAAATTTCAAAAACACCTGCAAAACTTTCTCTTAAATCACCGTTTTGAACACGTAGAAACGTATTTCCTCGGCTAGGTACTTACAATTCCAAAATAATTTTCAAAATAACTCAATAATGTAGGGTAAATATTATTGAAATTAAACTTTTCATGTTTCATAAATGTAGGTATAATATGGGCTGTCCAAAGTGGTTGATCTTATCTTCTTTGTAACTGATCCTTTCGAGAAATGAAAGTTACCCTTATGTTCTCACATCAATGCCCCTTTTGCGTGCATCGTTTTTGATTAATGGCCTTTGTAAGTGGTTTCGTTAAAAAATTTATTCATTCCATTCTCTTTTACGATTTCACGACTTTTTAACCATCTTCAAAAAAAAAAGGAGGAAGTTATCAATTCTATCCGTATAATTAGGTATAGTATTTTTATGTTTCTTTTTTTTGTTCCTGCATAACTTCTTAACTTGAGCATTGATTTTTATGACCTTTTTTTAAATGATATAGAAGGTGATCCTACGGTGGTCTCATTAAATTTTTGTTAGAATCGATGAGATAACATAGTTTTGGAATTATCTTTAAATAAAAAACTGTTGGTTTTAAAGTCATATTGCTGCTAACGCTATAGAAACAAAAAATTAGTTAGAAATATTTTCTGATCAATAATTTTTACCAACTTTAAAGAAAAAAAAATACAAATAAAAATGCTCTAAAAAGAGGAACATTAATTGTTGAAAAATTTCTCCCGTGAGATCTTCTGGAATGAAAATGAAACGAAAAAACAATTATGGTAAATTAATAATTTTTAGAACCGATTTAAAAAAAAAAAAAAAAGACACTAAAAAGAGACAAATAATCCTTTTGAAATTTCTCCAGCAAGATTTAGGAACGTACTTAGGGACTGGAATTATTGAAGTGAGCGCTAATTAAATAGTTTTTCATAAAATCGACGTAATTGACGTTTAGAGCCTATAGGTAGGCTAAGTGATAGAGGAAAAGAGCGCCGACTTTAATAATTTCAGTCCCTAACTGCGTACCTAAATCTTGCTGGAGAAATTTCATTTTTTTTTTTGTTTGTTTTTTAATTGAAGTCGGTTCTATTTTTTTCATTCTTACCTCTTAAGCCCCCATGAAATAAAAGTTTATCATAATATTATTCAACATCGTATTGTATCCTTCGACTTTCTGTTTACTGAGTTGTGGGTGGTGACCAATGACGCCGAAGAACCACTGGTATTCGTGAAAATAAATAAATGTCGAATAAGTTCCTAAGCAAATAAATCAAATAAGGTTAATACTATAAATTACTAGACATACTCTTTCATACTTTTGGGAAAATGAAACAAATAAGTACCTAAGTCGGTACGTAAGGTATAAGTATCCGTTATTCATTTGCAAAAATATATTATACGCTAAGGTGGGTTTTTCGCACCTTTTTTTTGGTTTTACGGGTACTTGTAGGTATTACGATTATAGTGGACTATGTTTGTCTCATATTTTTCGAAAATATTTCTATTTATGATGAAAACCGTAAATACTTTTTTCTCCACATTTGTTACAGAATTTGCTGAAATCACGTGAAAAACTTTTCGATGTTATCTTTGTCGAGCTTTTCTACATGTACGAATGCTACTTTCCGATTGCTGAAAAACTAGGCGTTCCAGTCATTGGCACCTTTTCGTCGCTAACTCTCTCAACCGTCGACTACGCCACAGGAAATCCGAACAATCCTTCCGTCAAACCTTTTGAACTGTCTCCTTTCGGGATGAAAATGACGTTTTATGAGCGGTTGCTTAATCTGTGCCATCACACGCTCGACTATTATATGGTTAATTTCATGACCCAAGCCAAAGTGCGAAAATTCTACGAAAAGTACTATCCGAATTCGAATTTGGTTCGTGATACAAAAGTGTCGTTGATTTTTCTGAACGACCATCCGAGTTACGTGCCCAAGCCCATGGTGCCAAGCATCATCCACGTCGCCGGTCTACACTTGGAAGGTTATACGAATAAGGAACCACCAAATGTGAGTAGAGGTATGGTTACTGTAATCAACAATATGGATAAATAATTATGCATTTGATTTAAACTTAGGCCTGCAATATTGTTAGGCCATTCGTTCAATGTTTAGGCCGGAGTTCTATACTGAAATATTACCATATTTAGCCCATTTTCTTTTTTTCTCTTCTCCGTTAATCTGAATTAATGGACATGATAAACGCATATTATAACTCACTTTAGGTGATAACGTGTTTGAACAACAAAAGGTTTGTCTTCCAATATGGGAATGTATAAATTGATCAAACTTCGCCTGAAACTAATATTTGTTGTTCGAAATTTCCACTTGGCATAAACGTACCTTTGGCACGAACCGCAAGCGTCCGCAGCTATAAACACAGAACCCTCTCGAAGGAAATACCTACCCTAAAATATCTTGACAATAGTTAAGTAGCCTGTTTTGAGTTTGTTTTACCCACTTAAGACCAGGCAACTTATTGGTATTTTGAAATAAAGAATTTGGCAACCAAGTAGGTAGGTATAATTATGTATAGCCACCGATGAAAATTTCATATTCGCAATGCGTAAGTGGGGATGCATTGAAAATATGGCGAACCAAATTGTTTCTCTTTTACTATTAACGCAATCAGCTGGAGAAAAATTGAGAATAGTCAGTCCGACTGTTCTATCGTATCAATCCACAAAAAAGGTCCAAAGAACATGCCTAAAATAAGTTTTACTCTCTTTGTGATTTTTATCATTGTTCTCAGAAATTTTTTATAATTTTTTATGGCTTTTGGACAACATACTAATTGATATTTTGAAATATGATGTAAGTTGATTCATTGAATTTTAGGAATTCTGTATTTTCATCCCATCAAAATTTAGAGGTTGAACTTAATAGGGTAGATGCACCAGTTTGCAACTATTTAAGGGAAATGTTGAGTTTGAAGTGGCATAATTTAGTGTAGAATGAAGGTATTCGTTATATGAATGCTTCATTGTAGGTATGAATTATGGTCTCCAGATTAATATTTCCTTTTTAAATTTTTATTATATTGCTCTAAATATTATTTTTTTATTACTTTTATACGAAAATACAATTTGCCCCAATTTGCAACACTTCTGTTCTAGTCGGCAACATTTATGTTCCAGTTTGCAACATACAAATAATTTAAGGACAAAATAGGAGAAAAAACGTATATTTTATTTCATAAACTGGTAATATCAATAAAAAATTTCAATATTCCTCTTCTATAAGAATGGGGAGATTTTAAAAAATTTTCATTGTGTGAAAATAAAGCTAATCAACATCCTCAAATTGGTACTGGAACATGAGTGTTGTACCACTAGGGGCATAAATATTGCAAACTGAAGAAAATGTAATTTTTTTATAAGCATCATAAAACAAGAATTCTTTATGAAATTTAATATTTGAAAAAATAATATGAATTCAGAGATGGTAATTCATGTTAGAACACCTAAATGATTAAAATAGTAATTTGAATTTTCTCATTCAAACTGGTTCAAAAAGTTCCCATTGCTAACTAGAAATGTTGACATTCGATGAACCATTTTGCAACAAGTGTATAATACTAATATTTTTAGCTAAATTAATCTAAAACACTGGTTTTCATCAATATAATAGTGTAGTTACCATCTTGGAACACTAAAATATTCATGCTATATCAATTATTCTCATTTAATTGAGCATTATTCGCCACTTATTGCGCAGATTTATTTTTATAAAATGCACTTTTTGAATTTTTCACAGCGGTTAAAATTTTCTTTGATTTATGGTTTCATCTAAGCCGTAGATGAAGTGTTGAAAATAGATGGAAATGAAAGAGAATTCTTTAATATTTGTGATAAAAGTACTTTCAACTGATAAATCTGCATTTTCTTCTTATTTCTAAACTTTAAACTTTGAACTGTTGCAAACTGGTGCATCTAC